>PYHX02000495.1:73200630-73398130 GCA_004302925.2 Cochliomyia hominivorax | reverse complement strand
ACGGTCAATACGTGACTAAAAGGCATTACTCTTGTTGACCGCAGCAAAATTTGTTTATTGTCTGCAGTGGGCGGCCTCCAAACACAGCATTCATAAGGTAACTTGAAACCAATTTCATTGCTATTAATTTGGATTTGGCAATTATTGTGTCTTCTGAAGATTAGAATATATTGTACTGTACTAATAATGTTAAGAATCAACTGGATGTTTTATATAAAATACTTAAAGCTATATAAGATGTTGTTCCTTAAAGGTTAAAAAGATTTATCAAAATTTCCTAATATTAGAAATGATATGGAAATGAGAGACTTCGCACATAAAGCCTACTATGAGAATTTAGACACTGTTTCTTGAAAAACGTATTGCAAATACAGGAATAAAGTAAAGAGATTAATTAGAAAGCATGAAAATTAATATTGTCTAATAAATTTCGAACATTCTGATTCTGAAATGTGGAAAATATATATATTAAAAATAATTTTAATCCTTTAGATTACCATAGTCCAAATTCATCTAAAAAATCTAGTACTATCGATCCTCCACCGAATTTTTCAAAATTTTGTAATGTTGGGTTCACTTTTTGCTAAAGAAATTAAATGCAACAGGTGCAGATAGAATACCGTTGAAAAAATATATCCATTCATTGAAGATCTTAAAAACTTCCAAAGAGAAATCTTTAAATAATTCGCTTGATAATTTTAGGACAATTAGCATTTTAAACACCTTAGCATTGATATTTGCGTTAGATGTACAATGCCATGACAGAATAAATATTAAATTTTATGTAACTAATATTATAATTGTTGATACACTAAAATGTTCGGAAGTTACGTTAGATGGTACTTTGAATTTTGGTAAACATATGTTTATACTTTACGAACATTTTATAATTTACATTGTTATCTCGGAATATGTAGTTCGATTTCTATCTTGTTCTTTGAAGAAATTTATAAATATTAATAATTTATTTCGTATAATAAAGTCCACAATATATTTTTTCATTGTTTCATCTATCATGCTCAACTCGGAATCCTCAATTAATTTTTCACAGAATACTAATTCGTTATTTGAAAAATCGTTTTTAATAAGGTCATGAAGATTATTATATTTCCTTCTAATTTAATTAAAAAATTTTGTTTATTCCAGTTCTGTTAATAAAAGGAAATTTTTTTTTTAAAGAATAATTTTATTTTTATTACAAGTTAAGACCCGTGTGGGCTCTACTAACATTTGAGGAATAAGAAGATTCTTAAGACCTTATAATCATTTATTTTTAGTTTATGGTTCGTTGGCTTACCTATAAATTCCTTTTTCCTCGTTTAAGCCCGATGTCTCTGCTCTATAACAGCGACTAACAGCAGCACATTTTATAGGTAGCTGACATTCTTTTAAAACTTTATTAGAAAAGAATCCGGCAATAGCCATTTCTGCTGTTCCTGATAAACATTTCTCGTGTTCAATTTTATAAACCTACAAAACGGAAATAGAAAATAAAAGTTTTTCCAAAGTTTTAAAACATTTATAATTTTTAAAATAATTAATATTTAAAATTAATATTTATAACATACAGATTTTTTCCGATCAATCCAAAAGCTTTTACGATTTAGGTATCTGTGTCTGATAAAAACACTAATAATTCGAAAATTAAATTTTCCCGTTATATAAGATAATCTCAAATTAAAAAATTTTTATATTTTCAATAAAAAGCTAAGCTCAGCACAAATTGAATCAAATTTTAATTTTGAGGTAGGATCACACAGTGGTCTGAAAAGACAATTCTATTTTTAAATAACAAATAGTTTTATGAAAACGTAAAAGTATTTTTTTATAAAATCACAGCATCAGAAAAGAAAAAATATAAACGGTGATAATATCAACTATCTTCGGTACGGCAACATTATTAACCGCTATAAAAGCATTCAATATATATTTTTTATTATAAATCAAAATTTTCTTACCTGAGTTCTTTCGCCTTCAGTTTGCATGCCACAACCTTTGATAATATCTTTAGGTAAAATGTCTGGCACTGATAAAAAATGAAAATTATTACTTTTTAATTCATCAAGCGTATATTGTATAATTGCATGTTCTAACTCTGCTAATTTTCCTAAAAGGTAATAACTTTTATGCCCTGTATAATTTCCTAAATGATCCATTCGAAATATATTAAGATTTTTACATATTTCAGAAAACTCTAACTGTTTGCTTTTACATTTAGTTTCCGAATCACGACGATAAATTTCATTAACCTTATCTCCATAATCCCAAACTCGCATATGAACATTATTAGGTAATTTCAGAATTAGATTTTTTAATTCCCGAAGATTATTCTCGTCAGCATTATCTATATTTTCTATTAAATTGCGTAACTTGGAAATATTAGAGTTATGACCACGAAGCACCAACGACTTCTCCAAAGAGTTCCAGTCCAAACCACTTAAAAACTTTTTTATTCGATCTGACTTTGTTGCATCAGATTTTAGACTGGCATATGCACCAATAAATTGCTTAACTGGAAGAAATCTATAAAATTAAAAATTAAAGGAGAATAACCGAATATAGCACAAAATTTTACCGCATTTTTAACTGAACTATGTAGGTGACTACTGTGCTTAAAAAATAGTGTATTTTGTTAATAATATTATCAGTTGAAATTTGTCGCTCCCCTTTGTTTGTTTACAGAAACCACGTTTCTAGATTCGTTATATGTGCATAAAAATTTTTGTTTACGTTTTGCTATTTAAAAAAGAAATATTTCCAAATCTAATTTTTGTTAAATTAATATTTTTCTGTATTAAATAATTTATTCCTTGGATTAATTAATTCTTTTTTTTTCTTTATTCTGTGCTTTCGATTTTTCTTTTCAATTTTTTTTTTATTATGTTTTTATTGTATATGTTGAAGAACGTCAAGATAACAAGCTTTAGAAAAACTTTAATTTTCTTGTACTTATCGTTACCGTTTTGGGATTTTCCCTATCAAATATCTTTGATTATTTTCTTAAGATTTGATTGGAAAAATGATGGTTTATTTAGTTTGTATACAATAAACTCAAATTAAAAATTAGCAGATGAGTGTAGCTCTATATATATATATATATATATATATATATATATATATATATATATATATATATATATATATATATATATATATATATATATATATATATATATATATATATATATATATATATATATATATATATATATATATATATATATATCGAATATACAAATTTCATATTATAGTCAAGTTCGACTATGTACACAATGTTGGTAATAAGTATTAGTTACGACAAAACTAATGGACAACGCTCGTATAATTTTAATTTCTGATTCATTCTTAAGAATATTATTGTGAAACTAACATTTATGTGAAATATAGGATTGTAAAATGAATTTCTTTAGGGGTTATATGGGAGCTAGAAAAAATTATGAACCGACCCTCGTATATTTTGCACATTGATTTTTGTCTGTATTTATTTTAATTAAACTAGTTATTATTACAATACTAAAGTATATGTGAGTTTATTCCCTTCAAAGTGATATTTTGAAGGAAACTTGTAAGGGAGCTATGAGAAAACATAGACCAACTCTTGCATAATTTGGTTCATCGTTTTAGACTATCATAAGACTTATTTTTTTCAAATTTGTCAAGATCACTTTATATTTAAGGCTTAAAACCTCATCCCAGGCACATTTTGTATTGGATGTACCCCAAATATTGACCTAAATAATGTTATAAAGAGATATCTTAAAAATTGCAACATATAGAGTGTTCACAACGTTTATATGCGTAGCCAGCAGTCCGCCTTTCCTGCTGCAGTCATCGTTAAATTGACTCAAAAATGATTCTGAGTCGAATGGTATACATAAAGGTTGTTGTAACACGGTGGTGTAGTTTATAAACAAATTTAAATACAATAGAATAATTATTGAATAATTATTGTTTTATTTAATTCATATAGCTTATAATTTTAATTATATCTTAAGTGAGCGTTTCAATAAAATACATGGAATTTGATAAATGTATATTTTATAAATGTTATTTTCATTATTAAATGTTATTATTGATACCTTTTGTTATATTTTTACGATTTGTTACTTATCGCCAATAAGCAATTGCACTGATGCATTTCCCTATAGAGGCATTATATTTTTCTCTATTTTTGTTTTATATTTGCTTTCATCCAAAATTAAAGTTGAAGTTTTTTATTGAGAGGCAATTTAACGATAATTTTTTAAATTAAACACGATTTTTTAGTATGTATGCCATATTCATGCTATCAAACATTCTTTGTGCTATTTTATGTTGAACATTTCTATAAAAGCTGACATGGAAATTGCTTTTAAAAAAATACCAAAAATAATAAATTTTTGATATATTTTAATGACAATATCTCTTTAAACTAATATCTTATTTAATCGATAACTTTCATATCGTTTAAAGTTGTACAAGGAAACTTTTCTGTCCGATCAAGAAAAGATTCAAATTGTTATTTTTTTTTATTTGTGAAAAAAGCGACAGATAAACTTTTTTCTCAAATATATTTTTAATGTATAAATACACTAACTGGAACAATCTTTTCATAAAAATTAATAACGTTAATTAAAAACGTATTCCAATGCAAAAAAATCCTTCCTGTATGGAAACGATCATGTTTTTAATAATTTACAACAATAAAATGAGATGTTTTTTGAGCTTGAAAATATATAAACAAATATTTCAAATTTGATGTTTTTTGAAAAAAACGACTTTATACAAATATGCATATTATATAAATTCTAAATGTAATTAACTTTTTAATTGCGCTGAATTAAATAAGTTCGTGTGTGTAGTTTATCATCAATCAATAGAGTTGTGAAAAAGAATGACAATTTAACAAAAACTTCTGTTGAAAAACACATAAAAGAGATTTGTGAACGGTGTTGTTTAAACGTAATGTGATTAAAAAATCACATCAAAAAACATTATATGTGAATGTAATGTTAAGGAACATATACGAACACTTCACATCGAATTTATTGGCACAACGATAGACAGATTTTTATCTGTTCGCTAATTCCTGAGTTGTCATTGTCTCAATATGTTAACATATATAAAAGCAGATATTTGTGAAAACTGAACTGTCAAATTTTGACGAATGAAAACAACTACGAATGTTTCTTTTCGGCGTGAGCGGCAGACAAAATGGTTGGTATTTTTTGGATTTGTATTGTAAAATATCTTTGACATCATGTAGTATATTTCTAATTTTTTTCCATATTATAAATTTAGGTACACAATAATAACCTATTAAAATTACATTGTTAAAAAACATTTATATTTTTTCAGGTTAAAGTCAAGTGTTCAGATTTAAGAACGAAGGACAAAAAAGAGCTCACAAAGCAGCTCGAAGACCTGAAAAATGAGTTGCTTAACTTGCGAGTTGCAAAGGTTACTGGTGGAGCACCTTCAAAGCTCTCCAAAATGTAAGTAATCTATAAGTAAATGTTTGTTGTATGTATTTTGAAGTATTTTCATTTTAGTCGTGTTGTTCGCAAAGCCATCGCTCGTGTATACATTGTGATGCATCAGAAACAAAAGGAAAACTTGCGTAAGGTATATAAGAATAAGAAATACAAGCCATTGGACTTGAGAAAAAAGCAGACTCGTGCAATTCGCAAGGCTTTGTCACCTAGAGATGCTAATAGAAAGACTCTTAAGGAAATTCGCAAGAGGTCTATTTACCCACAAAGGAAATTTGCTGTTAAAGCATAATATGTTGAGCAAAAAATCTTATCAAATAAATGAGAATTATTCAACATTATTATTTGTATTTGTACTTTTGTGAGTAAATTGATAATATTGAATAAACGACCTTATTCAAATATGTTTTATGTTCTTTCCTTCGGAATCACACAGTAAACCCGTCATCCTTAGTGTATTAGACAAATTGCTTGAAATCGATGTTCTTGCAATTCGTTAGATAATTGGAGTTATTCTGCTTTTAAAAGTGTACTTCTTCAGACATAAATATTGCTACGCCCGTTGTTTAACTGCATAGATTCAGATTTGTTCAAACTACATAATTTTCGTTTATTTGATAATTAAATTATTTAAATGATGTTTAATGCCACTTAACAGTTTTATAAAAGTTAATAGTTTACAAAGTTCAAAATCGATGTCTAAAATAAATCTAAACAAAATTTGAGATTAACGAACATTTGAGATAAATGCCTTCTAAAATAAATCTGATAAACAAAATTCAATAAAAAAATCGGTACTATAAAGTTCAAAAATTTTGAAAAATCACGAAATTCAAATTTTAATTAAAAAATCTCATAAAGAATTACCAAAAATATATCAACTTTATCTATTTAAAATCCGAATTTTTTAAGACTAGTTCGGTAAATGTGTTTACGTATGTCAAAATTTGAGGTACTTATGGTACAAATGGAGTTAAATCCAAATATTGCACGTTTTGTCCACAAAAAATTAAATGTTTTTGTGCATAGTTTTTATTTTTAGTTTTTCCTTTATTAATTCTTTGAGGATAATTTTTTGTTCTAATTACTGCACTATTTTCTTAAATACAACAGAAAGCGTAGGCTGAACCATCCCCAAATTAAAATCATTATCATTAGATTTTTGACAGTTTCCTTCGGCAAAAAATCGTAGATCCTAACTTTAGTTGGGGTGGTATAGCTGAACTAAATACGGCAGTTAAAACTGTTTTATTAAAATAATTTTTGATTTGAAGTATTCCTCAAACGGCGCCTTACATATGTCTAATGATAATATCTTCATCATCTTGAACGCAAAATAATTCAATAGAACTTAACATTTTCTTGACCAATGTATTGTGTGTTCTTGTTTTTAATTAAATTTTAAATTCACGTACACATAGTACATACACACATAATCACACACTTCCAAATGGATTACAACAACAATAAGATATATATATATATATATATATATATATATATATATATATATATATATATATATATATATATATATATATATATATATATATATATATATATATATATATATATATATATATATATATATATATATATATATATAAAATATACAAAAATCAAAAATCTATGAAAACATTGAAATAATAATGGGAAATGTTTTAAAATTTGCAACCAAGCATGTTTCGCTTTTTGTGAAATACTAGGACGACATTTGTTTCACAAAAAATATGAAACTTCATTTTTTAGTCGGAATAGATGCTTTTGGTTTTCCTGATTCTTCGTTACAAAAATTAAAGTGCTTTCTTGAAAGCAATATTGTCTTTCTTCGAAAAATTGTATTCCTTTATATTACAATAGAAAAGTATGGGTATTTTCCTAGGCAGTAGTAAAAATTATTTGAGTTTGAACATAACCATAATGCTCTTAATTATTTTGATTTTGCAGAGTTACTTACTTCAACTCGACTGTGGATAGTTCTATCTTGGACACTACAATAAAAAAAAATCCTGAAAAATTTTGCAAACAGAGAAAACCGAGTACTTTGAAATATAGACAGGTCATGACTCCATAAATCCTAATATTTAGATTTTTGGCACATGTCCCTAATTTATGATGTAACCCAAAATACAATTTTTGAACCGGTTCGAAAAACTGAAATAAGGGGAAATGTAGAAAAGACATTCCTCCATAAATCCTCATATTTAGATTTTTGGCTTTAAGCCAAAAAGTAATATTTTTAGTTTTTACAAACCTGTTTATTGAATTATTTTGAATTAAAAAAACGAAAATTATATGAAAGTTTTTTGGAATTTATTTTAACAAACTTTTTCATATATGGTGTGGTCATTTTTAATCGAACATGTAGTACTAATTGTGTACAATTTATAAATGTGAAGCACTGACATTTTGTCTGAGAGGTTGAAAATTCTCATTTTATAGCACGTAGATTTTCTGCAAAGAGCGAATTTGTCTCTCTTCTCAAATTGTAGAGGATTAAAGTTTGTTGGCGAGCTTGCTATGTTCTCGGAAGTAATAAATCTGTAATTTCATTAGTCTGTGTCGAAATTTCCATCCCAGTTCTTTTACCAACAAACTTTTCATATATGGTGTGGTCATTTTTAATCGAACATGTAGTACTAATTGTGTACAATTTATAAATGTGAAGCACTGACATTTTGTCTGAGAGGTTGAAAATTCTCATTTTATAGCACGTGGATTATCTGCAAAGAGCGAATTTGTCTCTCTTCTCAAATTGTGGAGGACTAAAGTTTGTTGGCGAGCTTGCTATGTTCTCGGAAGTAATAAATCTGTAATTTCATTAGTCTGTGTCGAAATTTCCTTCCCAGTTCTTTTACCAACACAATCAGTCCATGTAGTTTTCCAGTATGCATTTAATGTTTGTAAACTTGGTTTAGAGATGTGGAAACAATGCCATATTAATGGAACCTAAAATTGTATTTTTTCTAAACTTCATTTACCATAAATGGTTCATTTTCAAGTTTATTCAAATTTTTTCTCAAGGTGAAAATTATCTAAAGGCTGAAGAATGCTTCTTGTGTTCGGTGAAAAAAATCTTTAATGCTTGAATATTCAAAATAAAAATGGTTACGTTTATTGTCATAAATAACAATTTCCATTTAAACATATAGGTACCAGGGTTGTCAGATTGTTTTATCCTTCTATCGCCAAAATCTAAACGGAAAATTGCCAAAATAAAACATTATACATTCATATCAAAAGTTTTTTTCTGCGGTTTATTTTTACTGCTTTGTATATCAACATTGTATTAGAATTAAACTTTTATAACATTTTCTCTGTAGGCTGAAATGATGCAACAGATTTTATTAACATTTATATAACTTATTAATCTTATTGTTGAATCCAAAAGTTCATATTGAATTTTATTGCGTAACCGAGATTTGGTATAATTCACAATAGAAATTACCCTTTCTAGCATTACTGGTAAAATTAACATATTAAATATGACGGTACTTAAATAGTACCGTCATATTAGATATGTGTTAATTATTTTGGGAGTGCTTTTTTAGATCGATCTTATGAGACAGTAAACCTATTCCGTATCCAAAACACCAGGAAGTATACTACGATGATAATTGGTATGAAGTAATATTTAAAGCATTTACTTATATATGTACTTACCTTTGGCCTAACTTTCATTTTCCTTTTTACTTATTATTATTTTTTTGAAGAAGACGACTTTACAATATTTTATTTTTTAAAATAATTCTTTGAATAAATTTCGTTTACTTTTCACCTCGCTTAAATTTTTTTCTTTACTTTTTACTATATTTAAATGTATTCATTCTTTATTTTTTCTCTTGAGTTTTTTTAATTGTACTCCAAATCTCCAAGCTTGGCGAAAAATCGCCACATCTAACATCCATGATAAGTACTGTGTAAATTCAACATATTTTAAACACACCACAATTCTTATATCATAATATAAACAATATATAAAAAATATTATATAAAATATAAACAAATATTATATAAAAGCAAAATTTTGTTAATTATTCTTATTTTGAAAGATCACTAAAAATCCTTATATTGCCGTTCTACTTTGGTATCCATTACATCACCAAAGGTCAGAAAATTATATGTTTGTACTGATGTCGATCGACTTAGAATTTTTGAGTGGATTTAACACGGTATAGGTACACATTTTTACTTAGGACCTAGGAAATCCTATTGAAAAACTCTTTAAAAATATCCTCCAAGAACAGGAGATTAACCTTATAATATACACAGAAATGAACATACATATGTATGTAAGTATCACTCATTTGCGCATTTCTAATGTTTGACAGAATTATATTTTTTGAAATTTATGAAAGAAAATTTAATATTTGGTAAATTTTCAAATGCTTACAAAAAATCTACAATGTAAGCTAAAGAACTACTGATGCGGAACCCGAATAATACTTTACTTCTGGCAATAATGATCAAATTATATAATTGACATAACATATTTTTGTTGAAATCCTCTCTGATTTATAGTTTGTTTAAAGATGTTTGCGAGTTATGTCGAAATTTGCAAATTTTGAGTTACGACGACCTTTATTGAACACAAAAACACATATTGTATTAGCCCAAGGATTTTGTATGAAAAAGTGGACATCACATAGAAAATTTATAAAAATTTTAATATTAATTTTATTTTTGTAATTTTTTATTTCTTGACGTTAGTAAGGTAAATTTGTTTTCTGTGGTCTGTATATATGCAACAATGGTATAGAGTTGTATTTCTGAAGTATTACAAATATTTGTTTTAAACAAATTGTATGGTGAGTTATATTTTTCTTCACCAATACTACTTTACAAATAAATTATTAGAGTTAGGTACAAAATTACGTACCAAATGAGCAAGTTTCTATACTATATAAACTCGACTTTGCCTGAGTGTATCTAAATTGGTTGAAAATACATGTTAAAAAATTTAAAATACAGTAATATATTCAAGTATTTATACACTGTGCAAAAGTTGTAACGTGCAGAAAAACTTGTAAACATTATTTTTGTCCATGTCACAGCTTTAAATATATTAATTTATTTTGGCCTTAGGGAGATGGCTATTGAAATTGATGATGATGATGGGTTCATGCTAAATTTGTCACAAATACGACGTAATATTCTTAAACGTCCAACCACCCTTCCAAGTATCAATTTGATTGGTTAAATCTATCATATAAGTTGTTGTTTTAATTACATTTGTTCGAATTGAAATAAATATTAGCAAAAATCAATAAAAATAACGAAAATTTATAGAGTATAACAAGGACGAACTTGACCGAATATATTTGTAGGTTATTCCACCATAGCCATGGTGCAATAGAGTTGGGGTCGTTCTACAAAAACCCACTGTATTTTGTTATTGTTTTCTATATTGAATTTTTATCAAACTTTTTGACATTTTCTTTTGTTTGTTTATAAAAAAACAATACTGTGCGTAACAAACAACAATATATTTGTTTATTAAAAATTTAAAAAGAATGTTTATATATATTAATTAAAGTATATAATAGTGTACAATTGAAAAATATTCAAATAAAATTGTTTTTGTAAAAAAATAAATATTTGTGACAAAATTATGCCGCAAACTTCTAAACCGATTTTAACAAATATAAATTACATACACTTTAATTTATATTCACTAGTATAAGGCTCATAGTCTAAACTTTTAAATAAAATATAATTTTTAGGTAGACTTTACATTAAAATTGGTGATCTTTTATCTGGACGAATGTTTAAATTGCAAGGATCTAAGGAGACTGCATTAATACAAATATCAGAAGCATGTTTGAAAATGCTTTTCAAAATAAAGCGGTTCAAGAATTTTCCATGGGTACTTCTAAACACTGGCACTTCTAAATACTCCTTCATCTTTTTTTACAAATACTGTATTTACGCATTTTTTAGTATATTCTTAATTATGGTCTTTTACAATAAATATTTATTTTTAAAATTTTTCAGTATATTAAAATTTTATTATATTTTTATACATAATTATTTTCTATATTTTGATTTTCACAATTTTTCTAATTCGACCATAATACAATACATTTGAAATTAACGCTAACGTCCAACACACAATCACAAAAGAAAATGAAAAATATGTATACAGAAATCATGGGATAACAAAACAAGGTAGTCTTCAGCTCAGCTGATTTTTTACTGATATCGTTTAGTTGTCAAAATTTATAGAGCCTTTTGTAACAAATGATTGATTTCTTTTGTCTCAACTGCATATTGTTTGTCATTTATCATCCATTATGCAACAAGAATATTTTTTTAGAAAACTTGACTTCAAGTTTTCACTTCACTTTTGTGCTTTGTTTTTGGTATCTAAATTTTTAGCAGCGTAACTGCCAAGAACTTTTTGAGTTTTGTATGTTTTTAAACTATTTGAAACTTTTGTTTCTTTATATTTATTTTTTTTAATTTTGTGTAGGATGTTTTTATTTTTAAAAATTTGTATGATAATTTTTTCCAATTTTTTAATTTTGTATGGGATGTTTTTTGGAACCAAATATTTAATTTTGTATATATGTTATATATGAAATTATGTTAATATTCATACGAATAATTAATATGAAACCAAATATTTAATATTGTATAATACTGTGTAAATTATTATGTTAATATACATACATGTGGAGACAATTTTTAATTTTATTTTATTAAAATTAAATTTTATTTTATTAAAATTAAATTTTATTATATTAAAATTAAAAAGTTTGCATTTGATAGTTTTTTGTTTGATATACATGATTAATTTTGCATTTTAGGTAAGAAACCTAAAATGAATGAGATTTTTTGACGTTAATTAGAATACATTTCTTACATTGTTGAGGATGGTCAAAAATATTTTTTTATTTAAATATGCAAATTTTTAGGCAAAATATATAAAAAAGAATTTTAATATTACATAAATCAAATTTTTGTTTTATTTATTCTTTGAATTAACTATTATAATTAAAAATATATAATTTTGCATTTTAATTAATGTGAGATAGTTTAAAAAATATGTTATTTAAATTGCGACAGTGTACTACAATCTATTTTTGTGATTTCCAATTTTTTTACATACTTTATCTATAGTAACAACATTATAACAAATTTGTAAAAGTCCATTAAATGTCTATTAAATTATTACTTAATATAGTAACATAAATATTTTTTTCAATAATCTATCTAATAAATCTATCCAAATCTATGGAAAATGTGAATAAAAATAATAAAATATATACAAAGTATTATAAAAAATTAAATACTTTGGATTCGAATTAATTTACATATAATTATAATACAAAATAAACAAGTAAGAACGTTATTAACGGTCAAGCCCGATTTTATGCATTTAAAAGGAGTTATTCTATTTTCTTTTCTTTTTCATTCTCTTTTTAATTTGTTATTAGAATATTCGAAATTAATCATGACCATCCTCAACAGTATAAAAATGTGACAATTAGGTCCGTAGCTGCCCAGGAGCGTCAAAAATTTTAAAAAAATAAATTCAAAAAAAAATTGTAATCAATCACTGTAATATCCAAGTCCATAGGTCTCATAGGTGGTTTAAAATATAGGAAAATATGTTTTTACCTATAACTCAGGAAGTAATGGTCCGATTCATTTCTTATTATCATATATCATATCTCAGCCATTTATGAACTAATTTCTCTTGATTACAATAGCAAAATTCTAGAAAGCATTTCCAATCGTTTGATATACATATCATGTATGTTAACTGTAGGTCAGCTTCATAAACTTGATTTCAACCGACTCAATTGAAATGTTCCAATCTTTTGAAACTTTCCTTTTAAGCATTTTTTACATGGAATTATGAGATCACTAAAGACATTCATTTAACAGGGAACACTTTTTTAACCCTTAAAAATTACATTTTATTTAAAAATAAAAAAGAACATCAAACCTTTATTTGACACTCTTCAAAATGAAAAAATTTCTTATTTTATTGTTGTTGTAATCTGTCCGTCTATTTGGAAAATTTTAGCATTTTTTAGTCGTATAACAACGAAATATGTTCCGAAAAAAATTGGATAATTAAAAAATTTTTAATGAAGTTGGAATTTTTCATATTTTTTATAATTTCAAAGATATATTTGACAAACTATATATATGATGATGAGCAGTTTTTGATGTTTTTTGCGATTTCTTTGTTTATGAAAAATTTTATTTTTTGTTTAATGAACATATTTGATAAAATTTTTTTTTTTATAAACAAGCGATATATTTTTGAGAATGTTTTATTATGTCTTCACACAACACTGCTGTCCCTATACACATATTTTTTGAAAATAATTCTGTATCTTTGGAAATACTGAATATTTTTTAACGAAAAGAACATGTTCCTATTAGGCCCTGGGGTTGTTAGGGAGTGGACCTCCAAAACTGTTCACGACGGCAACATAATATTTTCAAAAATCACCAAAATTCTACAAGTTTTAAAAGTGGTTATTCGGGTTTGGAATTTTTTAATAAATCACCAAAATTATAATATGCGTACTTAAGAGATATTTAAACCAAAGTAAAATGTTGACCCACATTTGGACTGTTTTTTTTTAGTTTTTTGAACTTTGTAGTTTCTATTCGGGTCCAAAAAATTTCTAAAATATTTATGAATTTGGTACAAAATTCTAAATAATTTTTGTACAAAAACCATGTACCTATGTTGATTCAATAAAAAGAAAAATAAGGATTTTTTTCTAATTTTTTTAAAAAGTTGGTAATAACTTTTCACTTTAAAATCAACAAAACAAGTTATTAAGGTAAAATAGGGTATTTAGTGAAAATATTATAATATTAAAAAAATTAATAACACAATAATTTCCAGACAGGAAAGAATTTTTTCGTATTGAATTATCTGAACTATTCTGTGTACATAATTTTAACAAATAATATATAATTTAAATGTAAAATAATATAAATTAAAATAAATTTCATATATTATAGTATATAATCTAAATTAAATTAATTGTGTCGAACAGAATATGTCCGTGAGTGTATTGTTTACACGTAATGTGTTTTTTAAAAGCACATCAAAAAACATTACATATGAACGTACTATATGATGCGCACTCCATATTATTCATATTCTTTGATAAAACTCAGAAAAGACTAAGGTGAATTAAACAGGTGATATCATTAGCCCATGTGATATTTGATACGTTTTTGTAAATTCAAATTTTCTTTGCATTATGATCCCAACAAGAAATGATTGACAGAAACCAATACTACGTTCACACATACATGCTTTTTAAAAACCGAGTCGTTTATTTTTTTCCAAAAAACATATCAAATTTGAAATGTTTTTTTATATATTTTATAATTATATTGTGTTAAATTATTAAAATGACAGTCAAATGACTTTACAAAAATACTGTTTCTGTGAAAAGGGAAAAATATTAAAATTTATAAACGAAATTTCAATATATGTTAATTCATAAAAAATATAAATTGTAAGACCAAATTAAAAGAAAACAGGACATTGAATGTATAAAAAAAAGAAATTTGAAGAATATAATAAGAACTTTAAGGCTAAAGTCAGTAAAGTAATTTTGAATTTTTAATATAAGTATCATTTTCTTATTAAGGAAATTCATTATGTAGTATGATTTATAATGATAGAAACTTTTGTGATATCGTTTAAAATCAGCAGTGCTAGTCGAATGACTTATCAAATAATTGCCAGTTTTCTTGAAGGGATTTTTTTCAAAAATGTGTGTATGCATGGTAAAAGTAATAAGGTAGTTTTATCAGTTCAGCTGATTTTTTTACTTATATTGTTTAGTTGTCAAACTACAATATTATTATATTATTTCGAAATATTATTTCGTACTCAAGACCAAACATAATTTGGTGTTTTTTGGCTTTATTTATTTTTTCTATTTTATTCTACTCACTTTTCCTTATGTTGCTGGCAAAGCTAAAGCTAGTAAAATAAATTTGTCATTAAATGAAATATGAAATTTTTTAATTTAGCGAAAAATAGTAATTTTCTCTAATGTGATAGGAGATCAATATGAAATTAAATAAAATGTGTATAATATATACATAATAATGTAAAATATTTACATTATACAAATATTAGATGAAATGTATTCTTTAATATTAAAAAAACATTAACAGAATTGATGTTTTTTCTTTTTTTTTAATAGAGGTATTAAAATTATATTTTTATAAAAAGGTAGATAAGCTCAATAACAATGATCTTAGATAATGAAAACAGTGCATAACATAAATTGTTATTTTTTAATTTTTAATGATCATGTGAGACTTTATTTCCTATAAAGCTCTTTCAATTTTTAATATATTTAAAATAATAAAATTGTTATGTTTCCGCTTTAACAACTACTTTTTGATATTTTATATAAAGAATGTAAAAACAAATCATAAAAACTTAGACAAGTACTTCTAACTCTGGATACTGTCACCATCGTTCAGAGCAAAATGCTGCTCTACACTAATTTACATGTGTGTATGTTTGATTAAATACTTTATCTGTTGTAGGGTTGTCTGATCGTTCATTTTTCTCAAGTGTTAACATTACGTCAATGACCCGAAGCATTCATCAAAATTACCCAAATATAAGGTTCAAGTCTTAGATTAGACATCAAAATTCCCATTGCTTGGGTTTCGAACGAGGAACTATCATGTTAATATTGTATCTATTTAGTTATAATTTTCAAAAATATGGAAATAATTTGTTGTAATTTTTTGATAATAGGCATGTTATAAAATAGTGAATAAAAGAAAAAGTTTTCATTCATTCAGTATTTACTAAAAAAAGGTTGCTTAGGCTTCAAACAATACTGTATTAACAATTTTATATTTTATAAAATTTTCTGTACAAACAACAACACTTTTGTGTAATTAACAGTTCGATGCTGTTTAAGAAACAACTGATGTAATGACACAACCTTTATTATTGAATCAAAATTGGTTCCACATTTCATTTTTTCAAAGATTTATTGGCAACTCTGTTTAGAACTCTATTTTTTAATAAGTTGATCTTTGTTGGAAATTTTGTGAGGAAGGAAATTGGTTTGTACATTGGTTTGGAGATGAGTGCAGAGTTTAAAAAACAACCAAAGGGTTTTGCTACAAAGGCTATTCATGTCGGTAACAGTCCTGACCAATGGAAGAGTAAGTGTGTAATTCCACCAATTTGTATGAGTACAACGTACAAGCAGGATGGTCCTGGAGAACATAGGGTAAGAAAAATTCTTGTTTTATATCGTCTACACATCAGACGTAAGCAATTTTATATTCTCAACAAGTATGCTTTGTTATTTTTAAGTATTTATATATGTGTGTGTGTGTGTGTTTATAAAATATCTTATTTTTAAATTTAATTGATTTTGATATTTTAAATTGAATTATATAGTAAAAAATACAGGGTGGGTATGTTCATATGAGAGTTATTTTTAAGCATAAAATGCTAGTTAATATATTAAATAAAAAGCTATTTTATGTCTCTTTATACGATGATTTATTAACAATTCATATTAGTAGCAGCTTATATGATCGTGAATTGTAAAATGAAGGGAATATTTTGGAAGGTGTTAAATTTTATTCTTTTCCCTTTATGTTTTGTGGTTTTTGCATTCGAAAATTTAAAGAGGAAAAGTTTTCTACAAGTTCACAAACTTTGGTTTATTCCTAAATATAATTTATTATTTTAAATTATATATATCTTATTTGATGTTGTTTTCCAAAGTTTCTTTTGTTCCAATTTTTTTATTGATGAAGTAAAATCGTAAATGGTAAAATCTCAATATATAAAATTTTTAAATATAAGCATTAGTAAAGCAACATTGGTAAATTGAATTGGAAAAAACACTCAAACACCATCCGAAAATGTTTTGATTAAGAATTTTTTATTTTATTTTGTTTTTTTTTTTATTTTGTTTTTTTTTTTATTTTGTTTTTTTTTTTTGCAGTCAATAAAGGTGTTGGAATATATATATATATATATATATATATATATATATATATATATATATATATATATATATATATATATATATATATATATATATATATATATATATATGTATATATGTGTATGTATATATATATATATATATATATATATATATATATATATATATATATATATATATATATATATATATATATATATATATATATATATATATATATATATATATATATATATATATATATATATATATATATATATATATATATATATATATATATATATATATATATATATATATACGGGTCATTAAAACAGAAGTTTCCACTGACCTGTATGAAGACCATCATTCTGGTCACAGATTAGGATTGATCCTTCCATCAGACTTAAGAGTAGGTGATCGAAGGTTGCTATTGGAGGCGACTGATCATCTTCTCACTTGGCTCTCTTAGTCACTTATTTAATGAGGATTCTAGGAGGACAGTAAGGATTATGATCAGCCTTCCCCTTGCCAGCGATGTGTAATGCCCCAGGCTTCTTCCCCTCACTGTCCTTTCTGGGAATTACCTTACACATGGGCGATCAATCCCAGATCTGGTTTGCTTGGTGAGTTCCTTTTTTGACTCACTAGACCAACCCGGTCGAATCGCTTATGTGTGATTGAACCAGAGGTTTCAATCGGTTTCCCTTTACAGTCGGTAGTGGACTTCGCTGGACAATAACCTCGCCGTATTAGAATCAGCAAAAGAGTCATTAGACAGACCCAACAGCTCGTCAACCATGCGCACATCGCGAGTATCGTCCGCATGGTCCTGAAGGATTTCGTGTAATCCTTTCAATTCGGCGTTGATGCTCGCATCCATTGCTTTATCGGCAAGACTGAAATTCTCTGGACATTAACGTCCTTATCGGAGGTCCTGTCATTTTCATATCCATTTCCATTGCTAGTATCGTCATCTATGTTCATCACTTGTTTTTCTTTGTTGCTCTCCAAATTTGTTCCAGGAGTATGCTCGTAAATTACAAACCATCTCGCGCAGTGACGGCATACGCGGACTAGGTTTAGTCATACAACTAACACGTGCCATAGGAATTGTAGAGCTGTTAGTGACCAGTTTCTTTTACACTGACTGGTCATCCAGGACCACTGCTACTTACCACATTGTTCTTAAAAGTTTTCTTATTTCGGTTGGTCCGCGGCTATCTCTTAGGATTCTAAGATCAAATGTAACTCACACCTCACAGTACTTTCGTACCTAAAAATCTCCTATCAGGCAGAATTGCGATGTCAGATTTACATTCAAAAACTTTTATCCGGCACCTGGGGATGCGTCCGATGGTAAGAAGACTCATCATTTTGAACAAATATTTGTTACGATAATAATGGTTGATAATTAGGTATAAATTTCTGTATTATTCAAGAGGAATTTATTAATATTTCAAACGGAATATGGATTTTCTAATATTAACACTTATAATTTCTAGTTTTCCAACATACATATCATAAAAGTGAATTCAGCTGAATACAATTAGTTATGATATTTTAGTACTATTATGACTTATCCCAATTTAATATTTGCAAATATATTTGATCACATGTTATTGTCCTAAATAATTTGCTATTTAAAACCACCTATATCGGTTTATAAGCAAGGAAAAATGTAAATTTTACTTAAAATTAAGTAAAAATTAATTTTATAATTAACAGGAAAAAAGTTATAGGTTATAATTTTCAAAATTTTGATACGCCCTAAACTCTGTGTGTCATATGGGCCGCAATTTTTAAGATAATTTACTGAAATTTGTCACATATACTTATTTTGATACAATAATAAATCCAAAGAAGACATATTGTTCTGGGATCATTAATTGACCCAGCTCCCATATAAGGCCCCTTCCCGGAATATGATTTGTAGCTTATAGAACTCTTAAATTTGAACCGATTCTATTGAAATTTGGCACAATTAATTTTTTAACTGTTCTAAATATATGTTATAAATTTTATTAAAATGGGTCCATATTTTCATATAGCTCTCATATAAGGCCCCTTCCCGGAAAACGGGTTTAAGCTAATAGAATAAATAAATAAAGACCAATTCCATTGGAACTCAGTACAATGAATTTTTTAACTATTTATGTATATTTTTAATAAGAACAATCTCTGTCCATATTTTGATGTAGCTCCCATATCAGGCTCCTCACCGAAAACAGTTTTCAGCTTATAAAACGAGTAAATAAAGACCAATTCTATTGAAATTCGACACAATTATTTTGCTAACTGTTCTGCAGATATTATATTAATTTGCCCTATATCGGTCCATATTTTCCTATAGCTCCCTTAAAAAGGAGTTTACCGGAAAACGAGTTTGAGTTTATAAAAACATTTAAATGAAGATCAATACCATTAAAATTAAGCACAATGATTTTTCGAACTATAAACAAAGTATATTATAAATATGAACAATCTTGGTCAAAATTTTGCTGTAGCTCCCATATAAGACCCCTTCCCGGAATATAGTTTTGAGTTTATAACAAGCATATTTTTTGTTTTTATACCCTCACAATACAAATGGTTAAATTTGTCATTCTGTGTGTAACGCTAAGAATGAATTATTTCAGATCCAATTATGTATATATTCTTGCTTCAAATCAAAATCTCAGTCAATTTTCGCCAATTTGTCTGTCTGCTCACATCCACAAATGAAAGCTCAATGAAATTTGGGCTAGTAGAAAAAAGCCAGTTCAGTAGAAAAAAAGTTATAGCCGAAATTATAACTAAATTTATGACTCATTGCTTCTATTTTATGTACTAAATATATTTGTGAGTGTATGTGTTTATATGTTGTAGGGTATTGAAGATTCGGCATAACTGAATATAGCATTTCTTGTTTTAATTAATTATAATGAACTTTAAGTCGTCCCCGCAATGTTACACCACCTTTGTCTATTTAACAGTATAAGAAAGATTTTGTTTTTTAATATACTGTATTGGACTTTCTAAACTCGGTAATTCGAAGTATATAAAATTTGCTTTCATCGGAGAAAAACTCCTGATTCCAAAATGTAACAGGTTTACTTTTAATCTTCATGCAGCACAATATGAACAGTATTGGGGTGAATATTTTTGTTATATTCATTTCGGACAGTTAGTTAGGTCGTCCGGTTCTATTCAAATTTAAAAACTCAATTATCGTTAAAAAAATTTATTACACGACTTCGTTCCATTATTTCACCTATCTAGGCATATGACTTGCCTTGGTTATGCAGGTGCAGTATTATTTTTTGCTTAGTTTCGGTTGTTTCTTTTTGGTTTTGGTTCATTATTGGTTTTGAATTTATGTCAACAAATTATTACTTTAACCGATTAGAAACGACACATAACGATTTATTGTACGCAAAAACTATTACACTTTCTTTCATGGTTGCAAGATTTCTGAAATTTTTAAAAATAATGAAAATGCAGGATTGAGTGTGCCAATACTTTTGTTCGGCAAATCGATGACTTTTTATAAAACATTCTTTTTAAAGAATGTTAGTATTGTATTAGTTGCACTACTTACGGTTGTATTCAGTATTAACGATTTTTTTTTCAAAAATTTGGTTATAATGGCAGAAAAATTAAGATAAAATATAAAATACTTGCTGTATTTTGTATTTGTTCAGCACAGTATGTGTATAATTTTATATAGATATTATTGATACCTAAGCTTATTACAAATTTTAGAATTAAAGTTTTGAACTAAATACCAGTTTTTTGGTACATTTGAACCCACTGTTAAAAATAATTTATCAAGGACACATTTTCGAATATTTAATGTTTGTTCAGTAAATATTGAAAAGTTTCCTTAAGTTGATTTTGGAAGTAATAGAACGACCAAGATATGTGGAATTTTGCTTGTAAAGCTTAGTGACCTTATATGTGGATGTAAAAATTGCTTGAAAATCAATTTCAACTATAATAGGACAAATAGGTTAAAAAATCAATGATATGTTATCTTCCACATTCAGGATTGATACGTTACTAGTTAAAACCATCAAGATGCCTGCTGAAATAAGTTACTTATTGAAACTGTTCATCATAAGTATTAAAAGAGGTCCTCTAAAAGCGAAAAAGCCTGAGGATAGTTTTAACTTGGATATTTGTAATAATTAAATATAAAATTTTAACTTCATTAAAAAATTTCAACTAAAAGTCCTTTAAATACAACTTTTTCTGTACACTTTTCGTTGCAACACCAGTTTACGACTACAAAGTGACACGATTTTTAGCCGACTTTTTCGATCTATCGCGCTGGGTTAAATGGAGCTCTTACAATCCCGTGCAATATGCAGCGGAGAGAAGCATCGGCAACAATAACCGTGAATTAAAACGGTTTGGATCCTCTTCTCGTGGGACATTTCCTTAAATTTCCTGCAGGATATTAATGAATACGCGGTTTCGCAGACTCTATAATGAGAAATCGCAGTTGGGTTTTTTACCGAGGTCGAGACAGAATTCGGACCATAGGGTAAACATTAAGATAAAATGCGTTCAATTGAACATTCCACTAAGAACCTATTGTTTAGGAACTACTATACTTCATAAAGGTTAAAAGTTTGATCACGATCGATCAAAGCAGCCAAGATGTCATTAGTATCGGATAATACGCGTCATCGTATATATATATACAGTTTATACATTCTTCTTCGAGGTATTACTTATCACCCTACGGTTGGTCAGTTTGACTTTAACTGGGTTTCTAATTAAAAATATTCTTAATAAAATTAAAATTTAATTTTTGATTTGAGTAATTAAACCAAATTCAATTTTTTTTCTGAATAATTTGATTTCAATTTATAGAAGAATATCTATTTCTCCACTACAAAAATTTATTGAGCTTCGGAGAATAGTTTGGGTCACAATTTAACCTTACGTCCTTGTGATGTCCTATATCTCTTGTCCTGCTTTTAGATCTATTTACTGCTCTCTACATAAATAGCTCTCGTTTCAGTTATATTGAGAAACTATATCCTCCTTTACGGAGGACAATTGGTGAGGCAATTGATATTATTTCAAAATATCCTCTTTCGGATTTTGTTTTGAATTGGCTTGGATAATCTTACGGCTGAGTGTTGTTGTTTCTTGATTCTCCTACGCAGGAAATGAATGAAATGTATGAATTACAGAGGATTGTAAGAGTTCCATTTCACCCAGCGCGATAGTGCGAAAAAGTCGGCTAAAAATCGTGTCACTTTGTAGTCGTAAACAGGTGTCGCAACGAAAAGTGTAGAGAAATAGTTGTATTTAAAGGACTTTTAGTTGAAATTTTTTAATGAAGTTAAATTTTATATTTAATTATTACAAATATTATATTTGACAAACTGTATAAACTTGATCCAGTTTTGTTATATTTAATTTTTTATGAATTTTGCGTTTAAGTAAAATATATTCAAATAAGAATGAATTTTCTGTTTAAACTTGAAAATAATTTTTCTTTGTCGCAAATTTTGTTTTATAAGAGGACAAACTAAAGGATATTTTATTTGATCATAGCAGAAAGTGCTTTTCAAGATTCCGATTGATTTTTTAACATCGAAACTCAATTTTAATATATTTCAAAAAATGTACATATACAAATGGTCAAAATGCTTTGTTATTCAGCTCAAAACTGTTTAATTTCTTAAGATATTGAAAATTTTAATAAAAATGTACCATATACTTATTATTTTAGTTAGACAAAAATTATTGCCTTCATAAAGGCATCATATAAAACTATGTGTGAAGGTACATAACGTTTTTTGGCGTGTTTTTTGAAAAACACAATAAATTTAAACTTTATTTAAATATCTTAAAAGAAGAAATAAGATATAAGAAAATATATGTGACACTTTGTTTTTAGGGATTTGAGTATTCGCGAAGTGGAAATCCGACGCGAAATGTACTTGAACAATGTTTAGCCTCATTAGATAATGCTAAATATGGACTAACCTTTGCATCAGGTCTGGGGGCTTCTACCGCTGTATTAACGATGCTTTCTTCTGGTGATCATGTTGTCGTTGGAGATGATGTATATGGTGGCACGAATCGTTTAGTTAGGTAATTAAAATTTTTATGATACTTTCAAATTATATTAAAATTATAACTTAATTTTAGGCAAGTTGCTGTCAGATTAGGTATTGAAGCCACCTTTGTCGATTCAACAAATTTAGAAGAATTTAAATCGGCAATTAGACCTAATACGAAGGTAAGTTATATATATTTTCTTTTGATTCACTAATTAAATGTATACATGTTAATGTAAAATATTTATAGCACATAAATATTTTACATTAACATGTATACATTTAATAAGTGAATCAAAAGAAATAAATTACTAAAAATTTAGCTTGAAGTAATCGTATAGATAGATATCACGTTACTAACAATGAAATAATAAATGTAATGATTTTACTTTAATATTTAATGTAGCCATTTATTATCTAAAAAGTCAGTTAGAAAATAAAGAAGAGATTTGTGTTTTTGAAATATTACGTTTGCAACACGTATGAGTGTATATGTTAATTTCACTTGCAGTTAATGAGGAATTTGGAATTTTTTAATTGGCCTCAATTATATAAAAGGAAAAGTTAAAGCTGTGTTTTAATCAATTAGATTCAGAGAGTTCCAAAAAAATATAGAAAATTTTGTAGCCGTAGATCCCGAAATGCAAAAAATTAACTTTAAAAAATGTTAGTATTTAAATTTCGTACATTTTAATGGTATTAATTAGTGTATTAATATTGTCAACCATATATACGAAATTTGATATTAAAAGGAACACAAAATAATAATTACTTTTCACTATATTGGGGGTCTTAAAATTGGATGTATGAATAATAATAAATTAACATCATCTAATTAAGATACCTGATATATGTTTTTATTAAAAAATAATAATTAAAATATTTTTAACAATTTTTTGTCGCCAAAATTATTGAAAGCCATTTTTTATGTTTTATGAAATAAATGTTACTTAATGAAATTTGTGAGAAATATGTAAAAGTCCTTATTTTTTTTTTTACAATTTTCATTTTTAGTTAGTTTGGGTCGAAACGCCAACAAATCCATTGACGAAAGTTTCGGATATACAAGCTTTAAGCAAAATAATACGTGAGGCTGGGGATATAATTTTTGCTGTTGATAATACATTTTTGACATCATATTTCCAACGTCCTTTGGAATTAGGCGCAGATTTGGTTTGTTATTCTTTAACAAAGTACATGAATGGTCACACAGATGTCGTTATGGGAGCAGTTACTATGAATTCCATAGAATTGTTTGAGCGTCTAAAATTTCTTCAAAATGGTAATGAAACTATTATATTATTAACTTTATATTATTATCTTGTATATTATTAAATTTTATATTATTATTATTTTTTAGTTTAACTAAAAAGTATGAAACTTACTCTTAGTGAATTCAAAAAAATAATTATTACTTTCATGTTTTTTAGCTGTTGGAATTGTTCCTTCTCCATTTGATTGTTATCAAGTTAATCGCTCTCTTAAAACACTTGCTATCCGTATGGAACAACATCAAAAGAATGCTTTAGCTATTGCAAAGTTTCTAGAGAGTCACGATTTCGTGGAAAAAGTTTTGCATCCCGGATTACCGTCACATCCTGATCACGAATTAGCCTTAAGGCAAACATATGGCTACAGCGGAGTTTTTTCTTTTTATCTGAAGGGAAGTTTGGAAAATTCAAATACTTTTTTGAAGGCCTTAAAAATATTTGCATTGGCAGAAAGTCTCGGAGGATATGAAAGCTTAGCGGAATTACCGTAAGTATATGTTTTTCAAAATGATAATGCTGAATGGATGTTTATTAATATTGTTTCAGATCAATTATGACTCACGCATCGGTTCCTGCTGAAGATAGGAAAAAGCTTGGAATAACAGATTCCTTGATTCGTTTATCTGTTGGTCTCGAAGATGCTGAAGATTTAATTGCAGATCTTAAAAATGCTTTGAATGTTTCGCAAAATATATCAAAGTAAAATATATACAAAATATATAATTATACAAAATATATAGCTATACTCTTCCCGAATATCATTTATAAATAATTTTTATATGGGATTCTGGATCAACCTAAGTAAAATTTCGAACAATGACTCTGGTTATATTTATCTTAATTTTACCAGATAATATAACAATACCAACGTGTATGTGAGATTTACGCACATGTTTGAAAGTGTGACTTTTTTACAAGCTTAAAACCGTATAACGCAGGAAATATTTCTATGGGCTATAGGAAAAAAATTGGTCAGAGGAAATTGCTTTTTAATTTCTCAAAAATGAAAACAATTATTATTACCCTTGCACATAATTTCCTATTAATTAATATAGTAAGTTAAGAGAAAAAGCAGATAGAAAATGACGGCAACTGGAGAAATCTAAGTTATAGATAAAATCACACTAATAGGAATCCCTCTAGCCAATGGATACTATTCACGAATTATTTTTCTTTCCCACGACAATTGGATCTCCGTTCCAATAAGACCCGAGTTACACTTAGCCAAAGATTGTCAACTCAGCGACAGCTGTATCAAATTAAAGTTTTTTCCCAAGAAGAACTGTTGGTTACAGCCGAACTGTTACAACAATGAATATAATTTAGATCCTCTAATAATATTCCTCTGTGGGCAGACTGCTCACCCTATGCCTGGTTCATCCGAGTCTGAATATAACAACAGCATAAAAACCCGTATGTGGTTTTGCCAACTCATTCTTATCTTCCAGCACAATACCTGACAAGCTCATTATCAATCTCTTTGCAATACAAAATTGCAATGTTTGTGTGCCCAGCACAACTTAATATAAAACTATATGACCTAACTATGTGTGCTCTCTGGAATTCATCGTTAGGTCTACTAAATCCTAAGACCTCCGCCAGGAAGTCAGTTCGCTAAAAAACATGCTCACATCACAATCCATAATAAAATGTAGACTTTGCATATATATTCAGTGAGTCAAGTGTCAGGAATGAGACTCAGATATTTCCTCCCTATCAGAAAGTCTCAAATTCTTAGCTTTCAGCATCATTGGTTTTAAACTGACTACCTTATACCTCATAGTAAAGATGAGCAATATTTTCACGACTGTGGTTGGCAACTATTGCGACTGAAAATATGAAATATCAAACCTAGCGTAAATTTTAGACGCTTGTTTTTATTATTTTACGGCTAAGATACATCGTCGAGTCATCTAGAAAGAAAATTCGCCATTTCCAAACCTATGGTACACAGTATGAACTCCAACAGAGATTCCTTTGTCTTTTTTGAACCCTTTTGAAAAGTACAATCACTTGGAGGTCTTGAAGAAAGGTTGTTGTAATAGTTTCGCTGTTGTTTTATTCGGGTAGTTCGAAACGGAGATCTAATTGTCTTGCGAACGGTGCAGAGAGGTATTTTTCCGTGGTTTTACATAACATTTTTCCTTTCCACGCCTCTCCTATCAGCTAAATTAGTTACCGGTATTTAGAAACATCATCAATATACTGTGATTACTGTCACTGTTTTAAAGAACAGTGATTAAAAAAACTTTCACATGGAACGACGTTATTTTAAAATCACCATATCGCTCATCTCTACTTTTTTGTGCATAAGACTAACTCAGAATTACCTGGATTCACGCGCAGGTTTTATTCCTAGCACAAAGAGATAGCTTCCGTAACACAGTTCGTAACATGTTGCTTATAGTAAAAATATTAGAGCAGCCGACGTATTCCTTATACTGTAGTCCTCTCTCAACATTCTCAACAGTTTTACCCTTAATGGCCGTGTGGAGTCTTCCTATTTCACGCGTCCCCAGGTGGTGGATAGGGGGTTTTGGGTGTAAATCATATTCTACTGTCAAATCATATTCTACTGTTCACTGTAGAGTATGAATTACATCCAATCTTGAAATCCTAGAAATAATCGCGGACCAAACGAAATAGGAACACTTTTAAGGACAAGGTGGTAGGCAGCAGTGTTGAGGTCCTGAATGAACAGTTAGTGTATTGACAGGAACTGATAGCTCCCCTCCAATGCCTATGGCACGGGTTGGTTGTAATACTACGCCTAGTCCGCGCATGCCGTTGTTGTAACAGCTGGAAATAAATAGTACATTTATCAATCAATTTTGGTTCATGTTATTCCTCAACTCCAGGCCTAAGAATCTGGCAACCTCGACTGGTTGTGTCCAAAGATCTTCAGGATAAAGTAAGGTTGGATTGGACTGGCAGTTGAATAGATGTCATGCATTATGTGGTCCTTGACCACATGTAGAACATAGGTTTGGGATGGCACTGTCAATATGTGACCAGAAGGCATTGAGCCTATTGCTCCATCCCGATCTCAATTGTGCCAGAACTACTCTTGTTGATCGCGGTAAATTCTGTTCATTGTCTGCAATGGGAGGTGGGCGGCCTCCTAGCACGACATTGAGGCGTCACTGTGAATGTCGTTCAAAGCTGAATTGAGGACATTTGTATACAGCCCATTATGGTTCTTAAGGCTGCATTTTTACAACTTTGGATATTTTTCCACTGCGTATCACATAGTGATGGTGTCCACACTGGAGCAGCATAATTCGCCACTGGCCGGCAAATCGTTTTATATGTAGCCAATAAAGTTTCTTTATCCATACCCCAAGTGCTGCCGGCTAAAGCCTTGAGGACCTTATTTCTACTTCGCATTTTGTGCGTGATTGTAGTAGCATGTGCTGAAGAGGTGAATAGGCTATCAAATGTAACTCCCAGAATTTTTGGGTGGTTAACTGTAAGAATTTGTACTCCATCGACTGTGATGCCTAAAGTCATATTTACCTCTTTTGTCCAGGTGGTGAAGAGTGTTGCAGTTGATTTCGCTGGTGAAAGTTTCAAGTTTCGTACAGTGAAAAAGTTATGGATAGAGGTCATCAACTCTATGGCCCGATAGAGGTCATCAACTCTATGGCCCGTAGCCGTTATCGTACAGTCATCTGCATATGTTATCACGTCTACTCCGGGTGGAAGCGCCGGGAATTTCGAGAAGTAGAAATTAAACAAGAGTGGTGAGAGCACACCGCCCTGTGGAACTCCTTGCTTAACTCTACGGGATTTTGACTTTTTGTCCCGAAATTCGACAAATGACTGACGTCTACTCAAATAATTTACAATCCATCTCTTCATATTGTTCGATAATGTGGATGCAAGATGTCCTGGAAGAGAACCGTATGACTTACCGTATCAAACGCTTTTGATAGGTCAAGAGCCACCATGATTGTACGTTCACAAGTTTTTTGTTGATTTAAACCATGCGCGATTTGAGTGGTTACGGCTGTTAATGCTGTTGTTGTGTTGTGCATTTTGCAGAAACCATGCTGATGGCGAGCTGCTGTAAAATGACAGTTCAGCTGGGGGAGGAGAAGAGCCTCAAGAGTCTTTGCGACAGGAGACAAGAGGGAAATCGGCCTGTAGGATTGTCCCTCATTAGCATCTTTCCCAGGTTTTAGAATGGGTATGACTCTACCCATTTTCCAGGCATCGGGTATTAATATGCTCTGTATTGACAAGTTAAAAACCATTGTCAAGTACTCAACTCCCCGCTCGCTAAGGTTCTTTAACATTAGCATCGATATACCGTCGGAGCCAATCGCTTTAGATGGTTTGGCTGCATTGATGGCCTCTGCAACTTTAAGAGGTGTAAATAATGGTGGTGAGTCCATGACTGGAAGATTGTGAAGTTTGCGAACAACATTTCTTTTCGCCTTATCTCTCTCCGGATGCTCAATAAATTGTCGGCAAAATGCTCGCGAGCAATCCTTTGGGTCGGAAATGGTTTTATCTGCAAACTTAATCGCAACCCTATCATCCTTCTTCTTGGGATCGGACAGTCGATCACAATTTATTTACACCAGTATTTAGGTTGCACTTGCCAAGATGATTTAACCATTAATTCCGTTTATCCACATTTACCAACCTGCTGATTTCACTATTCAGCTGAGCAATCCTAGGGTCGCTAGGGTTGGTATTGCGGATATCATCACTCTCATCTGCGAGTCTCACTGCTTCATCTGGGAAGTGTGGACGCACTACGGATATTCTCTCTGATGGCACAAAGCGAGCGACTGCTGCGTTGATGGTTTCTCGGAACTTCCTCTCGGCTATTCTTACATTTGAGGGAACAGGTAGTTCACCAAACCGGCTGTCGGTAAATTCTCTGAAGCCGCGCCAGTCTGCTTTCTTTTGGTTCATATAAGTGCGGCGTTCAGAGACGATAAAATCGTTAGGTCGTTCCAAGGAAACGATTATGGGTAGGTGGTCTGACCCCAGAGATACTACAGTTTGTCAGGTTATACAGTTAATCAGACCAGCACTCGCTAATGTTATATCTGGCGAACTAGCGCAAGTACCCATTATCCGTGTGGGGGCATCGTCATTCAATGTGCAGAAGGTGGATTCGTCTATCTGTTTCGCTAACAGCGCACCTCTTTGGTCGTCCCAGAGCCTCGAGTGCCAAAGCTGATGGTGCGCGTTAAAGGCCCCAAGGACTAATCGGATGTTGCCATCCAATATAGACCTAATATCGGGGCGGTAGCCTGTTGGACAGCTGGCTACTGGTGAAATATAGACATTATAGAGCTCGAGATCGACATCTCCCGATCTGACTGCAATACCTTGAATTTCAAGGTATTGATCTATGAATGTCAAATCGAGAGATAGAGCTCTATACTGCACTGTATTATGCATTATGAAGGCGAAGCCTCCACCGTTACTCCTGGTGCGGTCTTTTCGGAGAACGTTGTATCCGTTACAACAATGCAGACTGGAATTAGTCGTCAGTTTTGTTTCCTGGACCGCAGCGACCACGATGTTGTTGAATTAGACAGACTGCATGGAATCCTTTTGGAACATGCAAACAAAATTCGCGATGTGCTTATGACTGACGATCTCCTGGGTCTGTCTAACGATTAATTTGCTGAATTGTGTACGACAAGGTTACTGGGTGTTCTTTCTCCTGATACTGATGAGGACAATGAAATTATTGTAATTTCTGTCTGTAGTCAGAAACAGGTGAAAAATCAGACGTTACCAACCGTACAAGAAGAAGCAAAGTTACAAACAGACCCCCCTGATCAGAAAAAGGGCTCCGTGAAGCTAGTTCGACAGGAAAACGTAAGACTCTCCAGAGAACATTCCCCCCTATAGACCGTACTAAGAAGGAGAAAACCAGAAATGGTGTTAGGGCCTCCATAAGCTATCTTAACAGGATGGCGAAACGAGACCCTGCACTCCTAATGAGTAGGGATAAACACTTTATATGAAAGCACAGGAAGAACATCAACCGGTTTGAAAGAACCTATGGTTCTACCAGTGCGGTCCTTGGATTGTCAAATCCTGTTGGGCTATGGGTAGTCTCAGAGGATGGATCACTAACCATTCAAAGTGATAGAAAACCTACCTCTGTGACTACGCATCAGTCCAGTACACTGAGGAGCAGCTCCAGCCAGGCATAAATGTCAACTGACAAAACAAAGTCCACGACGGATGGTGCCAGAAAGGAGACTGCGTTGGTGCATAGGTCTGATTCTAAGTCAGCAGAAATCTCTGGTTCAATCCCAAAAGAATACTATCAAAGGGATCAATACTGGCTCGGATCATACCTATGCAAGCTCACAGAAGTAATTCGATCCTGGCTGGTAAATTTGAAACTAACTTACAGGAACTCACCAAACAAACCAGACCAGCTCCAAGTCTGGTTTGTTTGGTGAGTTCCTGTGAGTTTGTGAGAAAAAGAGTGCTTGTGTCAGAACACAGATTGATTCCTTAGTCCCTCCTAGGAAGGACAACGAAGTCAAGAAGCCTGTGGAGTGGCAGTCGGTGGAAAAACTGATTGAAAGATATTGTCTTGACGAAGGGCAGGCCTAACGCCGTAACATTTTGGCGAGCGGACTGTGTAAAGGGCATCAAATTGTAAGCTGTGGTAGCAAGGAGGTGCCCAGTGCAACAGCGCAAACCAGGATGCCAGTCGTCACAGTATGTATTCCACCACCCATGCAATCGGTGGAATACATAGTGAAAAGTACGGAGAACCATAATGACAAACGATGGGGCTGCGGTGATAGATATAACTCTGGCTAACATAGGCGGGTATTATGTTAGGAATTGGAAGGTATCGGCAGAGTATTCGTTTTCGGATCATTGTAGGTGGATTTTGGCAGCTTGAGCAGGGAAACCTTTCGCAAAAGGAGGAAGACAATTTGGTCTTCATACAGGCGAAGTGTACTGGGCACATGAGGGAGTATTAATCTTGTGTGTTCCTTTGGAGATGATATTGATAGGACTGTTGAGGCTTTCACTTAGACGATATTGGGGAGTTTTGAACTCTCCTGTCGTGTTGTTTATCCCGGCAGGAGGGAGCAACCACAAATGTAGATGGTGCAACTTAAGGAGCAGCGGCCTTCGTCAGAATGTTGTTCAATAGGGCAAATCACACTAGGAACCCCACGGAATGAATATAGAATGAGCTTCAATAAGTATAAGGGGGAAATTAAACGGACGAAGCGAGTCTCATGGAACAACTACTGTGAGTCCATTGATATGGTTAACGAGCTATCAAGATTTCGTCGAGTGCTGTCCAAGGACCCCAGCGTCCCTGGTTTATTCAGCAATCTGATGACTCTTGGACCGAGATCAGCTTTCAGTCCCTCGGACTATATATGAAACATCACTTCCCGGAATATGACCGTGACCGTGATCTAAATGGATCGTTGCCCGCCAGACCGGCAGACAGTCTGACAGATGTAGCAGTGGATTAGTTTATTACGATGGATAAGGTAGCGTGGGCGATTAGCACTATCGGGGCGTATAAATCATCTGGCTCGGATGGTGTTTTTCCGGCCATGCTGAAGAACGTCAATGGATAAGAGACTGGGAGTGAATCCATCAAAAACTGAGTTAGTCCTTTTTACTATAAGTTATAAACTCGAGAGATTTAGGCCTCCTATACTAGGCGGTCTGGAATTGGAGCTGCCCGAAAGCGCAAAGTACCTGAGAACGCACAGGAGAGGTACAGGCGGGGTCTCTACACTTGCAGGAGATCGAAGGCAAGAGTTGGGGGCTGAAACCCATACTGGTAAATTGGATTTACACCTCGGTGGTAAGGCCAATACAATCCTATGGGTTTTCTGTGTGGTGGGAGGAAATGGAGACCAGAAACCGAAGGGATCTTTAAATGAAGTGCAGAGGTGTGCTGTAATTCTCGATCTAATGCCTTTTGAGGAGTTTGTTTTGGGTCTCTTTTGATTGATAGAGATTGGTGTTAAGATGGATATTACCTTTGGTCACTCGAGAATCTTGGGGGAATATAGACTCAGTGGATATGGGGGACATGGAACAACTATATCTGCACTGAACTTGATTTCGATAGGATTCCGGAGGTAACAATTCCCAAAAGGAACATCTGGCTGGAGGCGGATAGTATTTTCAATGGCTATTCAGTCTCCACCGATGGGTCAAGGATGAAGGTAGGCACTAGTGACACTAGAGCGGGTGTCTACCTAGTAGGCATGATAAAAGGAGGTCATATAATCTTCCTGATGAATGTAGCAAATTCCAGGACGAAATTCTAGGAGTAATTAAGGCCGCGGAGCTGGCTATGGAATATGTGGATATCGGGATGACTGTCAACATTAACGTTGACAGTCAGATGGTGCTGAAGGCCATAAGGGGCAATTTTGTGAGAACAGCGCTGATTAAGGAGTGTAGGAAGACTCTGAGGACGACGTGTTCGGCAATGAAATAGCCGATGGGCTCGTGGTGGTTCAGCGTTAGTAAGGAGTGACTGTAGAGTGTCGAGGCAATCAATTTCTGGATGTGCTAGAAGACTTGGCGGTCATAGGCTCATCCTGAGGGTAAGCTGACTACTAGAACCAACAGTTATTAGGTGAATAGGATGTGTTGGGCGACTTTATCTGTTTCTTCTCTTCTTTCATCCCCTTCTCTTATTTTCTTAACTTTTTCATTCAGTTCACAGGATTCCAACACTGTTATCTAGTTGGATGAAGGGATCACAATGGACCACACCACCCTTCCCTACTTACCTACCCTTAAAGAAGGGATGTTGAGCATCATTTAAGGCATGTATATACACTGAGACTTGTGTATTCAAAAACCGAAACCGGTTAACTGATTTTTTGCATTTTAGAAACTCGAATAATTTCGAATAATTTATATTGTCAAATTATTCGACATTCCAGTTTTGTGTTAGTCGGTTAACCGGTTTTAATTAAAGGCATATACATTTGCATTTTTGTGAAATCCGCCATAAACGAGATATTAAATTTTTCATTCCGTGTGTAAAATGGTCAAAGTACTGTACTGTATGTATGGACATAGGAATCTGATTTGAGTTTGTTATGTCCGTTTGATTCTGCAAGATTGTTTATCAATAATCCTGCAATATAAATTTTTTAGGTAAAGAGGTATAGATGTAAAATTTAGGCAAATTCAGTAATTAAAGAATGAGTTTCTGTTTTTATCAGTTGGTATAAATTTCTTATAAATAATATTTTTATATAAATTTATAATAATCAAACAAAAACTGGTACCAAATTTCATTTGAAGATTTCAAAGTTTTAACCATGCGTATAATATCCGGCTCTAAACAAATTATGATTTCAGCTCTGGCATCTTGATCCAGATCTTCATATTCCCGTTGCTTCTTTAAAAATTCTTCATATGCCTTTCTTTCTACAGCTGTGGGATTGCTACTGATAATAACCTCTTCTGGTTTAGCTATTTCTCCTCTTACCATTCGTAATAAACGATTTTTGTGCAATACTGCTTCCATTCGTGGAAACCATGTGGAAAATTTTTTTCCATTTAGCAAAGGTATTCTTCCTGATACAATCGCTATTTCTTTATCTTTTCTAAGTTCAAGATAATTCTTACACGTATAAATTCTTTAGGAGGTTTGGGTCTGGTCCATAACCTATTGAAATTATAACGCAGTGTTTATAAAACAATGTATGTCTTTATTGACTGAATATAAATTATAAAGTGAAGGCATTTGAAAAAATGAAAAATTCTATAAACAAATTTTTCAATGAACTAATGTTTATTATAATTAATATAAACTTTCAAAACGATAAAGTGTATTTTCAATACAGCCGAAGATCCAGAAGCCAACAGTTACAAAACTGCCAACAATCATATGCCTATCCACAAACCGGGGACAGACAATAGTGGCACAAAGAGCCCGAGCACACGACAGAAAGCATCACAGGGGTGATCACATATCGGGGTTGCCTCCGCTACTGACTCTATTTCTCGTAACAAAAATTTGACGCGCAAAGTCGCACAATCTCCCTAACGTTCGATCGTCCTCTAAGGCCCTTCTATAATCTCAACCCGCCTCAGTATGAGCTATTCCCATACTATCTTAATTCCTAATGTCACCATAGTACGAACACACCGTAATGATGTGCTCAACAGTCTCGTCTCCCATCCCGCACTCACATTCCGAAGCCAAGTCTGGACGTCGAGGTACGAAATCCGCGTCACGTATGAATTCATACGTTACCCTACCCTTGTCTGCATGGGTCCATCGGATCCGCCACCTTGAAACAAGGCACTCATCTAAAAGTGTCTTTATTTCCCTACGCTCCAAGTTCACTAAGTCATCCGCAGAAATATAACTATGCACTAGAAGTGGTAGTCCCTTCTTGATCTTAAAAGTGATATCACATCGTATCACTTCCAAGTCAAGGGGTGCTACACCTAACAGAATCTGAAGAGCATCCGTCGAAACGGTTCTACACAGTGGCATACACGCTAACAAAGCTACTCTCTGAACTAACAAGACCATGTTTCTGCCAACAACAGACATAATTTTTTAGTACCAGACGGGAGCACCAAACGTTGCACGAAAAGCCCTCCATATATGGTACGAACAGCACGTCTGCTTAGGCCCCAGTCACTTCTAAGGATGCGCCTAATCTTACCTACTATGGCAGTCAGCTTGTCCCTTACGAGAGGAAAATGAACCAAGAAGTTCAACCTCTCGCCCACCATTATGCCCAGATATTTGACCTGAGTCGCATATCTGAGACTAACGTTGCCAGACCGAATGAGTGGGGGACGACCATGAGATAACCTGCCCTTGAGCAGCATCATCTCAGTTTTGTCCATCGCCACTTCGACGCCTGAACGATCGCCCCACTCACATACATCACGCATGGCCTGCTCAGCTTTCATCTCAAGTTCAGCACGAGACTGACCCTCGACTAAAATGAGCAGATCATCCGCATATGCGCACACCTTGAACGAACATGCAAGTAATCTCAGCAAAGGATCCATCATAAGATTCCATATAAATGGACCACAGATGGAACCCTGCGGACAACCACATCCTTCCAAACCGTGTCGCTGGCACCTACCACACAAGCTTTCCTGTTCCTAAAATAGCTCCTCCCTAACTCTAGTTCCCTACAGCCTATTTCTTCTAATCTTGCTAGAACTCTATCCCAAGAGAGATAGTCAAACGCACCCTTAAAATCAACAAATATACCTAAGACATATTTGGCAGATGAGCCAACACTACTCTTGACGTGCAGCCAAGCATCTTCTACACTCCTACCTACACTAAAACCGAACTGAAACTCAGAAGGACCTTCGTTGTAACACTCCTTAAGTCGAGACACCATTATCCTTTCCAATACTTTTCCAAGTACCGGAAGGAGACTGATGCCCCGATATGAGCGGTGCACTCTGGAAATCATTCCGGAGACGCCTGACGGACCTGCGCATCTGATCAAGCTCCTCTGTCCACCAAATGACCTTACTGTGCTTAGTCTTGCGACGTCTACCCAGTAAGGACTCATTCGCCGAACACATCCACTGATCAATCCGTTCTACTTGGTCACTAATCGTAAGTGTCCTAAAGTCATCAAACGGCATAACCGAAGCCTGTTGCCTAACAAATTCCGAGTAAATGTTCCAGTTCGAGTATCGGTCCCTCCACCTGCGATCAGGGTCCAATCCCAAAGTTCGTCTGCGAAAGCTCAGCACAATGTCAATGAAATTGTGATCGCTAACGCCCCAGTTGTCACACACCCTCCACCTAAAATCAAAGGTCGTATCCGCAACCCCATTTGCGATTGTCACGTCGATGTCGCTAACTCCTCTGGGACCATCAAAAGTATATAAATCACTAGCCTCGTTGAGAACAACGAGGCACTTTGTGACCAGCCATTCACTAAGCATAACTCCTCGCCGATAGTTCTCATGAGCAGGAGCATTCCTACCCATTTTCGAGAACCACATTGAAGAGCATGCGTTTGCGTCTAGACCAAGGATTACAGGATAACTACTCGCAAGGAGTAGTACCGAATCCATATATTCAAGATAAGGCTCCAGAGGCCCCCCATACCTACAATATATGCTGACTAACAGCATCCTACCAAAGTGCCCCTCAACAGAGAGACACACCCCCCATTGACAACTCCTAACCAAAGTACAGTCCACGTCCTCATCATTGACTATTATTGCAGAGTTTCCCCCGCTGTCAGTGTAAACTCGCATACCCCCCGGCAACCCTCTAATGAGGCCACCCGACGTATACGGCTCCTGTACCAGCGCAAACGTTGCATAAGTGGACAAATCGTACAGGCCGATTTCCCTCATGTCACCTGTCGCAAGAACTCTTGAGGCTCTTCTTAACTGAACAGTCATCTTACAGCAGATCGCCACCAGCATGGATTCCGTCAAATGCACAGCAGGACAATAACGGTAAGTCATACATTTTTCTTCCAGGACATCCCGCAGTTCTCATTGTCGAACAACTTGAAGAGATGGATTCTGAATTATATGAGAGGACATCAGTCATTCATAGACAAAATTGTAGTCCCGTTAAGTTAAACAAGGAGTACCACAGGACGGTGTCCTATCACCACTCTTGTGACCTTAGTGTTTTTTTAAATCGTTATCTCAGCGAAATCCACAGCACGAAATTTTAAAATTTTACCAGCGAAATCAACTGCAACATTCTTCTTCATACCTGACAAAAAGAGGTGAATGTAGTCATCAAGGTCGATGGAACACAAATTTCTAAAGTTTACCACCTATAAATATTGGGAGTTACATTTGATATCCTATTCAATTCTTCAGCACACGCCACTACAAGAATAAAGAAACCTTATTAGCTACATATAAAATGATTTGGCGGCCAGAGGCAAATTATGCTGCTCCATTGTAGACACCAGCGCTAAGTGATACGCAGTGAAAAAATATCCAAAGCTGTCAAAATGTAGCCTTAAGAATCATAACGGGCTGTATACTAATGTCCTCAATTCATCATTTACATGAGGAAACAAAAATCCTTCCGATAAAGGAACATAATGAAATTCTAAATAAGCAGTTCCTGCTAGGATGTCACGGAGAAACCATCCTTACTTCAAAATTACACAATTGGGGTTACAGAAGAGGCATGAAAGAAAAATATATACGAACATTCCAGAGGAGTTGAACAACAACATGAACCAAATTTATAAATGCACTTTCTCTTTCCAGCTATTATAGCAACCATAGAGATTTGAAAATACCAATAGTGAAACAGCAATTCGAACCCTCATGCAGACATCTTGTTAAAGTGCAAAGTAACTCCGGACTTCGTAGATCAGATCTTTCACCACGATTTTAAGAGGATAAATACAAGATTGGTAGCCACTTTAAGAGACATTATTTTTAAGTTTTAAGCTACATATTATGACGGCTAAGATAGGCGGATTCAATATTAAACAAAGACCGTATAAAAGTAATATTACTTAAATCCCTAAAAAAAAATTAAAAAAAAATGTAAGCTTCTCTTCATCATACAAAAATTCGTTGAATTTGTTTATTTAAATATTACTTTTTACTTATGTTGTTTTTATATGTAGTATACATTTATAACTCATACGCCTAAGTATTTCTCTGTTTAAGGTTAAAATAAAATACAACGGATAATAAAAACAAAATCAGTTTTTTAATAGTCACCGAAATCAAATGAAATTATTTCACCATAGGAAGATATACTACTATAAATAATAAAAATAAATTCCGTTTTTTCCTTGTCAGAAATTAGGTATTTTGTGAAATTTATGTAGAAAAGGTTAAATTTGTAGGAAAATATTCCGTTTATTAAAAATCATTTTCTCAAATTAAGCAACAAACTGGCAGCTGTTATCTTTTGATTATGAATCTATAAGTATGTAGAATTAAACTTAATTAAATTAAAAAATTAAAATACATGTTTCCCGTTCTTTTTTTTAAGGTGAAGATTTGCCTGTGTAAAATATACATTGTTGTATTTTTTTATTTTTTATTTTTATGTACAATTATTTTTATGAGTACAATTAAAACTAAATAAATAAATAAAAAAGCAAACAAAAGTCATTAAAAATTAATTAATGAACTTATGAATATGGTATTTTTTAAGTATAATATGTTTTAGCGCCATGCTCCTTTCCTACCTACATCGCTTAATTATAGTCCTCGCCATGTCTTCAATCGAGGGATCCAAAATTCAGTACGAAGAATGATTGATTACCACCATGAATGGTAATTTAGTGGCCAAATTCCACGTATAAGACAGCAAATCGGGATGAATATGGTAGAATACGACACAGAGGGACATTGTGCCAAACAGCTCATATAACGCAAGAACAATTAATGAGTCATAAAATTAGTTATATTTTTGGCTATATCATTTTTATACTGAACCAATTGTGAAAAATTTGGAATATTCATGAAGTATGTATAATTAAATTTCAGAGAGACAATTTGAAGAAAAAGTTTAATTTTATAAAATTATTAAAAAATAACTCAAAATCGTTTATTATTTCGATAACGGAGAATTTTCTACAGAAACCCAATTTTGTATGAAAACTCTTACGTTCGACTAATTCCGCGCATAGATGACAGTTGTACAAATTTATAGAAACCAAAATCAGGCTTCTTTCATACACAAAGCGAACAAAGCTTTGGTTCGACATAGAAAAACAGGATATATAAATTATTTTCTATTAAAATAAATAAAAAATATTTTTTATTACACGATTCGTCCACGTAAATAAACGCAACGTTGAATCATTAAGTAACAAAGAAAATCTTTCAAAACAAGATTCACAGATTAATCACAATAGGTACTATTAGACGTATCAATTACAATAGGTAAAAATAAATGTTTATATACACAATATATCTTAATTTGCCTCTATGTAAAAAATATTATTTTCCACTTCAATTACTTTCTTTTTTTATAAAATAATAATCATCTTAAAAATTCCAATTACGCATCTTTTAATTATTTTTTCTTTAAAAAATTATATGAGAGTTAACGATGTTGTGATGACGAAACTAAAGATGTTGATCTTTATTAATAATCTTCTTTATCAAACGAGCATATCCGCCTCCATTAGGGCCAAATGTATATGTATAATCAATCTCTATATATATTTTCAAATTTATTATTAATAATATATTGTGGTTCTTGAGAAATCATAAAAGTAGTATATAACAAAACCGTTAGTGGTTAATGTGTTAGAATTCAAGTAACTAAGCAGAATGAATGAAATGAAATGAATGAATATTCAACTTAAATACCAGCCCATTTACAGAACTTTGTAAGTTTGTATTGTATAAATCTTTAATAATGGAAATTTGTACTTTGTACATTTATTTATTACTCTATTATTTTATAAGATAAATGTCTATGCGTATGCACTGACTTGGATATTGTGGAATAGGTGTTTGCTTGTGTGATGGTCGTATTTATTTTTAATACAAATTATCCATTGTTTATTTTTTCTGTATAAGTGTAATTAACTACTTGAGAATTATTTTCTACTGATTTTCTGTAGACTCATCTGTGTTAGCTGTCTGATGGATTGTTCGGTAATTGTGTTCATATGTTTTGTAGATTCTGACTGTTTTGGTTTATTATGCTTCTTATCCAAATAGTTTACAACTTAAATGTTATTCTTTTAAGACTGTGAATACAAGGGAGAAGTAAGAAGAAGATTAATGACAAACGTTTTCGACCTATTTCGGATGTTCCGTACTTTTAATTGTTCATTTTTTCGGTACATATTTTTAGTTTGATTTCATGAATGTAGTTAAAAAAATGTTTAAAATTGCATGCACATATAACAGAAACTATGTGTATATTTTTTGGAGCATCTCGCTATGTTACCTCGCACCAAGGTTAACACAATTATATGCTTTTGTGATATCAAGCAATGCCAAAACAGCCTTCACCATTTCTTTCCTTCGCACATCATTTATGCATGAAATGTGCTTTCTATAGGCCTAAGACCGATTTAGTATAATATTTGACACATCCATACACAAAGCGAAATTGTTAAGCTTATTTTTGACCATCAAATTTATGATATCAAGAAATACAGAGATTTGAATAGAAGCTCTAAAATTAGTAATGATTCCTAAGCTTTGTTACTTTTAGGAATAGGAGCAATCATTACCAAAATAATGATGACTGCCACCGATAACTGATTGATTCTGCAGATAGTGTAGTTTTTATGAAAATGATATCCAAAAATGACTCCTGATTCTGCTGGATTGTTAACATATTTCCTGAGAGTGTTCTCCCCATTGTTAAAACAGTGGAATTAATAACATATAATAATGACATAGATAATAATGGCATAATAGATAACAGAGATAAATACATTACAACGAAATTCCAAGAAACTTAAAAGAGTTGCCATTTACATCCCAAGGGTCTTAATTCTTACGAAATGAGGAAATATATTGAGTCAATATTAATATTCTGTGAAAGGTTAGTAATTTCACAAATTAAAATGTCAAGCGGCTGTAATGAAATACTTCCTTCTTATGAATATTTAAAGGCAAAAAATCAAAATAAATTATAATGAACATTTTCCATTGCTCTGTTATTAAACCAAACGAATGGTTATGGGTTTTGGGAGAGATTTCCTATTCAAAATAAATATACGATATAATTATTCTTAACTAATTTAAAGGTATAAAGTAAGAAATTACCTAGATTGTAGATTATTATATTGAACTTTATTCGTAAAAAAATTATGTAGATAGTACAACTGATCTGAGCTGCGAGTCGCTGCAATTCTGATTCCTTAAACAATTAAAAATGAAAATTAAAATTAAACAATTTCCTTAAAAATTCTTTATTTGTATAAATATTATTTACAATTGGCAATTGTTAAAGAACTCGATTGCCTAAGTTATTTTAAGATTCCTTTAGAATTGTAGGCTATTTTGAGGTTTTTAGTTTGACTACCAACAGGAAAAGAAACTTTAGATTGTTCCAGATCTATAATTAGGTCAAAATTTTGTCGTTAAATAAGACCTACATGAGTTTTCTTTAAAAATATCTATACTTATCTATACTTATCTATCTATCTATCTATCTATCTATATATATATATATATATATATATATATATATATATATATATATATATATATATATATATATATATATATATATATATATATATATATATATATATATATATATATATATATATATATATATATATATATATATATATATATATATATATATATATATATATATATATATATATTGTCGAACAAAATGTTCAGAAACAGTACAATTTAAATCAATTTCAATTGATAACTATGACATACAATTTTCAGACTCACTTCTCCGTTGAAATCTATACATAAAGCCACCTCCTTCATTTCAGTTTTTATCTTCTTCCAGGGATGAGTGCAAAAAAGGTAATGGACATTATGAATCATGCGAAATTTCTGTATAATCTGTTAGGGATGAAAGCTTCCACCTTCTAATTTGAGTTTTCATTTTGAGCAAGATCATTAGTCAAATCGGCATTTGGAAAATAAGCACGATATAGCCGATCACTTATGGCTTAAAGTATGATTCTGTCATCTATACCAATTTTCTTCAATTTTTCAAAAATGAATAACTCACAATTTCACACATACTTTTAACAATTATATTTTTTATTAAAATAATTATATACTAATTTATATTTTTAAATAAAATTAGGAAAATAATTATAGTTTAAAATATAAATAACTGCAACTTAAAATTCACACTCACAGTACTTGATGATAAATCCTTATTTATGAGTAGTATTTGGGAATTATGATTTGAAAATTTTTGAGAATGAAATTTATTAACAATTTGTTTTAAAAAATATGAGAAATCACAATAATTATTATGTTGTGAAGATCTTTGAAAAACTCACCTGGTTAATGTATGGATTGGCCATATAGTATTTCTGCAGCTGAAGCTTTTATATCTTCTTTAAAAGAAACACGGATATCGAGTAATGCGGGAGTACAAACGATCTATCATTCCATTAGCTTAGGGATCGAATGATGTAGTATGTTGACATTTTTCACCAATAAATTTACAAAAATCATTAAGTTGTTTTGATGTGAACTGTCGTCCTCGATAACAAATGATTTTATTAGGTCACTGAATTTTGAATTGCTTTTTCTTCAGGCCATTTTGAAAATCGGTCAACCATTGTAAATATGTAATTATAATCTTCTGAAGGAGGCAATTGACCAACAATGTCAATATGAACTACAGAAAAACGTTGTGAACTTAGATTACAATGACCAAATGGAATGGGAATTTGTATCACGTGTAACCTTATGTTTCTGACACATTTGACAAATTTTTGACATAGATATGTGTAAAATTTTTGTAAATTGTCCAATAAAATCTGACGTAGTGATGCTTTACTTGGATTTTGGTCAAAGACATAAATTAATGGTTTATGGTCAGTAAATAATGTAAAGTCTCGACCTTCAAGCATATATCGAAAAAAATTTAACATATTTATATGTAGCTAGAAGTTCACGACCACATGTGCTATATTTAATTTCTGACTTAATTTTTTTAGAGTAATTTAATTTTAATTTTTTTAAAAAGCTAAAGGTTGATAATTTCCATTAATTTTCTATTCAATGACTGTTCCCATTGCAAAGTCAGATGCATCAATCTATAAAGTAATTTCTGTTTCCTCTAAAGGGTGTGCTAAAATTGTTGCATTAGCGATTATTTCTTTATATTTTATAAATGCTTCATCTGCTTCATTGGTTCAAACTATTGGACGCTTGTCTTTCTTTTTGGTTCCTTTCATAAAAACGTTTAAAGGAGCATGAAATGTGCAGCATTTGGAATGAATCGATGATAAAAATTTATCATGCACATAAAACTTCTCAAATTCATTTTAGTTTGTGGTTTATTATAATCTAAACTGGCTTGAACTTTTAAAGCTGTACTACCATGTTCATTGTTTTCATTAACGCCAAATTAACATTTTACCTGATTGATAACTATTCCAAATTTGTCGTTCTTCTGTTTTTGAAGCAATTAAATCATTATCAATATATGCGAATACAAAATTCAAACCCGATTGTATTTGATCCATTAAGCAAAAATTGAAATTGAACAATTTGAAAGGCATTCGCAAAAATTCATAAAATCCAGAGGGTGTGATTATAGCAATTTTTCAAATATCATCAGGATGCATTGCAATATGATGATAAGCTCGCACTAAGTCAAGTTTGCAAAATATTTACAACCATGTAGTTCAACCGTATAATTTGAAATGAATGGAATGGGATATATGTCGGAGGAACTATAATTTTGTTTAAAAATCTATAGTCTTCATTAGCCATTCTTTTTACAAACCATATGTAATGGACTGGACCAATAACTCTTTGAATAGTTAAAAATTAAAATAATATTATGATCTAACATAAATTGAAATTATTTTTTTCCTATTGTTAATCGTTTTTTATCTAATTGTTTTTCTTTAGTACATATCGGAAAATCAGCAGTTTCAATACGATGAAGTACACCACTTTACTTTACAATGAGGTAGAAATATTGTGATTTACAGGGAATTCTTCTAAAAGTTTCTGATACAACGATTGATCTTTTAATTTTGTAAAGTATCCAATAGATGGCTCAATTTTTTTAATATTATTATTTATTAAATTCATATTACATAAATATTATTTATACACCCGCTAAGCCATATGGCTTGACAGCAAGAAGAAAGTTTATTTGTAACATAATATACTTAAACAAATAACAATCATTGCGAACTTATAAAAAATTTTTTTAATTAATTTTTTCTCTTAAAGCTATTTTTAACATTTAAAATCTCTATTTTTTAGTTATTTAATATAGATGGTAACGTGACGCCTAGTGTGGATCTTCCGAATTCATTAGGAAACCGATCCGTTTGGTATCTGTTCTGTACTCGTCTTCTAGTTTGGTATGAGTGGTTAATAATACGAAGAAATCTTTTGTCTCCAAAGAATTCATTTGCTTTTGTTGTAGAGTATTTTTAATGTTAAGAATATTCAACTCCTTAAATATTGCTCGATAGTTGCTATTATTGGAAACACTATTGTTCGTAGATATTCCATATGTAGTTGTGGCATTGTAGTTTTTCCATAATATTTTCATGATTGCGTTTTGTGATTTTTGCGGTGATTTGCTGTATATAGCACTACCACATGCATTCACCCCATGTCGTAGATATGATTCAGCAAGTAAAAAGTATGCTTGTCTTAAAACATTGTAGTTTGCACCTTAACTTTAATGGAATAATGTATATGCAGTTTTTCGAAGTTTCTTTTTAAACTAGTTTTCGAAAATTAATAAGTTGTTCCCTCAACTAACCTTTTATTTTTATTAAAATAATTTAGAAAGTCTGAACCATTAAGTGATAACGTAGACCAAGTTGTAATACTTTAATACCATACATTTTTATTGGGGTACCATTTGCGGCGAAAATAGTATTAGAAAAACAATAATTGTTATGAATATTTTTGAATTTTTTTGGAATCACAGAGATGTCTGCACCTGTATCTATTAAAAATGGGTTCTTTAATAAGGGGTCTTAAATAAAAAGGCGTCATGAATTTTAATTTTTTACATCGACTACCGCACCGTCCGATTTCGAAACAAGTTTTTTTACATATGAACAAGAATTAATACATTTTATTGCTTTATTACTAAACCTGTTATGGTACCAACAGTAATCAAGATTCCTTTCTCTTAATTTTGATCTTCTTGGAGTTTTGTTTCTCTTTTTATAGCGATTACATTGTTTAAAACGCCTTTCCAAAGCGTCGATTATTGAAAAATGGTTGATTCAATATTAAGATTATTGCTAGTTGGGTCATATCAATTATTTTATCTGACCTGTCCTTGTCCTAAATTTTTAATTGTACGCAAAAACTGTTAAGGTTTTTGATCACCAAAGACTTGACCACTTAAAAGACGTTTTAATTTATGCTCATTAGATTTAGAGAACACGGATATGATAATTGCTTTTAATTTTTCATATCTGTTTCCCGATTAAGTGCTGCCTAGCAAATCACTTACAAGATCAAGCATACTAGGGTCAATGTTAGACACAAGATAACGAAATTTTGTGTTATCTGATGTTATTCGTTGTAAACTAAAAATAGTTTCTACTTGGAAAAACCAAACTTTTAAATTCTTTTGCCACAAAGAAGGAAATTTGATAGTTGAAACTGATTCAATTAGAATATGATCCGTTTGCGATGGACCAATGCCAATATGTTGTTGTAACAGCTGGAAATAAATAGTACATTTATCAATTTCGGTTCATGTTGTTGCTTAAGTCCAGGCCTAGGAATCTGGCAACCTCGACTGGTTGTGTCCATAGATCTTCAGGACAAAGTGAGGTTATATTGGACTGGCAGTTGAATAGATGTCGTGTATTATGTGGTCCTTGACCGCATGCAGGACATAGATTTGGGAAGGCTCGGTCAATACTTGACCAGAAGGCATTGAGCCTATTACTCCATTCCGATCTCAGTTGTGTCAGAACTACTCTTCTTGATCGCGGTAAATTCTGTTCATTGTCTGCAATGGGCGACATTCATACGATAACTGAGACCGTGGAATTTGATTCGTCTCTGTGAATGTCGTTCAAAGCTGTCATATACGAATTCTGATCCAAAGGATCTTGGATATATCTTTGTATGCTATGTTCGTATATACGGATATCCTTCCATACATGCCTCGGCGGTAACTTCAATTGTGTAATATTGAAGTTGGGATAGTTTCTCCGATGACATCCTAGAAGGAGCTGCTTACTTAGCATTTCATTATGTTTCTTTATTGGAAGGATATTTGTTTCCTCATGTAGGTGGTGAATTGAGGAGATTTGAATACAGCCCGTTATGGTTCTTAATGCTTCATTTGGACAGCTTTGGAAAATTTTCCACTGCGTATCACTTAGCGATGGTGTCCACATTAGAGCAGAGTAATTCGCCACAGGCCGGCAAATCGTTTTATATGTATCCAATAAGGTTTCTTTATCCATACCCCAAGTACTGCCGGCTAAAGCCTTGAGGACCTTATTTCTACTTCGCATTTTGTGGGTGATTGTAGTAGCATGTGCTGAAGAAGTGAATAGGCTATCACTCGAGTGCCAAAACTGATGGTGCGCGTTAAAATCCCCGAGGACTAATCGGATGTTGCCATCCAATATAGACCTAATATCGGGACGGTAGCCTGTTGGACAGCCTGCTACTGGCGGAACATATACATTATTGAGCTCGAAATCCATATCTCCCGACCTGACAGCAATACCTTGAATTTCAAGGTATTAATCTCTGGATGTCAAATCGGAGATAGCGCTCTATACTGCACTATTATGTATTATGAAGGCCGTTACTCCTGGTGCGGTAGTTTCAGAGAACGTTGTATCCGTTACAACAATGCAGACTGAAATTACTCGTCAGTTTCGTCTCCTGGACCACAGTGACTACGATGTTGTGTTGTCTCATGAATCGGGTTATTTCAGTTACTTTACCCTGGAGACCATTACAGTTAAACTATAATATCGAAGAATTTCGGGTCATTCCGGTACGAAGAACCGGCTGTCGCGGGTGATGCTGTTGGCAAAATACAGAAAAACATGGATTACTAGGTAAAATCTAACAAGTATAAAATTTAAAATTAAATGTGTTTAAAAAGTTTACGTTTCCAGAGCTGCTACAAAGTATTTACTTTTTCGTTTATATTTTTCAGTTGCCGAACTGTCAAATAATCGTTAGATTGTTCCTGTTGGGTAACCACTTTATCAGGTATTTCATATGTAGGTGGAGTTGGTGACTTACTCTTTTTATTGTCATCAGCAACAACAGGGTCCATAGAAATTGCAAGGTTCTGAAGTGATGTCTCCGTGGAATTTGTTGCTCCCATTAACGAATAAAAACTTTTCGTGGTGTTAACCAAGTGAGAATCTGTATTTGTATCGTTTTCTTTTTGTTTCTTGAGACCACTTGGATCATGCTTTTTTCCTTTTCTCCGTGTGGGCTAAAAATGTGCCCATTAAATTTTGAAATTTTTTTGTAGCAAAAAATTACATAAAAAGACAAAATAAGATTGAACTAAAATTTTAATTTATACAAATTCCCGCTCTAAAAATGGTCTATAAAGTCAAGCCATAAAGATAAAAGACTGTGCTTGTGTTAAACGTTTTTAGTACTGTGTTAACTTCACATAGTGTTGCCGTATAACGTTCAAACCACAAGGCTAAATGAATTGAAAAATTACTCACAGCTTTGCTTTCTTCCATTCCACATTTTAATTTTCAAGTTAATATTCTCTCTCTATGAATTCGTTTTTTTTTTTTTGTAATTTTTGCAATTATTGAACACAATGCAAGAAACAACATTTGGTCATTAACCACCAAGACCTAGAAAAAAAACACCAAGAAAAAAGTCAGACAAATGTCAGACGCGTGTTAATCAAGTGTGAATAAATGGCGCAAAGTTTAGAGCAAATATAGGAAAAAAGTGAACAAATGAAAAAAAAAAAAAAAAAACACAAAAATATTGCGGTAAAAATGAAAATAATGAAGAAAAAATGGAAAATAGAACACAAAACTAAGATGATGGCCGGTTAACAGATTGAGTTCACAAAATTTAACATAAATCCAACAACCAAAAAATATTATTTTAAAAATATATTAAATATATATTTTTGAAGATTATTTTCGTTTTATTTTTCTTGACATCAATTAATGAAAATATAAATTAAGGGCTTCAACAAACAAAGATAATGATATTGACAATAACAGGAATATTTACTAGAATCCTTAATTTTGTTTAGATTTCAAATAAATTTTATTATCATTATATTATTATTAAAACCGCCTTAAGTTGATACGAAAACTATCTGAAGAAAAAACGGTTAAACAAAACGCCTCCAAAACAATAAGAATCCTTAACAAGTAAGAATGTATTCGTCTGTGCCGAAACTTCAATACTCTCCATCACAAATTCATGTGAAGTAAATACGTTATATACATATTAACACTCGCAAACGTATACATTATATACACTGAACCAAATGTCGTAGGTAATTTAACGAACTTTAACGAAAAATGTCTTAAATAAAATATATTACAGCATAATATCAAGTTCTTTACTGAGCGTATTCAACTCCTTACTTTAACGTATATGTTTTTGAAACCTATTATATTCCAATTTCTATTCCATAGTGTTACTTTCGTTTTTTTTCTGTTGTATGGGACGTTTTTGATTTTTGTTGGATTGCAATTAGAAACGAATTTGGTTAATTTTTACAAAGCGTATTTTCTTTGTAGTTTTTCGTTGTTGACAATGTCCAGAATCTTAGCATATTGTAGGGAATTAGTACAACTATTTCCATTGTTATCCATTGATAGAAAATCTGGTTCAGGATGTTTCTAAAAAATTGAAAGCTTTTTCAAAAGAGCTCACAACACATCCGGAAAAAAGTACAAAAAGTTTAATCTAATAGAGTTTGAAAACATAAAATGCTCAAAAGGCCAAAAACAAAGCACGGAAATTGAAGTCAAGTTTTCTAAAAAGAAATATTCTTGCTGAATAATAGATGTTCCTACAAAATTTTCGCAAATATTTTTTTCAAATATTTTATGCTTTTATTGACCAGTAATAATAATGTATCCAATTATTTTTGGCCTGACTTGACATCCAGTTACTATGGTAAACAAGACCTTTAGTGGTACAAAAATAATATTGTGGTACTTGTACCAAGAGAGGCAAATACTGAAAACTGCCCGAAGCTGAGGCCAATGAAGTAATGTTTGGCTCTTGTTGAAAGAGAATTGAAAAATTTCGTAAATTCCTGTTCAAAAACTTTATGTTGCTGATTTTTGGAACATTGAAGAAAAGTGTAGGAACTAAAAGCAGTCAAAATTTTGCTAAAATCCTTGATATGGCAAACAATATGCAGTTGCGGCGAATGAAATCAATCATTTGTTACGACAGTCTCCATTAATACAGGAATATTTGCAAAAAAATTAGATCACTTTTCAAACGAAAAATAAATCTTATTTTGTTTATTTATTGAACACTTAAAATGCACATGTATTGTTTGTTTTAATTTTTGTTTTTTTTTTTTCAATTTCTGCCATTTTTGACATTATGATTTCAAGAAACAAAAACAAAATTGCATGTTGTTATGTTTCGGATCGATTCTATACCTTAATATATCAATGTCGAATAATATGGCGAGGACACTTAAACAGCTAATTGTTTTTTCTTTCCTATCATATAATTCTTTGATCAGCTGATTTCTTTTCTTCTTATTTACTGCCATATTTTAAACCCAATGTTTGTTTACTTTTACTATTTTTGTATAAATAATTTTCATTTTCTTTTGTGACTGTGTACCAGACGATGTTAATTTCAAATGTATTTTTACTGTGATCAATTTCGGAAAGGTGTGAAAATCAAAATATAGAAATAAATTATTAACATATTAAAAAATATTACACTCAAATAAAATAAAAACAAATTTGGTTGCATTTTCTTCAATCGTACACTATTATATATAAAAAACATAAAACACTTAATAGAAAATTTGTTTAATATTAATAAATCAATTATTTTTAAATATATTTCTCATAATGTTTATTTGATACATTCTATTTTAATTATAAATAAACAAGTAAACAATATAATAATGTAGCTTGTTTATATACACTAACATGTAGCTTGTTTATGTACAATAACAAGCCAAGTGCTGTATTTTCAAAAATACATGAAATTTTTGTTTTTGCAGAACTGACCCCACTTCTGAATTTTACATTGATTATAAAAGTTATGATACAACAAAACAAGGTAGTCTTTTTACCTCAGTTCATTTTTTCTGATATCGTTTAGTTATTAAAATGTTTGTTTATTTATATGAATAAAAAGAGGTCTTGAGAAAGTAAATCAAATTTGCAATTTCCACAATTGTGCTAAGTATTCATTGTCCCTAATTACTATTAAGTGAAGAGATGAAATGTTTTCTTCAATTTTAATTTTCTCTAATGCTTGTGGAACTCTGAAATAAATCTCTGACAAAAAAAATTAATATTAAATGGAAAAAATATATTTATATTATATTAAAATATTTGTATACAAATCTAAGTTTATTTACATACAGATAAATAATGTGCTTTTATAGAAAATACAAATTATGGTTATAATTACGATAAGGAGTGAGATCGAAAAATATGAAAACTAACAGTTTTCATTTGATTGAAATTATTATTGAAGAGATGAAATTGTGGACTTATATTTAAGACCTTTTTGTTGACATTTTTTTTGTAAATTCCAGTATTTATAGGGCCCGTAGTAACAAATTATTGAAGAAATTAGGGACATTTTGATTGCCAAATACTTCGAACTGTGATCTAAACGGTCTGCTTTCCTACCGGATGTTTTGGGAGCTCTTATGAAAATGGTTCCTTTTTTTGATATTGATTAATTTATATTGAAACTATATTTTAATTAAAACATATATTAAATATTATCGAAATAACAATAAAAAATAAATACCAGAAATTATCGTTAGTTATTTTTAATTATCATGAGAACTTTATTTTATTTCGTTTATAAAAATAATAAAATTGAGATTTTGAGATTTTATATAATTTTATCTTGTCGGTTAAAATTTTGTTCTGTTTAAATGTTAAACCACAGAATTTACAATTAAGTTTGGTTAAAACCTTAAAAAATACAAAGCATTTAAAGTAGTACCTCCACCTCTGACTACTATCAGCGTATTTGACAGCAAAACGATGTTTTACACTAACAAAATACATGTGGATTGTTGTATTTGTTATAACGAGGCAACCATGTTTTGTAGTACCATGATAACAGTTGAAAAGATGTTTTTCAGAAGATACAAAGTGAAGGTTTCCTTTGATGTTAATCATTTGTTAATTTTTTAATGAAAACGTTATTTTCTTTTAGCAGAAGTCACAGGAATCAAGGAAATTATTATGCACTGGAGTGTATAAAAAATTGGAAAAGTTTCATGATAAGCCGGATCCACATTTAATTAAACACGATTATATAGGACCACCAGACAAGGAATCAAATTTAAGGCCATTTGTTCGATGTATTCCTAAAAACGAAAGTGATCTAGAAAAGCGGTTAAGATATAAACGAATAGAAATTGAAGAGTGGAATCAATCTTTTTGGTCAAGACATAATCGACGATTTTATGAGGTATTTAAGCATTAGAGTTAAAATTTATGAAATTTATTTCCTTATTATTAAGTTACACAATCGAATGTAATAAATAATTGGAAATAAAATGAAGTCTTATATATAGATATGAATGAAAATGTATTTTTAGGATTGATTTTCTCCCAAGTTATTCAATTTCTCATTTATGTCCATTATAATGTGTTCCAAATGACATTAAAAATAAATTAAAGCAAATTGTTCTTATTTCTTAATGATAATTTTCTTATATATAAAATAGCAAACAATAAAAATTGAACATTTGGTACTGAGGGAATAAAATTTCAACTTTTACACTTATAAGTTTTTTTAAAGTGAACAAACGCATTAATTTCCACTATTTTTGGAAAAATACATTTTTTGCTATTGTTGAAGATATTTGGTAACTAAAACTGGTTCACAAATCATTATAGATAGATCATAATTTTAATTAAACTAATAATATATCACAAAACTTATATAATACCAATGTATATTTAATTCTTTATAATTTAAAAATATTGCAAGTGTAAAATTTAAATAAATTAAATGTTTTTATTTTCAGGAGAAAAATGAATTTGTTAGATTGCATAAATCTTCTGGAACTCAGGATATTTCTGCAGATAAAATGAGTGAATTCTATAAATCATTTTTAGATAAAAACAAAAAAGTACACATTTTATATAACATATCCTGGTATTTGAAAAATTTTGAAGTCCTTGTGCTGGCATTCAAGGTAGCTCTACAAAAAATGATCAAAATTATAAAAAATAATAAATATCTTTTAAAATAATAAAATGTGCCTCTTTTTAATTATATTAGTATAATATGCTAATTTTACTAAATGAATTATAGCAAGTACCCTTAGAAGAGGTCTTAAACCTTTTACAAAATAACCCGTAAGCTATAGAAATCGGTGCTCAGAAGTCTGCCAAGGTATAATGAAATGCAATGTAAATACTTGCATTTTTCTTAATTATTTTATGTTCCTTGGATGCATTAAATATGTAGTTTTTGTGCTTTTTTAATATAATAGAACACATTTTTTAATTTAGCATTTCCACAGCCATTTCTTCATACCGTAATGAAATTCATCGGCCAGAGGTGTTACCTCAGCAACAACAATGAAATTGTTATTATCTTAGCTAAAATGTTTATTTTATTTAGAATTTAGCCGCCGACATTCAGTACCATATATGATAACAGCAACACTATATTATAATGTAACCACGGAGACAAACGGATTTTAATATGCAATCAAGATCAATCCAATCGTACATTTATGTCATTCCTACCGGAATGACCCGAAATTCTTCGCATAAGTGCTGACACCCAAGCAACATAAGAGAGAATTACGTTTTTAATATAGGAGCAGCACATTCCGGCTGTACTGCTCTCCTTATTACTGGTACGCCCCGGTATTGAAAGTATTCCCGGGCAATGGTTCTGCTCAATGTCCAGAACCGCTTGCACAACATGTCAATACTATTAAATTGCATTTCTTGTTTGAGCTGGTATCATCTCAGGACTTGTTCTGGACTGAGACATTAAAGGGAGTGATCGGAAAACTTTGCAACAAAGTGATTATGCGTCATCGTCGTCCTACGCAACACCACCATCAGTCCGAACACTTGAGGTGATATCAATATTATAGTTTAACTGTAATGGTCTCCAGGATAAAGTAACAGATATACTATATATATGCGGTCCTGGAGACGAAACTAACAATTTGACATCTAGAGATTAATAACTCGAAATTCAAGGTATTGCTGTCAGATCGGAAGATGTGAATGAGGACAATCATACAAGCCGATTTTCCTCATGTTACCTGTCGCAAGTACTTTTGAGACTCTTCTCCTCCCCCAGCTGAAGAGTCATCTTACAACAGCTCGCCACCAGCATAGATTCCGTAAAATGAACAGCATGACAACAGCATTAATAGCCGTAGCCACTTAGATCACGCATGGTTTAAACTAGCTAGAAACCAAGTGAACGTACAATCCTGCTGACTATTTACTTATCAAAGGCATTGGATAGTTCTCTTCCAGGACATCTTGCAGTCCTCATTGTTGATCAACTGGAAGAAATGGATTGTGAATTATATGAGTGGATATCAGCCATTCCTTGAATTTCGAGGCAGAAAGTCAGAGTTCCATAGAGTTAAACAAGGGCGGAATCCTGTCACCACTCCTGTTTAATTTCTACTTCTGGAAATATCTAGCGCTTCTATCCGGAGTAGACGTGATAACATATGCGGATCACTGTACGATAACGACTACGGGCTATAGAGTTGATGACCTATGAGGTTTGTTAAATGGTTATCTCAGCTAAATCCTCAACTTCTTCACTGCACTTCAACACCTGGACAAAAGACGTAAATATGAATTTAGGCCGTGATGATGGAGTGCAAATTCCGACTCCAAAAATTTTAGGAGTTACACTTGATAGCCTATTCACTTTTTCAGCACATGCTACTACAATCATTCACGTGATGGGAAGTAGAAATGAGGTTCTTAAAGGATAAGCCACAGTAATTGGGCTATGGATAAAGAAACCTTATTGGCTACATATAAAACGATTTGCCGTTCAGTGGCGCATTATACTCATTAGAAAAATATCCAAAGCTGTCAAAATGCAGCCATAAGAACCATAACGGGCTGTATACAATGTCCTCAGTTCAGCATCTATATTAGGAAACAAAGATCTTTCCAATAAAGGGTCATAATGATATGCTAAGTAAGAAGTTCCTAGGATGGCACCAGAGAAACCATCCTTACTTCAATATTACACAATTGGAGTCACCACCAAGGCATGTTAGAAAGGATATTCAGATATACGAACATAGCATACACAGATATATGCAATATCCTTTGGATCAGTATTCTTATATGACAGCTTTGAAAAACATTCACAGAGACTCTTCAATGAATGAATGTCGTCCTTGGAGGCCACCCACCGCCCATTTCGAGCTTGAACAGATTTTACCGCGACAACAAGAGTAGTTCTGGTACAACTGAGTTCGGGATGGAGAAACAGGCTCAATGCCTTTTGGTCACGTATGACCGTGCCGTCCTAAACCTATGTCCTGCATGTGATCAAGGACCAAATGATACACTCTGTCCTGAAGATGGATGGACTCAACCAATCGAGGTTGTCAGATTCCTTGGCCTAGAGTTTAACAACAACATGGAACAAAATTGATAAATACAGTTGTTATAATAACAACGATTTTCAGAGCGTTCATTTACCTCCAAAAAATTTTAGAAAAATAAATAGGACATTGATGCAATTTATTATATACAGCAGGAGCAGTACAGCCGGAATATGTTGCCCCCATATTAAAAATATACTTTTCTCTTCCGTTGCTGGGTTGACAGCCCTTGGCCGAAGAATTTCGGGCCATTCCTGTACGAAAAACCGGCTGTCGCGGGAATGCTTAGCCGATATTATCTTCATCAGTAAAGGTTCGTTTCGTTGCACAACTGACCAATATTTGCTTGAGTCTATGTGCATTAGGCGAATATCGATTACGTTGCGTTGCTATGCTTTCCAGCCTTCCTGTGTACAATGGCAACTAATTTTTATTGACTTTTATTTTTATACCCGACGTCGAGGTCAGTTTTTTTCCCATATTCAAAGTAATGCCGTGCATAATCAGAAAATCTAGTTCAACGATGACTTCGTCCACAATATCGGCAACCTTGGGGAATTAATCAGGTGAACTCATGGCGGCAATAACTACAAAATATAAACAAAAATATTTGTGTGAAATAATTTTTGTTATTTATTATTTATAATAAATACTTCAGTTAATTTATAATTTGTTATAATAATTTATTAAAGTGTGTGAAGTTAGCTACGACAGTTAGCTACTTTTTTCAAATTTCTGTTAATTAACATTTCTCTTGCTCAGAGAGTGAAAAGTTAACAGAATTCAATTTTAATAACATTTTTGGAAATGTTAATGACGTATACTTAATAGAACCAATGCGTAACGACTTTTGAAAATTTTTGTTGTTATATTTTAATAATATTTTTACAATTTTTTAATAAAGTTATAAACAATATAAAGGAACCTTCTAATATCAAGGATCTTACATATAATATCAAAAATAAACCAAAACTAAAGAAGGTGCTCTAATGGAGCCTAACATGAAAGAATTGTATAATCTTGGTATCAAAATATGGGCCAAACGAAAAAAGGTGCGCTATTGGGGCCTAGTACGAAGGAAAGCTACGCTCCTATAGAATTCAAAACAGAAAAAGAGAATATTGAAAACTAATCATGATTTTGAGAAAAAGAACTTTGAAAATTTTCAAAATTTCTATATTTTCATATAAGGGTCCAAATTGGTATCAAAATATGGGCCAAACGAAAAAAGGTGCGCTATTGGGACCTAGTACGGAGGAAAGCTACACTCCTATAGAATTCATAACAGAAAAAAGATTATTGAAAATTAATCATAGTTTTGAGAAAAAGAACTTTGAATATTTTCAAAATTTCAATATTTTCATATAAGGGTCCAAATTGGTATCAAAATATGGGCCAAACGAAAAAAGGTGCGCTACTGGGACCTAGTACGGAGGAAAGCTACACTCCTATAGAATTCGGGACAGGCAAGAGAATATTAAAAGTTAATCATGATTTTGAGAAAAAGAACTTTGAATGTTTTCAAAATTTCAATATTTTCATATAAGGGTCCAAATTGGTATCAAAATATGGGCCAAACGAAAAAATGATTAATTTTCAATAATCTTTTTTCTGTTCTGAATTCTATAGGAGCGTAGCTTTCCTTCGTACTAGGTCCCAATAGCGCACCTTTTTTCGTTTGGCCCATATTTTGATACCAATTTGGACCCTTATATGAAATACTGAAATATTCAAAGTTTTTTTCTCAAAATCATGATTAATTTTCAATATTCTCTTGTCTGTTCTGAATTCTATAGGAGTGTAGCTTTCCTCCGTACTAGGTCCCAATAGCGCACCTTTTTTCGTTTGGCCCATATTTTGATACCAAGATTATACAATTCTTTCATGTTAGGCTCCATTAGAGCACCTTCTTTAGTTTTGGTTTATTTTTGATATTATATGTAAGATCCTTGATATTAGAAGGTTCCTTTATATTGTTTATAACTTTATTAAAAAATTGTAAAAATATTATTAAAATATAAGAACAAAAATTTTCAAAAGTAGTTACGCATTGGTTCTATTAAGTATACGTCATTAACATTTCCAAAAATGTTATTAAAATTGAATTCTGTTAACTTTTCACTCTCTGAGCAAGAGAAATGTTAATTAACAGAAATTTGAAAAAAGTAGCTAACTGTCGTAGATAACTTCACACACTTATAATAATCTTAACCACAATTTGAATACACATTTAACACTCACGGAACATACAAAATTTTTCACTATTACACAACTTAAAACAAACACTTCTTTCTTTTTTATATTAATTGCTCTTATATATATTAATAACGTCTTTTTATAATTATTTTTTTAACAAAATAATTTTTTTTATTTATGTGACACATCCAATGAATCTATGTTCAAATCTTCAAAATCTCTCATAACGGCAATCTTTTTCTTCTTTTTTTAACCTTTTTAAATTTTATTATTTAAATTTTCAACAGGTGTTTCAACAACTTAATTTATATATTATTTTACAATTTTATTCTCGACATTATTACATTATTTATTCTTATTTCTAATTTTATTGTTAGTGTGAATAATGCATGCAAATTTTGGTACTTTTTTCCGCTAATTTATATAAATTTATATAAATTACAATTGCTCTAATTAAAGTAAATACATTAAAAGAAATACTGTTTTTTTTCACGCACATTTTATTATATGGATATATATAAATGTGTATGAAATATGAATATATATTATATTATATTATAAAGAAAGAAATTATTTTAGCGATCACTTTTCTAGGCAACTTATACCTTGACACTCATGCTCTGTTAAATTAAATTAAATCGCACTTACATAAATTAAATAAATTAAATTAACAGAATGTATATATTATATACATATTAATAAATAAAAAATAAAATTTTATTTATTTCTTCTACCAGCTATTTTTATTATTATTTTCCTTATAACATAAAATATAAAAAATGTCATTTATCCATACTTGCCCCTTAATTCGCTTTATTTTCATCTATCTATATATTTGCTTTATTTCTTTCATAATTTTTTTCAAATATTACATTATTTTCAAAATTTTAAATTCTAAATGAATAATGCAACACTACATATTATTACGTGATATAAGGAGATCGTATAAGCCTTCTGATGAGTGTAGTATTTTCCAGGCCGAAATTCTGAGAGTCATTAAGGCTGCGGAGCTGGCCAATATACATATTTTTTCAATTCTCATATAACCCCAAAAAAATTCTTTTTAACTCGTATAAATTTCACATAAATGCTGCGCACTCAAGCATAAATAAGAAAAGAGACCCTTACATTTTTTATAGCAGTCCTTTATAACCAACAATGTGATGTAGGGTATTAAATAATGGGTCTTGACCAACTATAATAGTTTGACTTGTTATTTTGCATGAGGATGTTTTTTATAATTAGAAACTAAAATATCAATGTAAATGTGTTTCTAAATAATATCAACTGCATAAATCTCGCAACTACCATTATTATTCACCAGAAATTTTCATACTTGAGCAATAATTTATTGCATTATTTTTTTGTTTGTTGTATCTTTAAAAGTATAAAATTTAATTAACTTGTCTAATCTAACTTTCCAATGAATTTTCTATTTTTGTTCGTTTGTATGTTTATGAAAATGTGTTGTAAATGTAAATAACTATGAGTACAATAACAACAAAAATAAATATTTTGTTATCCTGTTATTAGTGATTTTAATCACGTACCACCATTAAGCGAACGTATGTCCTGTCATTGACTGAGTTCCTTACAAAATTTTTGTTTGTCTTTTGTACATTTTAAAGCACTAATTTTCTTGCTGTTTGTACGTTTGTAAGGCATTGATATTGTTTTACTTGTTTGTTAATCTTATTGTTTTTATGTTTTTCTAAAAAATTAATTTATATTAGTTATTGCAGACATTTCTGTACAAAATATACGTCACAATACTTATTTTCCACAAAATGCACCGTAAAGTGGTTATCCTGACTCTGGGACAAAAGGCACCACGAATCCATGTTCCATTGATATATGATGAGGATAGTGTGAGATGGCCCATTGACAGCTTCAGTTCCTATGGACCACTCATAACTCCGGAAGATTTAATGAGACATTTAAATATAGTTCAACCATGGCTCTGCCTAACTTGGATTATAATGGGACATCATTGTCTAGCAAATTGACATCTGTATCAAAACCATAGGGGGCAGATGGTGACTGCATAGGCTCTTCTAGTTTTTTTGTAAAACTGACTGTCAAACACAGCAGCACTCTTCTTTTCTACTTCGTTTTCGACATCAACCTACCACTAATTTCCTTTTTCGTACTGGCATGACACGTAATTCTTTCGATAAGTTCTGTTCGGAAAGAACAAATACATTTCTTTACATTGGAGAAGCACATTTTGGTACTTTAGAAGAATCCCAGACAATAATTCTGCTTAGTGTAGCAGACCATGTGTCACTACAATAAAGGTTTCATGTATGTGTATGTGCTTTCACCTCACTTTGTTGCTACTTGATGCTAACAACAACTAAGTGACTCACCGTTTTTCTCATCGTCGTACGCAACACCACTAACTTACCCAAAACATATTGGGGAAGTTGGTCTGGATGTCAAATCTAGAGCACTATCTCTCCAGAGATCGGGATCGGATCGGACTTTTGGGTAAGTGTCCCGATTTTATGTCTCTAAACTCCGCATAATCAGCGCAGCAAGTTTCGCTTGGTGTCAATTGCTGAATAATGAAATCAGCAGGTTGGTAAATGTAGACAAGAGGAAGAAATGGTTATATCACCTAAATAAATGCAACCTAAATACTGAAATGAATAAACTGTGAACGACTGTCCGATTTCTCCAACCCCAAGCAGAGGGTAGATACGGTTGCGATTAAGTTTGCGAATAAAAACGTTTCTGACCCTAATGAGGTTTTTGCCGACTTTTTATTGAGTATCTCGAGAGTGACTGGGCGAAAAGAAGTATTGTGCGCAAACTTCACAACTACCCAGTCATGGACCCGAAACAATTATTCATACCACAGGAAATTGCAGGGGCCATCAACGCGGTTTAGAATTTTGACGATCGTAAAGTTCAGTGCTTGGTAATGGTTTTTAACCTGACAATGAGGATCCAAAATATACCCGATACCTAGAAAATGGATAGAGTAATACCCAATACTAAAACTAGGAAAAGACGCGAATGAGGAACAACCTTACAGGCCGGTATCCCTATTGTCACCTGTCATCTAAAAGCAATTTGTCGCCAACATGGATTCCGTACAACTGCAATTCATTTTTTACTACATGTATCTTAAAACATAAACAGAAACACTCTTCTCTACCTGGTCAAGGGAAATAAATACATTTTTGGCATCGTAATCGATGGAGTGCAAATTCTGACAGTTAACCAGCCAAAGTATTTCTGAGCTACATATAACAGCTTCTTTACCTCTTCAGCTCATGTCATTACAATCACGCACGAACTGCGAAGCGAAATAAAGTTCTCAGGGCATTAGCCGAGAGTAATTGGATATGGAAAAGGAAACCTTTTTATCTACATAAAAAGACAATAAAGAATTATGATACTTCATCGCTAACACTAAACGCAGTGTAATAATATCCAAAGTTGTAAAAATTATCCTGTACAACATTTGACAAATAAAATAATATAAAATGTAAAGAATAAAAATTTTTAAATAAATGAATGTATTTTTGTTCAGTGGAAAGTGTAGGTGCCTAATATACATCATTTATTCCTATTTTCGCAAAAATTGATGAGAAATATTTTCATGTTATTCTTTGTTGAGAACCGATATAATTAAATTTTAAAAGTAAGCTAAATTTACTATGTTGACTTCAAATAATATTAAAATCATAAATACCAAGCTTTGGACTGAAATAACAATTAAGAAATAAGATAATTATGTAATCAAAATATGAGGTTTTAAATATAAATTACTTCGAATTCAAGAGGACTAAAATTAAAAAATGTTAAATATTAAAGAACGTATTACAATTCTAATTTACTTCGAATTCAAGAGGACTAAAATTAAAAAATGTTAAATATTAAAGAACGTATTACAATTGTAATTTTGTGTAGTGTGCTTTATTTTTCGGCGACTTATGACGGTTAAAGGAGAGATGAACGATGACAAGCAATTATTCTGGCCTCTGTGTATATGTCTTATGATGCGGCTATTCCATCGGCCCTGATATTATGGTGCATCAAGCTGGTTACGGGATATGAGCCAAAAAGGTTAGAGTGCTTTTCATACCTAAGATAGAGAATTCTAGCAACTCTAAACCGTAGTATTACAGAGATTAAAGAGGGATGTGATTTACACTTATCTTGAGCGAAGCTCAACATTTACTATTTGAAAGGTAGATCTGTAGAGACGGTGCTTGATTACGATATGGGTGGTCACCGAGAAGTTTTTTTCCCAAGATCAGTGACGTTATGCAGTCAGCCCTTGATGGTACTAGTAATGAAGGCGAAACTTTTACAACATCATAACCGCACTATTAACAAAATCTATACCGAGTTGATGAAAGGCAGATTAATTCTATGAGTTCGATTCCTAATGATTTCTGTATAAACATAATATAACATAAACATTTACACTACAACAAAAAAACATTTCCACTACAACTACACTTTTGAGATTTTGAGAAAAATTGACTTTTTAGTAGATTTCGGCAAAATATACTCAAAATCCAGTTGAAATAGATGTGCAACTATGTGCTAATGTCAAATAGTAATTAAATATATTTGTATATGATAAAAATAAATTCCAATAATTTAATAAGGAAATAATAAATTAAAAACAAAATCAATAAGAAAAGAGCGGACGACTTTTAAATTTTAAGAACACGTAGAACAATTTTTATATAATGTTGTCTTATTTTCAAGTGCATATTTCCCTTTATTCGTTTCAAACAAAGTTTAGAAGTAAGCTGTTTCCTGGAATTCCAGTATAAGAACGATGGCTTCCCAGCTACAAATTAAATTTTCAAGTGTTGAAATACACTTGTATTAGATTTTATTTCAATACCATATTCCAGTGAAAAGGAAGCATGAACTCTAAACACTAAAGTACAATTCAAGTCGAAAAAACCTTTGAAATCAACATTAAATATAAATAGTAAAAGTATTATTCAAGTATTAAAACTAATGAAATTCAAATTATTCGTGCCACTAATAATACAATTAATACAATTTTTTATTGCACAATAAAGTGTTCTTATCTCAGAATTTTAGGTTTAATTGTTTAAAGATATTTCTTTAATTTGCTTCATTCCATATTAATCCTAAATCTTGAATTTCTTTTTTCAGAAAATAGTCACCAATTCTTGATTTCCTATAACAAAATATAGATAACAAATATATTCCAATATGTAATGATTGTTTACCCTATATTTCCCCAAGTTATACTTCTTTCTCGAGAAATATTGTTTTATTATATTTTTTATTTATTTCACAAGAATGCTTTCCATTTATTTTTATAATTTTGTTTAACAAAAAAATATTTGAAAAAAAATTTAAAGTCAATTCAAAAATACTTGGGAATAAAACTAGAATTAAAGTTGAATTCGAACGATTTTTTCAACACTTGCTTATTGGGATACTTTTTAATAATATAATATCAAAATATTAAATTTCAGTCAATCTCTGGATATCTATTCCATGATCTAATTCTTTACTGTCTTTGTTCTATTTTCTTTGTTTCTATTTTATTACAGTTTATAGTTTTTGAAGGGATCACAATAGGAGCTTAAACCAAATAGAAGTACCACCTACTTATGTGATATTTATATACTTCAAAGCAGAGTTTAAAAAGCTACTATAGTATTTTTAAAATAGCATACTTTTTGTGGTGCTACTAAAATTTTCTACAGATCCACATAATTTCTTGCTAGCATTTATTTCTAGCAGCAAATCATATACATATTTTTAGCAGCACGAATTATTTTGTACAACTTATCTTTTTATCAAAATATTGCAAGTTGAAAATAGCAACTATGAATTTTTGTGCTGCGAAAAATATGGAGGTTGACAATCGCGAACTGCGATGCGAAAGAAAATGGAAAAAATTTGACTGCGAGAAGCTGACAGCATGTATATATGATTAAAAAATATTTAAAATATTAGCAGAAAAATTAGAAAAAAAATATTAGCAAATTTTAGTAAAGAACATATTACAGAAGTAAATCGCATTGAAGGAATGTATAAAAACATAATTTTGAAAAATAATGTTGTTATTGGGTTTGTATAATGTTGTTGTTAGATTTTTTATTAATTATAATATTATTTCAATGGGATATAAAGGAAGTAGGAGTTGTGAATATATGTGTATTTCTAGTAATAGACATAGGTAGAAAATATTATATATTGTATCAGGTCCACAAAATGATCAAGATTATTACGGAATTATAAAACATACATGCGTATATGTACGTACACTTCTTACCTGGAATTTGGTAATAATTATGAAAATAAATTACACGGACATACGTAATAAAAAAAAATATTTATTATTTGAATGATTTGAACAGGAGCATGTGAATTTACAATAATTGTGTAATTGATAATTTAAAAGCTGAGTCCTGAGTTTTAGAGAGAAGCGAGAATAACAAGATCATTAAAGGCAATTATTTTGTATTATATTTACGTATGTATTTATTGTTGCAATTGTAAAGAATGTGAGCGAATGAAAATTTGTGCCGGAGAAGCAACAATAACATTTTTATTTTTTTTTATTTTAATAACATATTTATTATTTCTTGTTGCCATTGTAAAGAATGTGAACGAACGCGAGTTTGGGCAACTACATTTATTATTTGTTGTTGCAATTGTAAAAAGTGTAAGCGAACGCAAGTTTGGGCCCATTATCCCATTGAAATAATATAATAAGTGATGAAAGAATTTTAATTAATTAATTTTTTTAACTTTAACTTTATATTTTTCATACATTCCTTCAATACAATTTACTTCTGTAATATTTCCTTTACTAAAATTTGCTAATTTTTCTGCTAATATTTTGAATATTTTTTATTCATATATTCGCAGTTAAATTATTTTCATTTGCTTTTGCATCGCAGTTCTTGATTGTCAGCCTTCAATTTTTTCGCATCACAAAAATTCATAGTTGCTATTTTCATATTATCATACTTGCAATACTTTTAGAAAAAAATAGTTATACACAACCATATGTAAATGGTTTGCTGCTAGAAATAAATGCTAGCAAGAAACAATTTTAGCAGTACCTAAAAAAATATGCATAACAACACGTGAATACATATATGATGGTTGGAAAATATGAATATATTTTTAGTATTTTGACTGTTCAAACCAGAAATAGTAAATAGTTTGTTAGTAGTCGGTGGGGAAAAATTAAATCAATTTGCTAATTTTTAATCGCTGCTTCAAAGTGAAGTAAGTGATGGTCCTATTATAACTAACGCATATAATTTGGCACGTTTTTTAAAACATTTAAAAAAAAGTTTCGTACAAATATTTTGTATTTAACACGTTTATATGGGGGCTAGATGAAATAATTGTGCGTTCATCACCAATTTCAATACACATCGTCTATGTCAAATTTCATCTAGATATCTTTAAAACTGCGATCTGCATTTTGTTCACAAGTTTACGTGGACAGCCAGCCCTACGGATATACAGATGGACGGAAATCTCTAAATCGAATCAAAATGTAAAAGCTATACTTAAAAGTGTTCTTAGAACAGTTTTTTCTGCTCATTTCAACTTTGGTCAAACGCATAAAAATCCAAGCTTCTAGTTTTAAAAATTGTTATCTTGGCATTCGTAAAACATTTGGTGTTAAATATTAGCCCAATGTGAAATTTTTAGTACTTACAAAACAGCTAATTTTTAATACTCGAGTACTCGGTACACAAAATATCATCTCCAATTTAAATAAACAAAACAATAAAGGCATAAAAGTTTTAAAGATAATTTTGTAAATATTGTAATGGAAAAAATATAAATCTTTTTGTTAAAGTGATTTAAACGTAATTTAAAAAGTAAAGAAATGTTATTAATTATAAAATATAGCAATAAGTTAAGTGCTCAAAAATTATTTGATCAGTATCTTTTCGTCTTCAAATGTGCTTACTTTGTACTTACACATACGTATATATTTTTTACTTACGTTGGCTCTCAAAAATATATTTTTATTTATTTTTTCGGAAATGATTAATAGCTACCAAATTAAACCCATTAGGCAACTATTTTGAATTACTTATTTTGTAAATTATCAAATCTATGAAAGATTAAAATTAATTTTTAATATAATTTCTTTTATGTGAAATTCATATTTTATCTAAAAAATAAAGTGTATACAAATATGTATATAACTTCATTTTTGTCCAGAAATTAAGTACGTAATTTAATTTCCACTTTATTTTTTTAATCTGGAATCAACATTCGTTATGTATGACTATGATTTAATATCAACATTCAGTCTTCAGACATCACACTGTTATTTATTAATTTTGGTTCATGTTGTTTAACTCCAGGCCAAAGAATCTAGTAAATTCAATTGGTTGTTCATAGATTTTCTGGATTGAGTGGCATTGAGCCTGTTGCTCAATACCGATCTCAGTTGCTCTTGAACTACTTTTGTTTAAAGCCGGAAAATGTGATCATTGTCTGCAATGTGCGTTATGCGGCAACCAATTATGACATTCAAATGGTAACTAGAAACTGCAGAGTTTGAGGCAGCTGTCATATACGAATTCTGATAGCTTCTCCGATGACATCCTAGCTGTAACTGCTTACTTAGCATTTCATTATCTTTCTTAACTGGAAGGATCTTCGATTCCTCTTGTAGATTTAAAGGCTGCGTTGAATTGAGCATATTTGAATGCTTTAAATTCTTTTCCACTGCATATCACTAAGCGAAGCTGTCCACACTAAAGCAGCATAATTCTCCACTGACCGGCAATAATTTTGTAGCCAGAAAGGTTCGTATCCATACCCAAAATGCTTTGAGGACCTTATTTCTACTTCGCATGCTATCAAATGTATCTCCCAAAATCTTTGTGGTTGACTGTCGGAATTTGCTCTCCATTGACCATGATAGTTAAATTCATATTTACCACTTTTGTCCAGGTGGTGAAGAGTGTTGGAGTTGATTTTGCTTGAGAATGTTTCAAGTTTCGTGTAGTGAAGAAACTGTGAATTTAGCTGAGATAACCATTTACTAAACGGCATAGGTAATTCTACAATCGTCAGCATATGTTATCACGTATACTTCGGGAGGAGGCGCTAGAAATTCGAGAGAAATAGAGAAGAATAGAGAGAAAAGAAATTAAAGAGAAGTGGTGATAGGACTCCGCCCTGTGGCACTTCCTGTTTAACTCTACTGGACTCCAATTTTCTGTTTAAAAATTAAATGAATGACTGACGTCCACTCATATAGTCTACAATCCGTTATTTCAAGTTGATCGACAATGAAGACTACAGAATTTCCTCAAAGAGAACTTTATGGCTGACAGTATCAAATGTTTTTGATAGGTAAATAGTGGTCTGATCCCAAACATACTACAGTTTACCAGGTTGTGCAGTTTATCAGACCAACAATCACTAATATCTGGCGAGCTAACGCAAGTTCTTATAATACGTGTGGGGGCATCGTTGTTCAATATGCAGAAAGTGAATTCCGCTATCAGCGCACCTCTTTGGTCGTCCCCGAGCCTCGAGTTCCAAAGCTTATGGTGCGCGTTTTAGTCCTTGAGGACTAATCGGATGTTGACATCCAGTAAAGTCCTAATATATATAATATGAAATACACGTCACTGTGCCGCTCCAAAATTTAAAAATATACTTTTTTCTTCGGTTGCTGAGGTGACAGCCCTTGGCTAAAGAAATACGGGTCATTCCGGTACGAAGAAGCGGCTGTCACGGGAATGTAGACATCGCTCTACTAGTTTTTGGTGATGTTTGTTAAAATTTCGTGAAAGATAATATGGGATAATTCTTCCATGGCAAAATATTACAGAATTGATCCTGCATTGATCAAGTATATGTAGGAGTATAATTGCTTATAATAAAAATACGGTAAAACTGTTTATGATGGTGAATTTTCTTTAGTTGCAAATAAAACACTAGTCAAATCTATGTACTGTTGTGCGCAGATATGATACATTCTGATAAAATTAAACTTAAAATTGAAGAATTATTAAATTAAATGAAAAATAAACTCCATTTATATTCTCGTACTTCTACATTTGCGCTGGACGTTCCGATGAATCTTTTTCAAATGTTTTGTGCTCCTTGCTCTCCAATTTTGCGTGCTTTTAATTCATCTACTGACATTTTGAAGTATAAAAAGTAGCAAAAAAATATATAGAAAATAAAATAGTGCTTCAAGTGTATCAAGTAAGGATACTCTAATTGTTTTTTTTTTTATTTTTATATCTTCCGCTCAAACTTTCCTCATATTGGCATCGATTGATAACATTTCATGCAACTGCTCCCTTATGACTTTATTAGTCATAATTACAAGTTAAAAACATCATAAGTGGTGGCTAGTGTATTCAAAAATCGAAACCGTTTTTTGTATTTCTGAAAACCGACCGGTATCGAATGCCTTATATTTACGAATTATTTGACAGGCCTTTTTTCAGTCGGGTAACCGGTTTTTAATGAAAAGCACTTTTAAACTTCTCACTAAAATATTAAGCTTCATTTGTGTATATTCTGCCATTTGTGAATATATATAACATTTTTCATTCCATGTGTAATACGAGCAATGTAATGTATGCATTCTAAGACATCATATTCAGAATCGATTTTATTTATTTTAAAATAAGAACAAATACACATTTTTATTAATATGGAACTTATATTTCAATTCATTTCATAAAAAGGCCATTTTACGGTATATGTTTTTATTGGTTAAACTCTAGATTTCTATTAAATAAGTACTTTTTTACTAATATAATAATTATAAACCGGTTAATCGTTTTTTACTTAAAACCGTATTTAAAAATGTTTTTTTTACCCCATTTTTTCGAATTACTCGAAAACCGGTTTTCTGAATATGTCGATTTTTTGAATACACTAGTTAGGACTTATAGGAAGCAAAAGGTTGTCATTAATGGTAACAGTTAAGGTTCAATGAAGAAAGATACAAAATAAAATGTTATTATTACGTGGATCGCTAAACAAAGGTCGAGACTTACAACATTGTAAAATCCCTATACTTAAAGGCGAGTGTATGATAACTAAGATATTCGCATTAGATTTTGGAGAATTACAGTTAAATCAGAATCTGTTTGTGTACATGATAAGGTTGGGGAACTCAACAGTGAAAAGGAATATACTGGTCATAACCCTACAAGATGTCATATATTAACGAATAATTTGGTAAATGACAATGACAAATCAGCAGACAAACTTTATTTTCTTTCACTATTTATAACAGATTAACTCGCATATTACATTAACACGTTCGCCAACACAATAAACTTTAGGGAGATCTCGGAAATGTGATTAAACATCTATTATAAGACTAACTTGCATCCAAATGACGTTTTTGGCTAGTAATACTTAAAGAAATTTTTATTTATTTTATATTTTTATGAAAATATGAAATAAATAAGAAATTTCATTAGATAAATTGGTTATTATTTAAAATAATATATAAATAATAAAAAATAATATATAATAATAATAATAAAATATTAACTGCACAATTTTAAGATTTTATAAAAATAAATGAATTAAAATTGGCTTTATAATTTACGTTCGCGAACGCATAAAATTAACCAAATATCGCAATGAACTAATCTAAGATCGTTTATACACTAACATTGCGATTCCAGATGTTTCTAATTACCATGTGATGTTATTGAAAAACTTACGTTTTCTTCTACATACTATTAAAATGTTCTGGAACAACCCAGGCTTTAAATACAAATGAATTTAAATTCAAAATACATTTTGTAAATATAATTATTTTACATACTATTAAAATCTATAAATATTTCAGATCTTAGTATTAAAAATTTTTGGGCTCCGAATAAAACTTACTCCGTCGACAAAATAATGAATGAGATTTTATAAACTTTGTTATTATCATTGACACGTTTACATTCAAAATAATGTCAGAAGTCATTGAATTTGGCGTGAAACGTGTTATCGATAAAAAAAGCATTTTCAGAAAAAAAAATAATTTTTGAAATTTTCAAATTGTAGATAAATACTTCTCAAAAGTTATTGCATTTGGTACATCATTTTGATGTAAGAATATATTTTAAACATAAGAGCTAAGTAGTACATGAAAGATGTATTTGAAAAACAATTTTAGCTATTAACATTTTTAACATAAATTTCATTTCATGAAGGAAAATCGAAACTCAGTTTAAATAGATTTCATCCTTATGTCTGTAAACCGAATCTACAATAATAAATATATGTTCTATATGTCCACTAACAATACTCAACACATTTTGAGCAACATTTTCACGTCATATTAAAAATATATACGTATACATTAAGTATAAAGTATGCATTATGTTTAATTCTTCATTTATTCATAAGAAAAAAATGTCTGATACTGTGTTATTTTTTGCTTTCACAACATTTTCTATTCATATATTTATGATTATTAACAAACGGCTGATGATTTAGCGAGAAAAACACATGTATTTTAAGGGATTAAATAGTAGGGATACTCATGAAGAATTAAATATACGTATTCAATTTCACTGATTTGCATAAAGATTTTGTAAACATTTAATAATAAGTAGATTATGTTCTCCCTTTTAATGTTTTTTGTATAGATGTGTGTCGAAAAATAAAAAAAACATTCAAATTTATTAATTAAGTATTTACGATGGACGTAGAAGTTCCATATTTATCTGGATATTTAATTGTACCAACACAATCTGGATTTCCACTTCATCGAATATCCAAAAAGGTATGTATATAATTTCTTTTATTTACTTTAAATTACCATGAAAATATTAGAATGAGCAAATTAATATAATATCTTCAGAACAGTTAGCAAAATAATTGTGTAAAATTTCAATAGAATTGGTATTTATTTATTAGTTTTATAAGCTGTTTTCGATGAGGGCCTGATATGGGAGCTACTTCAAAATATGGACCAAGATTGTTATAATTAGAAATATACATTAAAAATAGTTGAAAATGTTATTGTATCGAGTTCCAATGGAATAAGTCTTTATTTTATTGTTTTATAAGCTCAAACCCGTTTTCCAGGAAGGGACGTTATATGGGAGCTGTATCAAAATATGCCGGGATAGGGTCTTATATGGGAGCTGGTCAATTAATGATCGCAGAACAATATGACTTCTTTTTATTTATTATTGTATCAAAATAAGTATATTTGATAAATATCATATATATATATATATATATATATATATATATATATATATATATATATATATATATATATATATATATATATATATATATATATATATATATATATATATATATATATATATATATATATATATATATATATATATATATATATATATTTATATATATATATATGCTTCATTCAACATGGTCTTCAACCAACTAAAGATGATATAACTCTTCAACAAGTGCTCTAAATTATTAACTCAAGTTGACGAAAGCACCGATAGGGACCGATAATAACTATTATTTTAAAACATTAAATCAACAGCCAAATATAAATGATGTACTGAAATATACCATTTAGATAGTTTTTTGTCTCGACTATTTAAAAACGCAATGCTTTCAAAATTTTCGAGTTTTATTGTTTTCGAGCAGAAACAATTATTTTTGATTTTTTTTCGAGCAGAGTAAAAATAATTTTTCTCTTTTCTTGGCTGAATTCTTAATACAAATTTTCATAGATCTATGAGGAACTATAAAAAAATTCATGAAATGATCAGAATTCCATTTATTTACAAAATTGTGGATACCAAAAATTCATTTTTAGTGCTCAAAGTTTCTGCTTAAAAAAATTGAAAATGATATTTTTGCTCACAAAAAAATGTGTCTTATGTCTTTTATGGTTAAAGTCATAACAATAAACTGACATCAATTTCATTGTGCTCTGTTAATTATAGTATTTGTTCTAGTCCTGAGAAATTTTCTATTTAAATCCAGCAAAATGGGTTCAAAATATTACTAGATATATACCGATATCTTAAGAAATCTCTAAGGTTAATATTTCTCATTACCATCCAAAAAATTATCAAAATTGGTTAAGTAGTCATAAAGTCATATATCATAAAAAATAAAACGTAAAAATATATCTGCTTTGAGTAACCCTAATAAGTGGGCTATTGCAAATATTAAAAAAATGACAAAAACAAGTAAAAAACTTAAATAATACACTTAAATAAAAACATTTTTGATTTAACTAAATTAAATAATAAAAAATAAAATCTTAACTGCGAATCTACCATTACAAAATAAAAAAATTCTGTTGATAGTAACAAAGCCGGTAAATTTTTCTGACGGTATTTTTGCCCCTATATATTACGCCATGTTGACCAAGTTCAAATGTGATCAAAAACTTCATTTTTTCCTCTCAAACCACGGATTTAAAACTCATAGTGAACCACCATGACATTTTAAAAGAAAGAGATTGAGTACGACGCTTCAGAAGAAATTTTATTAACTGCCTAAAATTGGAGTCTCTAATATAATTAATGCCCAAAAAGTGCGCTGAGTTCAAAAGGGACGAAAGATATACGAAACGTTCAAAGTTGTTAAGTTTCGAACAGGTTATTTTTATGTTTGTATTGTTTTTATTTTATTAAATTTTTGCAAAGATATACAAATTAATTTTTGTTAGCATTTCAGATAGTAGGTATATTGTAAAATGGTAAATAAAATAAGAAGTTTTGATTAATTAATTTAAAGAGTCTGTATCTATAATCCGTCGGTTGAACATTATAACAACATCAACTTTTGAGAATGAATCAATTATAAAATAGTATTAATAATGTATTAAAATCAGGTAATTGTTATGACTTTTATCATAAAAGACACATTGTGTTTTATGTTTTTTTGGACAAAAATAATAATTATTTTCTGATTTTCAATTTTTAAAGTAGAAATAACAAATAATTTTGATTTTTATGTTTTTGAGCACTAAAAATGAATTAATGTATGTATATAAACTTATTATACTCCCTCATAGATTTACTTAAATTTGTATCAGGAAAAATCTAAAATTTTAAAAGCATAGCGATTTTTAATAGTATGATCTCTTCATATATTCAAAGATCTTTTCTAACAAGCTTTGGGGGTAACTCCAATTGTGTAATATTGAAGTTAAATTCATTATGTTCCATAACCGATAAGATCTTCGTCTCCTCATGTAGATGTTGTATTAATAAAATTTGTATACTACCGTTACTGTTCTTTAGGCTGCATTTTCAACTTTTAATATTTTTCCATTGCGTATCACTTAGTGAATGAGACTACGCTGAAACAACATAATTTATGGGCAAATCGTTTTGTAAGTCGGTACTTAGGACCTTGTTCCTACTCGCAATTTAGTGTGTTATTCGGTGGGTTTCGGTGAGATAACCATTAACCTTACCGCATCAGCTGTCGCCATTATTGACAGGTTATGTGCCACAATGATCTCTGCTGGCTTCAATCACGTGCTATTTGAGCGGGCTTGGTTGTTAATGCAGTAGTTGTACTATGCATTTTGCGAAATCCATGCTGGTGATGAGCTGTTATGAGATTACAGTTCAGCTTCGCGCCGGGATGTCTCTACCAGTTTTCCAGGTTAAAAACTTTGAAAGGTTAAGAACCGTAGTCAGATATTCCACACTCCGATCATCAAGGTTCTTTAGCATCAGCTTAGTAATTCCTTCCGAGCCAATCCTATTCGATGGCTAGCTACGATGATGGCCTCTGCAACAATTGTGATGTGACGATGGCTTCGTTTCACCTTATCTCTCTCAGAATTTGCAATAATTTGCCTCTAAAGTTCTCGCGATCAATCCTTATCATCTGATATTGTGATATTTGAAACTTAATAACAATCCTATCATCTTTCAGCTTAGGGTTGGAAAGAGATCGGACTGTCGACCACAATTTATTCTGCTGACTTTCCGCCGTGTTCATGATTTCATGAATTTCCTCTCGGCGGTGTATACATTTGAGGAAAATGGTATATTGTTTATTATCTTTGGTTCATGTAAATGCGGTGTTTAGAGACGTAAAAATCGTTAGGTCTGCCTAGTAAAGCGATTATGGGTATGTGGTCTTATTCCAGAGATACTATTGCGTACTAGGTTGTGCGGTTGATCAGACCATCACTCGCTGGTATCTGGTGCAAGTACCCATAATCCGTGAAGGGGCATCTTCATTCAAGGTTCAAGAGGTGGATTCGTCTATCTGTTCGGTTCTCGAGTTCCAAAGTTAATAGCGCGCGTTAAAGTCCCCAAGAACTTATCATGTGTTACCATAAAGAATAGCCCTAATATCAGAACAGTAGTCTGTAAACAGCTGGCTACTGGTGGAATGTAGACATTATCAACAACTCCCGATCTGGCCGCAGTACCTTGAATTTGATTTCTGGAGGTCAAATCAGAGAGATATCTCTATTGTGGTCTTTTCGGAAATGTATCCGAAGGGTGGGTTAGTCTCCATACAAAAAAATTTGTTGTGCCTGTCACCACCTAAATTGAAAAAGTAGTTGGCGCTATTTTCAGAAATGCAAAAATTATTTTTTTCCCACCCCAAAATACGGGCATTTTTGTTTGTTGTATATAGCACCGCCATTTTTAGTCCGATCGAAACAAATTATATATTGATGTTCATGTTTTGAAACCGGCTACCTTTTGTCACACTTCATCTTTTCAAGATGATCGACAATGAGGACTGCAGGATGTCCTGGAAGAGAACTTTATGGCTGACAGTATCAAATGCCAAGAGCCACCAGGATTGTACGTTAACATGGTCTCTGCTGTTTCAACCATGTGCAATCTAAGTAGTTACGGCTGTTAATGTTGTTGTGCTGTGCATTTAACGGAATCCAGTGACAAGCTGCTGTAAGATGACTGTTCAGCTGTGGGATGAGAAGAACTTCAAGAGTTTTTGCGACAGGTGACAGGAGGGAAACTGGCCAGCGTGATTGTCCCTCATTCGCATCTTTCCCAGGTTTCAGTATGGGAATGACCCAACCCATTTTCCAGGCATCGAATATTATCAGCCTCTGCATTGACAGGTTGAAAATCATTGTCAAGTACTGAACTGTTGGGGTCAATATCTTTAGAAGGTTTAGCCGCGTTGATGGCATCCGGAACTTTATGAGGTGTGAATAATTGCGGTCAGTCCATGACTGGAAGGCATTTAAGTTTGCAAACAACATTTAGTTTCACCTTATCTCTCTCCGGATGCTCAATTTATTGTCGAACAAAAGCTCGCGAGCAATCCTTAGCCTCAGAAATGATTTTATTTGCAAACTTAATCCCATCTCTATCATCCTTCTTCTTGGGATTAGAGAGAGCCCACAGTTTATTCACACCAGTACTTAAGTTGCATTTGCAAAGGTGATATATCCATTTATTCTCCTTGTCCTGTGAATGCTATATACATTATACTTTGAAATGACCTGGAGTCAAATTGATTTCTGACGCCAGGCGGTTGTATCTTAATAAACCCCTTTGAGTGTTTACATTCAGATAATCTTTGCATTAATCACTTACCCTGTCCAGAAGATTGCATCCTATAAGTCAAATTGAATAAATATGGTACTGTTGCTACAATCAAATCTCTGATGTTAAAAGAGGGTATTGATTTAACTCGATTATGTTGTTTAAGTCAGTAAATTCTGGTCTCACCATTACTTCTAATTAATACTATTGGTTTGTCTGATGTAGTACTAATTTGTAAACGAGCTGGATAATTATTAACTTTCAAATATGCACAATAGCTCGACATTAAATTGTTAAACTTTTTTAAATTTGTGCTGTCATTATTGCCCTTTTTGTTCCCCTCTTTTGATTTGTAAATATCTATAATGTTAATTTTCTTTAGTTTCTTACTTTTCTTTCGAAGAAGTGTAAGTAATGGTTGCACCTAGTCCGTTTTCAGGCTCGTAAATAAAATCTGATATTAAATTCGTCAAAGATTCCATTAAACCTGATTTATGGTTTGCTGTTTTATTTTCTGATTATCTAAGAGTTTAGTCATAAATTCCATCAGTCATTAATTACTTTACACATGTAGAAATATCCTTGTCGTCACTTTTGTTATACTTTTAAAAACATAAAATTTACTTATTTATAGAGTAAATGTGTAGTTCAGAAAAGACGGTTAAGCATAAACTGAGTTGAAATATGATATCATATATTGAAAATAGTTCAATGATTTATATTCTGTATTAGAAACTTTAATTTAAGTTAAAACTATATAATTTAAAAAAAAATTCATACTTAGAACATTTTATAGGAATTTTGATTTGATGTTTTTTAAGTTAATATGGCCCAAATTAAATAAATTAAGATTTTACACAAAGTATTTCTATGATTTTTATTTATTAAAGCATGAATATTATAAAATATTGTATGTTTTTCGTTTTGATGAATTTAATAAAATTACAATACTAAACCCATTTTAACAACTAAATTATGATTATAATAGTAAAGTAATAAATAATAGTAAATTTTCGGTGTGATTTGTATTTACTATAAATATATAATTTTGTAAAAGAAATTTCAGAGTTTAATAAATTTTTTAAAATATTTTTGCTTTTTCTCTAAAATACGCTATAACTTTCTTTATACACAATATTTACGTTAGTAAAATAAATTATAAATGATAAACTTTTGAAAAATATTAAAAAGTGAAGCTATTACAACTATGTGAAACAGCATAAGGACCAAATATGTTTAATAAATTTTTAAAAATGAGAAATTTTTATATAATACCGACATAATTGTCGTAACTTAAGACATTACGAAATTTTAAATAATACGGACATAATTGTTGTAAATGTAGGACTACTAAGAATTTTAATTAATTATAAAGTGACAAAATATTGGCATAATTTGGAAATAAATAAAATTATCTAATATTTCATATAATTATCCACATAGGTATTTTTGCACAATTTTTTTTTTTTTTTTTCAATTTTTTAAGAATTTTTTACAGAATCTGCTCCATACTACAGATTTTTTTACTCAAATTGAACGCACCAAGTTTTTTTCAATAAAAAATGTCCAAAATTTTAGACCCTAAAATAGCCTTCTCTTCTTTGCAGAATTTTTTCCAAATCACGTCGTTTTGAGACAACTAATCTATTTTCAAAAATCCATTTCTTGTTTGAAATTACTTTGGAATGATTAAAAATTCCCACATTCCCACATTACTTTTAATATATTTATACCAAATACTTTATGTTTGATTTATTTTCTTTTTATAAAAGTTACTGCGAGTTAATTACAAATTTAATAAATTGTGACAACAGACAAAAAAAAATAATAATAATAAAATTTTAATAAACATATGTCGGATCTATGCTGTTTATCTAACAAAGTGTCCTTTACATATTTTAAAGATTTATTTTTTTTTCTAAATTATAACATAATTGAATAACATATCTGAACATAATTAAACAAATTAAACTATTACAATGACAACGCATTTTAGCCCTTCAAACTGATATTCGTTTTTTTATTCTGAATTCTATTGGAGTAAAGCTTTCATTTGTATTGAGCCCCAATAGCGCATCATTTTCGTTTGGCTCATTTTTTATACCAAACTGGATCCTTATTTTATAATATTGAAAAATTGAAAATCTTCAGAGTCCTATTTCTCAAAATCATAATTAATTTTTAACATTCTGTTTTTTATTCTAAATTCTATAGAGATATAGCTTTTATTTACATTAGGACCCTAATATGAAGAAATTGAAATTTTGCAATTTTCAAAGTCCTATTTCTCGAAATCATGATTCATTTTTAACGTTTTTCTTTTTGTTCTGAATACTGTTTTTGATATTATATAGAACCCTTGATATTTTATAGGTTCCTTTATGTTTTTAACTATATTAAAAAGTTATAAAAATATTATTAAAATTTAAAAACCAAAGTTATCAAAAGTCTTTACAGTTCAGTTGTATTAAGTACACTTCAATAATATTTCACAAAATGTTATTAAAATTGAATTCTTTTAACTTTACACTCTCTGAGCAAGAAAATGTTAATTAATAGAAATTTGAAAAAAAGTAGCTTTCTTTCGTAGCTATCTTCACACTCTTAATAAAGCAACTATTAGACTAGTAGATTAGTATATGTTATTAATTAGTGTGTAAGAAAAATTATAACTATCTTTGTATGATAATTTCTTTATATAAAAGACGGCTTTATACCGATATATTTAAGTAATATATATATTTTTTTGATTTATATTTTTTTAGAAATCATGCCAGAAATTTTGTCTGCTTTTTAAATCAAGTCGATATGGCATAGAGCGATTGGAGATATGCGAATCTAAAGAGGATAAAAATCCAAAAATTGTTACGCTGGAAAACTGTGTTAAAATTACACAAGAACCATGTCCAGCCAACATAATTTATATAGTTAAAAAAACAGGCACTTTAACTTTAAATGCGCTTAATAGGGACAGTTTAAAGGAGTGGGTTACTGCTCTTCAGACTGTGGCGTTCCGAAGTAAATCGGATTTAATTTTAACACAGTCAGCAATTGAAGAAGACAATGATTTATATTGCAGTTCATACGGCGACGGCCTATTTATTGTTACACTAATACCATCTGAAGCGTCCATTCGTTGCAATATAATGCCTAAAGTTTATATGTTACATTTAACAGATACAGAACTTCAATTGAAATCTACTAACGATTTAAGTGATATAATATCCAATTGGCCATATAGATTTATTAGAAAGTACGGCTATAGGAATGGAAAATTTACATTTGAAGCGGGGAGAAAGTGTTTTACTGGGGAAGGCATTTTCACACTAGACCATACAAATCCGCAAGAAGTATTTCGTTGTATGTCATCAAAAATGAAATCTATGAAAAAGATGATTACTTGTGATGGAATTAAAGTTGATAGCTGTGAAAATCAGCTAAATGCAGCTGCAGCAATGGAAGCCGGTTCTCGTAGCCCTTTACCGCCATACTTATCTAATCAAAACTCAACGGAATTTGAGATAAACTCAACACAAAGTAGTTTTTCTATTCGCAACTTAATGCCAATGTGTGAAACAACTAATAACTCGGCTACCCCAAAAATTCTGCCTAACAAGCCTCCCCGAAAAATTAATACAATTGATAAGTCAAACTTACATTCTTCACAACTGGTGTCTTTGACAAAACAATTACAGAATGATATTCCTGTTAAATTTAGCAGTGTTGATGCTGTTTCAATAACATCATCTGATCCAAATAAAGCTGTGGGATCATCCGTTATTTTAAAACCAACTTCTCCTGATGAATTCCAAAATTGCCAAGAAATTGAAACTTTTGCCTTTCCTAAACTTCCCGCACGCAATGATTTGCATTGTGAAAGGGATTATGAATGTATTGAAACTATAACAGATGCATGGAAAACGTTGGGAATAAATGAAGTTAAACATAATGAACAATTTAATTTAACGGATCTAAATAATATTATTTGGGATCGATCTAATTCTAAAAATATTTCTTCTCCTAAAATTATAGATATTGATATTGGAGAATGTAGTAAAAGTCAATTGAATAAGATAAATTCAGACCTTGCTTATGATCGTCTTGATTTTCTAAAAGCAAACCATAAAACATCAAATGGTTATAAAACAATTGTTGCTGTTTCTCCCTTAACAAGTAAAAATATTGTATATAAATCTACACAAAACGAATATGAACTAATAAATCCTCCTGAAAAATGCTCAATTCGTAAAAACGACGAAAATTGTTTGGGCTATGGCGTTCTTCGTCAAACACAAATATTATCACATCTTGAAAAAGAATGTAAAAATACGCAAAAATATTCGACAATTAATGCAGAGAATAACAGTGCATCTTCTAATGATTTTTTTCTTGATGAAAACAAAAGTGATGATTTAAAATATAGCATTGTTAGTAAAGCAAAACAGATATAGAATAATTGCTTTATCTAAAGTTGAATTTTCGTGTTAAGAATCATAGCCAAAAATATCAGATAAAAAGTATTTACAATGATTCATACGAGCCTTATTTTCTTTTCGATTGTTTAATATAAAACTGTGTAAATTTCATAACATGTTGTGGAAAGAAACATACTTATTAACTTACATATAAAGATACAAATAAATTAATTTTTATTTACAGAATTAATATTTTAAGTTTATTTATTATTCACAGTTTATAAAATACTTAATTATAATGAAATTTAGTTTGATCAGATATCGGTCTTTATTAAGTATTTTAGCATGGTCGTAAAAGGCCCTTAATACGTTGGTTCTGGTTTCCGGTTGGGGTATTTAATACCAGGTGAGTTTAAAGTTTTTCTGGTCAAACTCGATTACGACGATTACGATAATTTCAAAGTCAGAAACTTATTTATTGTGGCCAAAACCCGAAGAAGTTACCTTTCCATATTTGATTTCTCAGCAAATTTTCCCTTTTAAGTTTCAACTGCAGTTCACAAATTATTGTTCCGTTTACTATAATTTTTGGACTTCTTTAATCCAAATGCAGTGCACCTCTAGGAAACATTAATTTGCATAGTGAATAAATAATTTTCAACTCCTATATAAAAATATACGGAACGTTTGCATTAACCATACGTCGTAGAGAAACCTTTTTGGTGTATAACTTAATTATGGGGCTACCTCTGCGTATTATCTCCTTAAACTTTTTCCCTTGCAGTTGTCGAGCAATCGATGATTGATTATATTTAGATTTCAAAGCAGGAGAACGTATAATGTCGATTGATAATATTTAAATATAAATGGATTTGTGGAAAACACCAATCATTATGTTCATGGGAATAATAAAATTGTGTGTGACACCCATTTTACCATTTCCATATGTATGCCATTTTCACTATCGTCATGTCAACGATATGAAATTATTGTTAATTTATATTTGTAGAATGAAGCCATCAACCTCTAGTATACTAAAATTTTTTCTCAACAGTGGAAGCCTTCTCTGATAGTTAGATAGACCTACGAACATCTCACTTAGGTCCAAAAAAAGATGATCCTTTGTATTACTTAGAACAGTCAACATTCGTAACAGTTTACACCACCGACTACATATTGTCAGTGTCAAGCCATCTAATACCTGAAAGAAAAGAGTGATCGTAAGTTCAAATTTCAAATGGAGAGGGTTCCAGCTCCAAGAGTATTATTTTAAGATGGAAAACAGTCCTCTCCTCTGCCTCATCATGGCAACAGACAGAAGTCATTAGAGGCAAGCGACATCCACCTAACATGGTTGCCTAAAAAACAGTGTACATTTAGCACCAAAGCAAAATCCTGACAGATAATACATGACATGAGACCTCAAAAACCTACCAGAATTATACGTAAACCCTTTTAAATATATTTATTTAATAATCCTTATTATAAGTATTATAATTGTTAGGATGTTTTTATACAATGGTCTCTTTATTAATAATCTTCATTAAATAAATCAAATATATGTATACTAAAATTATAAGATTAAATAAGTTATTTTTTTTTACTGGCATTTACTCATTTGTAACAATTAAGGATTTTCTATATATTTACGTTAATTCATAAAAAGCGACAATTCAACATACTTCCGCTCAACATGAATATATTGATTACAATTATTAATTTGTAAAACTTTTAATTAGTTGCTGAGTTAAAATCCCATCAATTTAGAAAAGAGTAAATACTTTTCTTTAGATAAATATCAGCAATCATAACATTTATCAAGTTTCTAACAAAATGATACTTAATATCTATGTGTTTGCTGACGGCATGATGAGTAGGATTCTTGGCTATTTGTTGAGCACTCAAGTCACTACTGATTAAAGTAACACAACCTACTGAAAAATATACGTGCTTAAGTCGTGCTAGATTCTCCTTATGTGGATTTTTATTACATTGTGCAAATTTGGAAATTGAATGTAATATATCCGGACGGGTAAAAATAGCAATAAGAAGAAGTTCACCAACAATTCCATGGTATTCTGTTTGATCACCTTTAACACAATCTTTATTGTTGCAATAAATTTGAAAACCTACATTAAAAGGTGTTGAAGACGATCTACATTTTCAAATCCATGTCGCTGTAATAATCTTTGTATATATTGTTTTTGGTGTAAATAAATATCATGTGCATTCCCAAAAATATTGAAGTGAACCTGTATCAACACAGTCAAAATTGTTTAATATTTTGTTGTTTAGTATTATTTATTTTTTATTAGCCATTGATTTACTAGCGATGATTAAGTCATCCACATAGACTCCAATTAAATCAATATTACCGTTGTTACTTTTTTATAGAGACATGGTTCTGATGCAAATGATACAAAACTAATCGATTTCAATACATTGAGTTCTACTCTCTACCAGCATGATTTAATCCATATCTTCTGGCAGTATGGTGTTTTCAAAATTGTTTAATTGTTTTCTAATGTTTTGGCATTCTACAGAAAGTCCACGTTTTGTTTTTCAAAAAAGCTTTATATTCTCTTTCCATCACTTTACGTCACTCATTTAAATATTCACTTCTTAAAGCTTCTTTTACATTAATTGGTGTCGGTATATTATTTTGGTTACTTCGAACTGTATTAAGGGAATTGTAAATCTGTTTGGGCTTATCTGGTCTTCCTGTGTAAATAATTTTTGGTCTACCAGGTTCAACATTGGTGCTTCTTAAATTATCTTCTGAATCCATCTCATCTAGGCTCTCATAATTGCCTTTGTTACTGCTTTCAGAATCACTACAATTTATTTCTTTCGTACCCGAATTGTTTGAATTATTTGAATCTACATTTATTTCTACAGCATCTAGAACATAGCAATTTTGTAAATCACTACTGCCACCAGCATTTGAACTACTATAAATACTACCGGAATTTCGAAGATATTGTGTTGTTTTTGTTGTTCCATTTAACTCAAATGTAAACAAACTATTATTGAGCTAAATCATTTATTTCTGACGCATCAAACTCATTTTCTAGAAATACTACATCTCTGGCTACAATAATAAATTTTTCGTTTTTATCGTAACACCTCTTTTTTTCAGTTTATTATATAGAACAATTGCATTACCAAACCTATGAAAATATTTTACGTTAGTTGTGGTCTTCCGTACCACAACTCAAATTAAGATCTACTGTGTTGGGCATCGATTGTGTATATAAACAGATTTATAAACGGCCTCGGCCCATAAATACCTAGGTGTTTTACTTTCCACAAGCAGGAATCTTGACATTTCCGTGAGAGTTCTATTTGCCCTCTCGGGTACACCATTCTGTTGCGATGTATATATCTTACTGTGGTTTGTCGTTTATTCCATGCTCATCTAGGTAGGAAGGTGGGTGCATTATCGTCACATCAAAAATGCACACCTTCACTCTGTGACCTTATGATCCATTGAGGATAGGGTTGGAATCCCGTAGAGAAGTAAATATCGAGAGAGGAGAAAAAATCTGGTGGGAACTGATTTATTTAAAAGAAATGAAGAAAAACATAAAAGAAAGAAACATTAAAGAAAAAGGAAAGAAAAGAGTCAGATCTAGTCGCCTAGCATATCCTATTCACGTATATCCGTTAGCCCCAGTATCATGTCCCACTAGATAGACACCCGCTCCAGTGCCTACTTTCTTTCTGGACCCATCTATGAAGATTGAATAGCCAGTACAAATACTATCCGCCTGAAGTTTCAGCCTTCAACTCTTGTCTATCGATCTCAAGCACATGTAGTAGGCGTTGAGACCCCGCCTGTACCTCTCCTGTGTGCTCCTCATCCAGACCACAAAATTTGAATGGTTTGTTTGTTATGATACATGCACCACATATTTTGCGAGAATTTTTTTTAATTTGTACATCAATACCATCCACTATGTATTTTTGTAATGCTCAAAATCTTTAAAATTTAAATGGCCAAGGCGAAAATGGCAAATTTAAAATTTTGATTTTTGACATTATTTTCATTTATTGTCATCGATATTCCACTTTTTAAATTCGCTTCAAACACGGGATTACCCTTTAAAAATTAATCTGCTCTGACATTCTTGTCCACTATAAAAGCGAAATCTTACTAACTTTTTGAATAAACAAACCTATCTTCCAAGGCCTAAAGCTTTTTGATCAATAACATGCTGCTTCCTCAGCCGTTGATGCATCTGACTTACATGGTGACACAACAGCAGACCACAAATCTTGTGTTATTAACAAACTTTTCATTTGCACTGTCCAAGTACCATAATTGCCTCCAGACTATTTTGCAATGTGCGCCACTGCACTACACATCCTTTCAAGTCACAATATAAGATTATTATTTAATAATTTCTAAATTTTCAGCCCACGTGAAACCTGGCTGATAACCTCTATTAGGATGTTTTTTTATACAATGGTCTATTCATTGTTAATGATGAATAAGGTAAAATAAGTTATCTTGTTCTCTTTGATTGAATTACAATTTAGGGGTTTCAAATGCATTCATGTTGTATTCATAAAAAATGAAAATTCAACAATAATTTAAATTGTTATTTAATATTGTATTTGTATTGTAAATTAATTTAAAAAATAACTAATTTAAATATAATTAAATGGGCTGTTTCTGTATGTCGCTCGAAAACTTTTGTTCGTTTTTAAATGTGAATTGTCAAAATCCAGTCACTTGCTATTTAGCTTTCGCTAAAGTTCTACTTATCTATCCTAAGAAAAAATAATAATGATAATAAAGAAAACTTAAAATCATTTTCAATGAGATGTTTCTCGCCTATCCTCAAGGATCTTCCAAAAACTCCGTTTGGCTCCTGTTGACCAGATCCCAATTTTTATGGGAAATGATAACGTCGCTTACATTTTTATCGATATAGCTTTGACAAGGTGATTTTTGTTAACCTTGCTGAAGTGCTATTTTTGCTCGTTTGGCCTCTGGTTGTGGTCATGAACTAGTGTGTTCATCCTCTGATAATTCTGGTAATAATTGTCATTATTAAAATTTGTATCACGTTCCATTGACAACCAATTGTAATTGTTAAAATCCATGGATTTAAATAAGTTGCTGTTTCCAAGGCGTGAAAATAGGTATAATATCGTTAAAATATTACAATTAGACCGTTTGTGCATGCCCGAATACGTTATAAATTTAGCTTTTGTTGCTTTCAATATAATTAATCCCAACAAGTAAGAATACTATATTCGGCTATGCAGAACCGTCAATACCCTCCACCAAAAATGCGTGTGATGTAAAAACAGTATGTTTTGTACGTACACACTCACGCATACATTCAACAACATTACAATATAAACGTTTTTCTTAAATACATCACAGGAACACTGAATGAGTTGTAATATGGTTTTGTCGTCGGCTAGAATATCTAGGACGTGTCCAGAGTATTCACACCTTAAGTTAAAAATTCGATTAATTTACCCTCTTTGGAGTTATAAAAATATTTATTAAATTTTTTTTCAAATAACATATCTTTTCGCGATATATTTAATTACAAGCAGTAGGGTTCAGATTATTAATATTGGCTGGTTCTTGCTTCAATACAGTCGGACTTAATACTCGGTTCTGGATTCGATTTCTAATACGGTTTAAAATATCGGCGGGTTAGGATCGGTTCCCAATATCAGCAGTTAACGATCGGTTCCCAATAACGGCAAGTTAAAGATTCTCACTACTGACTCGGTATAATTTTAAAAAAATATTTCATAATATTAAATAATTCCAATTTATTCTAAATAACTATTATAAATTATCGAGACTTATTTTAAGAAACAATCTGCCGAAGTCGCTGTGGTAAACAGTCAACACGAAGTTGCTGTGGTAAACAGTCAGCCGAAGCAGCTGTGGTAAACAATCAACACGAAGTCGCTGTGCAATGTGCTCATCTGATGTTTGGAGTAAGTCCAAATATCAGGGAAACAGTGACTGATTTTATAGCATTAAATGCCTCGGAATATATTCAACTCGTACAGTAAACTCAACTGTCTTTATTTGGCAATTTTCTATTGGTGAAAACACTCGCACTACATTAATTAATCTTATAATTCTTATCCAACTAAAAAAGAATTAATCTTATTGCAGAGTTCTAAAAGTATAAAATTATGTTTTATATATATAATATGAAATAAAATCATAAAATCGTATTCTATATATCCTAACATGACACCTATACTATGTTTTTCCAAAAATAATTTAATTAAACCTTTAGCATTTCATCATTCCATTTTTGAATGCTCTTGAATTGTGTTTTGCATGGATGACATGAACGTTGTCATGTCTTGATGAGGTAATACTCTAAGTAATTATTTACATATTATATAGGAGTATATATGAACCTAAAGGGATACAAAAGTAGAGTCAACAATACCTCTCTTCGTCGATTTTGTCTTTCTTAGTCTTTTCTGTAATTCTTAATACACTGGGCATCAATGCCTTAGCTGAATGATTGCCACAGTTATTATATTTTCTTTTGAGACCCTTATTTAAAGCATGACATATATAATGATGAATTGTGAAGATCTCGGCATGCCACACAAACTTTTTTGTACAACAGTTTTAATTTAATTTTTTAATACAATAGTTTTTCACAAAATGATACTTTAAGTCAATGAGCTTTGAGTAAAATTTTCCTTTAAACCTATCTATGAGATTTTTTATCGATTTAGTTTTCATTATTTTACTTAATTTTAATGATAATTTTCTGGTCCTTTAAGTTATTAAGGAATTTTATAGGATACATTATAATGAAAATTGTTTTAAATTTTAACTGATACACTCTTCCTCCTCAATCTGTTCTTAAATCTTTGGATAATGACTTACTTGATTTTTCACAAAGTTCACAATTCGGTCAATTTACTATAACTTCAGAGTTTGCCTTAATAGATAAATTCACACAATATTTGTTACAATCACAAGAAAATGCTTCCCTTACAGAAGACACTTTGTATTAAAATTTCACAAATGTCTTTATAAGTTTTTAACTCATGAATTCATAAGCCTATTTAAAATTCCTTTTCCTTTTGCAGTGATTTTATCATTGACAATAAATTAGAATTAAAAACCGGATCATGGTACACATCATTCACTCGTAAGAATACGTCTCCTATCTTGCTGTAACACATACCTTTGCCTTTAGCATAAAAGTTGTAATATCACAATAGTTGAGTTCAGTAAACAATTGGTTTTAAAGAAAGAATCTATAATCTTAGTATCTGGATTTCCTTCTGCAAACTTACTTACCAACATCTTCATTCATAAAATACATGCGTATCTTTAATTTCCAATTGCAATTGTTATATATATATATATATATATATATATATATATATATATATATATATATATATATATATATATATATATATATATATATATATATATATATATATATATATAAATGTTGACTTATATGGGGAGGTAGGATGCCGATTTGGGCAGGAAATATTAATGATTATATTCTGGTTTTATATATATATACTACGGAACTTATAGTCAAGGTATATTCTTTGGATTGGCTTTACGAGACTTTTTAATTCACTTTACAAGGCATAATATGTCAAAGAAAGAAAAATGGAATGAAACAAAGAATTGGAGAAAATAAATATCATTGGGTAAAATCTATTTTTTATTCCTATTGATGACCTGTTATAAGTTGGCCGTGGAGGCTGAGAAAGAAAATATATAGAGAAATGATCATGTCAGTAACAAAAACCTTTTGGAGATAACACGGATATTATTAAAAATATTTTATATTTTTAACACTTTATTACCCTTTGAATATTATCCCCCAGAATTGAAGAATTCTCTTATTATTCCTCTTATTATGGAATGCCAATATAGAACTGCAACTTGCGGCAAATTATAGTCGCAGTTAGTATTCAAAAAGCCGCAACAGCCAAACTTACGACTTTGTGTAAAAAAAATTAACGATAGTACTATTTTTAAATTATTTAAAGGAATAAATTTAAAAAATCAGATTTGTTGAATGGTTTAATTAAAAATATGAATTTATTATTTATGAAAAATTTCATTTCTTGTGTTTACTTAAATTAAAGATTTTGTTCCAACAAATTTCTATTGTTTTGACATTTTAGTACATTTGTTTGCCACTTAAAAATCCATTTTCTAAAATTTTAGCCGGGACTTAGTCACATATGATCTTCAAGAATTAGCAAAACTGTTACATAGTTGTAAAAATATTGAAAACCGGACAAACATGTTTTACTATATATTTAATTTTATGACCTATTATATGACAAAAAAAATGTTGACTTATATGGGGAGCTAGGATGCCGATTTGCACAGGAAATATTAATGATTATATTCTGGTTTTTCATTTATGTTAGGAGACTTATAAACAGAGGAGGAATACATAGCAAAAAAGCTTTTTACATTAGAAACATATTGAAGAAAATTTACTTCAGTTATAGGGTATTCAATCCCCTATTCAACAGTGCCAAAGTGCTCCAAAATATATATAAAGCTTGGGCTTAATCTACAGGGAATATATCAGCAGATAATTTAACGAAGTCACCTTATAGTCAAGCTTTTCGGCTAAATTTTTAAAAGTATAGATTTTAACAATTTATCAAACGCTGTCCAGTAGTGAACGTATGTATCAATTTTTAGTTTAAAAAATAAAAGATGTCTTGAAATTATAGATCTTATGATAGATACATTATTTTCTGTAGCCCTTAAATAAAATTAGCAGTAATAAATTGTACGTTCACATATGTGCAAAAATTCGAATGTAAACGAATTATATAGGATTATTTCATAAATTTCAGTAACTGTTTTATAAAGCCTTAAATGTTGTACATCATATTTAAAATTGATTTTACATTTTTCGTTATATGGAACCATGTTAAAAAGGTTATTATGGAAAAGCTCGATAAGCAGTTTTCAGAAAACGTCATTTTTATATTTTTCTAACAAGTTTTTTTTGCGGGATCGTTTCATTTTGTAATAGACTTTTGGCGATAAAAACTTTAATTTTCACGATCATAAATACAATTAGCAGAATTGTAAGCCATAGAATAACAATATATGAGGACGAAGACATATCATTAACAATTTTAAAATGCAAATAAAAACTTGTTTAGGCTTTATTTAAATATGGAATCTGATTTTCTTAGGCCTTACAATATGTATATAAATCTCAAAACTAATTACAACAATTAGTCTCAAATTTCTCAGAATCTTCAATTAACACTCTGTTTAAAAACAATGTTAGTGTTACTTGTTGACCCCCACATTTTGATAATATATGACCATACAGTGAAGAATCAAGGCAGTTTTTTATGAGTATTAGCATTGATATGAAACTTTATACTTAAAGGAGTCTGTAGTACTAATCCTTAATAGATAAATTACATCCTAATGTAAAGATTTTATGTATGACTAAATTCTGTTAGACTGTACCTACTAAAAAATTTTTGTATACACCCGCCTGTCCTCAGTTTCGAAATTTATGAATATTCGATAAAATGAATAATTCTCGAAATAAAAATGTTTAAGAAATTATCAAAAAATTTTATTTTATTTCGAATTTCACTATCGAAAAATTTAATGACTTGAAATGCAGTTAAGTAAGTACATATTAAAACATGTTAAAGCTCATCTATATTATTTTATTCTTTAATTAAGATCAATATAAATGTGTTCATTACATAAAAATCATTTGGGAATTCGACCTAAAGTAAGATTTATCGTATATCTATAATATATCTAAATATACCAATTTTATATTTTTTAGAATAATTTAAACAATGTTTGCATTAAGGAATTGAAAATTAACAAATAATTATAAAACGCTTGTGGCAGGTAGAATTACTAAAACTGCAAGATGCTATAAAAAAAGTACTCAAACAAGATTTTTATTAAAAAAATAATTTTATATAGTTTTACTATATAATTTTATATTTCAATAAACTGTTTTTCAAAAATTAAGGATGGCCAGATTAATAATTTCTGTTTCAGTTTAATGGGTACTTCGCACAAGTAAAAGTATGCTTCCATGTAATGAGTATTTTTTACAATATTTCAATTTTATACTCTCATATGTGCCGTCATGCAATTTTTTAGGGAAGTTCTACGATTTGACCAACAAAGTCGACGTTAAAGCAGTTCTATATACGCAGATAATCGTAACATACAATAGCACATCCAGCGAATATATTTTTGCATTTGATCAGTTTAAATCAAACTCCATTGAAAAAGCCATGGGTCTGCAAATTTAAAACTTAACATAGGCCAGGTATATGTATTTTTTATATATCATTCCAAAATGTAGTATGGTAACAATATTTAACATTTATTTCTTTAAACCCCATTATAATTATGTTGTAAAATATACTAAAATGTATGTGATGGTTAAGCGTAGCCATAAAAATTTAATGTCAGCGCTATAAATCGGTTGATATTAAATATTTTTATGGATTGTTTTAGTTACCCATCCATACGAATGTAATGGTCAAACAAATGCAAGATTTCAACAATATACAATTTTATATCTTGTGGCAAATTTCTTCAGATACAATCAGATATACATTATGAAGACTGCTCTACACTAATAATATTAAAGAAATGGAGAGTGCAATCAGTCATCAAAATAGTAAGGAAGTGATGTAATGAATTAGAAACTGAAAAAAATGATTGATGAACAAGTGTCACCTTTTACAGGAAGTAATAAAAATCTTGTGTGTGTAAGGTATTGTTTCTATTTTTTTCATAGATGAAACACTTGAAAATAATATAATATACAATTTTAAAAATACTATTTTTTAGATAAACGTTAAGATGCCAAATATGGACCACTTACTTTTCAGTTTCGTTTGACCATTTATGCTACAAAATAAAATATTTATCAAAAATTTATTTCTATAAAACAAACTATTAAAATAAATGTATGTAAATCTCTTCATATTTTGCCAAATATTATTTTCTTGTTTTCAGATTTTTTGCAGGCAATTTGGCATTTTCCTTCAAATATTTAATATATAGTTAATATTCTTTAATGTTCTTCTAGCAATTAATTTTCTTAAATTATTTATATGCACAAACATGACTTCGTTGGGGCTTTTTATTTTACTAGCTGTGAAACCCGGTCAAAGAAATATTTTATCCTTGCTATATACTTAGTAAAAGAAGTTCAGAATCATTTCTTAATTCTTAGGATCGAACAAAGCCACTTCAATAATTTACAAAAATCAATAAATATATAATTCCAAAAGTGAAAAAGGGGTTTAACATTGCTGCTTTTTTCCAAAAATTGTAGAATATAGAAAAACATTTATTGGAACCATTGTCATTACCGCATTTCTGCAACAAATTGTATGTACTTTATAATTTTTGGTTTAAATTAAAATTACAAAAATGGACATAAATTCAAGATATATCAATTTGTTTCTAATTGTTAAAATTTATTAATAAAAATTTATTAATGTCCTTGGTTTTTTGTTGATAGTTTTTACTAAATACTTTATTAATAAATTAGTAAGATCATTATATATATATATATATATATATATATATATATATATATATATATATATATATATATATATATATATATATATATATATATATATATATATATATATATATATATATATATATATATATATATATATATATATATATATATATATATATATATATATATATATATATATATATATATATATATATATACATAATTGTACATATACTATTTTAATATTTTGTGTCATAATAACTTAATTACAAACAATATTTTTAAAATTTTAAATTGAGTATGCGTCACATCCTGGTTGAAAATCGGTTAACTTTGGTGCGTTAAATAATGGTGTACTTCGAACAGCAGCAGACAAATCTTTAGAGTTTCGACTGGGTTGAAAGCTTTTGCTGGGCATAGGAGATATCGGTGTTCCCCAGAATTTTAGAGTTGCAAACAATTTGAAATATGCCATTCTGGAATTGTTAAGATTAAAATATTACAAATGAGTTTATTACAAATCTCAATTACATGTATGCATTACTGAAAATGCTTGTTTTTAATTTAAAAGTAACAAGTAAGAATGCTGTTATCATCTCTGCCGAATCTTAAATAACCTCCACCACTTATAATATACAAAAATTAACATGAGCTGAAGATATTGAGCAAAAAATTGATTATTTGTTCCTCATCAGATCAAATTAATAATATTAATAATATATTAAAGATAGTTAAAAATTGCGATGAATTTCAATAAAATTGGGCTTTATTTACTGAACAGTTTCCTGTCATGTACGGGAGCTATATCATAATATGGGCCGAGATTGGTCAAATTTTTATTAAATTTTTTATTATTTTTCTTAATTCCAGTAAAATTGGTTATTTTTTAGGAGTTCATAAACTTTAATTTATTATACAAGATGGAGCCTTATATGGGATCTAGTTCAAATAATAGCCCCTGCACATTTAAATTTCTTTGTGTTTACTGTAGTATCAAATAAAAATATAGCAATTTCATAACGTTATCTTTAAAATAGCGACCTATATGATACACAGTTTTTGGGGTGTATCAGAATTTTGTATATTTCAGCCTATAATTTTTTTCATGGATCCGATTTTGATAATTTTTTAGTAATGATGAATTTACTGGTAGTTACTCGTTTTTCCCCACGCTTGAAAACCCATTTCTTTTTGTTTTTATGTACACCATCGTCATTCTATATTCGATCGAAATAAATTGTATAATGTTGTTAATGATGAACTTAATTTTGTTCTTCGGTGATTTTTGAATTCTAGTATTCACTTTTATTACTTGGGATCATTCCCATTAAATGTGATTCCGATTTTGGCTAAAATTTGTGGCACCTTAAAAGGGAAGAAAACAATGCAACAAAATTCAAAACTCATCAAAGAACAAAATTGACCTCTCCTTAAACCATAAACAACGATATGCAATTCTATGATCTTACTTAATAAAACAAAAGAGCTGAATTTCAGGTCATCAGAATGTATAACTTTTCGTAGACATTTCTTAAAGAAAACACTTTGGAGCTATTTATACGATAGAATTTCCATTTTTCTTTTGGATATTTTAAAATTGATTAAGAAGACACTTCTAGAGAAGAATCCTCTAAGATATTTCAAGAAGGCTTTTTTAAACATTTTCAAAAGAAATAAGTTACTTATTTTTTACATTGAAAATATAATGTGTACTAATATTTTTTAACAATATAATTTCAAATAAATATTAATTGTTCACATTTATAAATTTTAAGTAAAAATTAAAAAATATTAATATAAAAATTATTATATAAAATATAATATTTTTATAATTTACAAATAATAGATGTATAAGTGTGTTCAACAAAATAAAATTTAAATATGGTAATATTTCTTTTCTTTGTTATTGTATATATTTTTTTATCCTCCACGACCTCATGTGATGGTGAGGGTATATTGAGTTGGTCATTCCGTGTGTAACGCCAAGAAGGAATCATCTATATATATATATATATATATATATATATATATATATATATATATATATATATATATATATATATATATATATATATATATATATATATATATATATATATATATATATATATATATATATATATATATATATATATATATATATATATATATATATATATATATATATATATATATCATGATAATGAATTTTAGCATGAGTTTAATGAAACTTAGCTACATCGTTTGTTATTGTCCTAAGCAGTTTGCTATTTAAAACCAGCTATATCGGTTTAAAAGCAAGGAAGTTATAGACCGATATCTGATACACCCTAAACTTTGTGTGTCATATGGGCCACAATTTTTAAGATAATTTACTGAAATTTGTCAAATATATTTATTTTGATACAATAATAAATCCAAAGAAGTCATATTGTTCTGGGATCATTAATTGACTCCCATATAAGGCCCTATCCCGGAATATGATTTTTAGCTTATAGAACTCTTAAATTTTAACCTATTCTATTGAAAGTTGTCACAATTAATTTTTTAATTATTCTAAATATATGTTATAAATTTTATTGGGTTCATATTTTGATGTAACTCTCAGTCAATTTTCGTCAATCTGTCTGTCTGTCTGATCACATCCACAGAAATTAACAGAACTCAATGAAATTTGGACTAGTAGAAAAAAGCCAGTTATTTTATAGCCGAAATTATAACTAATTTTATGACTCATTGAGGGTTTCTGTGTATGTGTGTATATGTATATCAACGGAACCCTACGTATATGTGGTGGAAGCATTCTTAATTGTTTGTATATATATTTTGTTGATAGCAATTAATTAAAAAGGTGATTAAAATATTTTTTTATTGGTAGTAATTATAGTTACGATCCATAAATTAAGTAAATCATATCATGTAATTGTACAAATAACACAGAATGTAAAATAAACCACAATATATTTTTTATTATATTGTATAATGGTGTGAAATGCCATTGCGTAGCTACAAAATTTCAAATATCGCAGAATTCTAAAAAGGAATAAAAAATAAGTTCAACCAATAACGGATTATTGTTCCTTTAAACGAATGCTATTTCCGAAATCGTTGCTTTATACCATTCTTTACTATTAGTACTACTCATCCCGTCGCCAACAGTTTTCGGAATACTTCTCTTCACAATATTATTAAACACCGTGGTCTAATTTTCCTGTCAGTACTAAAAACTCTTTATCCGCCACGACTCATTCTTCACGACATCTCCTTTTGAATGAAAGCTTCATTGGAAGATTGGACATTTTTAAAACCAACAAAATTACTTGCGCTATCAAAATTCGAGTTTTCACATATATTTTTGCAATTCAGATTACGAAATCTGTAGGCTTTGCTTTTTGTATTAGTCACTGTTGTTCAACGTCTATTAACAAATAACAATTTGAATTCGGTTATTCATTAGATTTGTTTCCCAACAGTATTCTTCACGTGATCTCTGATCAAATAGCCGATACAACTTACCTTCATGGGTATAATCCACTAAAGTAAAACAATATCCCCCGCCAATATCTGCTTTTGAATCGAATGTTCTTAAATAAACTCCTGTGTTTAATGTCTCTGCTTTTAAGCATTTTTTACAATACAAAATAATAATAATAAATAAATTAATAAAAATAACAACATCAATTTTCGATTTTACTCCAAATTTTTATAGTCGATGCATATTAGATATCGTAGCTGGATGCAATACGTATCGTATCCAAAAAATGTCATTCGCCCACGTTGCCTTGTTCTCCTGAAATCTGGATTCATCCCACACAGACCAAAATTTTAAAATTTTAAAAAATTTGAAAAAGTGGGTCCAAATTTTAATCTCGAAGGTATCGACTATTTGATAAGTAGCTGGATGCAATGCGTATCGTATCCAAAAAGTGTCATTCGCCCACGATGCCTTGTTTTCTTAGAGAATAAATTTATCCTACAAAGACTCCCAAATTTTAAAATTTTTAAAAATTTGAATAAGTCGGTCCAAATTTTAGTATTGAATGTATCGACTATAAGATATAATAGATGGATACAGTATCTACCATATCCAAGTAGTTTCACACGCCCACATTGACTTGTTTTCCTGAAATCTGGATTCCCACACAGAATACCAATTTTTTTTTAATTTGAATAAGTCGGTCCAAATTTTAGTCTCGAAGGTGTCGACTATTAGGTACCATAGCTGGATGCAATGCATATCGTATCCAAAAAGTTTCATTCGCCCACGTTGTCTTGTTCTCCTGAAATCTGGATTCATCATGCACAGAATCCCAAATTTTAAATTTTTTAAAATTTGAATAAGTCGGTTCAAATTTTAGTCTCGAATGTATCGATTGTCAGATATCATAGCAGGATACAGTATCTATTATATCCTAGTAGTTTAAGTCGCCCACGTTGCCTTGTTCTCGCCAAATCTGGATTCATCCCTCAGAGAGTGCACGTTTTTATTATAATCAAAATTAGTGTTTTAATAGTAATTTTGAAGAAAATTTCTTGAAATGACTACATATTTGGATGCATTTCATCTGGTTGCTTCTCTTCTTTGGACATTGGTTCAAAAATGTTCGATTTTAAATGAAACACTCATATTTATATATTTTTAACAGCGCTCTGTTAAAACATTAACAGAGCTCTGTTAACTTGTGTGGTTTGCGTCTAGGGTTATAAATTTGAAATTTATCTTCTCTTAGCTAATCGTTTTGTAAGTAGCTAATAAGGTTTATTTATTCGTACCCCAAGTACTGCCGATTAGTACTTAGAGGACCTTATTCCTAAAACGCAGTTTATGCGTGATTGTAGTGGCATAAGCTGAAGAGGTGTACAGACTGTCTCCGGTGATTAGGTGGATTCCATCGGCAGAGATGGCTAAATTTGTATTTACCTCTTTATTTCAAGTGGTGAAGAGTGTTACTTTCGACTTCGCTGGTGAATGTTCAAAGTTACGTGCAGTGAAGAAGTCGTGGATTTCGATGAGATAACCATTTAACATTTATCAACTCTATGGGTTATTGCCGTTATTGTACAGTTGTCCACATAAGTTATCACTTCAACTCCAGGTGGAGGCGCTGGGAGTTTCGAGCGGTAGAAATTAAGCAAGAGTGGAGACAGGATTCCTCCTTGAAGATCACCTTATTTAACTCTACGCGGTTTTGACCTTCGATCACAAAACACTACGAGCGACTGACGTAATTCACAATCCATCTCTTCATGTTGGTCGGCAAAGAAGACTGTAGGATATTCTGGAAGAAAACTTTATGGCTGACAGTCTCAAAAGCGGTCAAATCAAGAAAGAGAGCTATATACTGCACTGTGTTGTAGTTTATGAAGGCGATGTCTCCACCGTTGCTTCTGGTGCGAATGCAATCATTGGTGTAAGTGGCGACCTGTGTGGTGGTTTCTGGAGGTGCTGTTGCTGCTGTTGTTGAGATTGTTGCCATTGCTGAGGAGAAGGTGATAGTCTTGTGTTGGATGTTATGTTGCTGCTGGCAGCAAGTTTTTTTTTTGCTGGAAAGAAAGCCCTTGGCTGATGAATTTCAAGTCATTCCTGTGCGAAGAACCGGTTGACGTGGAAATGTTTAATTATTATTCCCATTATTTGGTTGCGTTTCCTCACTTCTCTTTTGAGTTCATCATTATCTCGACGACACAAGTTTTCTTTTTGTTTTTACTCTTGCGCAATCATTCTCAACCTTGTACAAACTGAATGCTCGATCTGTATAAACTGGATCAATATTTTCTTCAGCAGGAGCTTCATTCAACCGAATTAACATAAAGGTATGTGTGTCTCTTGATAGCAGACCAATTTCTATTTACCAAATTTGCAATTGTTCCAATGAATATTTTGTTCCAAACACACTTACCACTCGTTTATGACTTTTAATTTTTTATGATCACTTTATTAACCAACTTTTGAAAACACTTAATAATAAATAGTTATTCTATTAATTAATGTTTTGAAATACAAGAGAGATTCCCGAGTATCCCGAGTATCAGTATCAGAGAAAATTGTATTTTAATTTGCTTCGAAAAAATCATACGAAATGTTTCATAAAATTAAAAAAATAAATTTAACAACTTTACATTTTATAATTACCTTTAATAATCACCATTTTAATGGAAATTTGTACAGAAGTCACTATTGTTGTTTTTAATAAAAATTAAAAACAACAATTCAAGTCTCAAAACATATGTTATGTTTTATTGTTTAGACATATTCATTCTTTAAATAAAAATTTTTTATGTGTAAAATTAAGCAGCATTAATTGTATATTGTATAAGTGAAAAATTAAGCAACATTAATTGTATAGTGTTCGTGGGCACCTCTGAATTTTGCTAATTCGATAGACCAGTTTGTTTATTACTGAAACGACTCAACAATATTTCGTTTCTGAACGTCAAACATATATGAACCAAAGCAGATTTGCGCGGCTTCAAAGAACTTTTTAACTGCCGTTTTGGTGATGCCACAGTAACTTCGAAAATGTCAGCTTCTGAATGGATAAGATGATAAAGACCTTTATTTCGATTTAATGTCACGAATAAATCATTTTTCTGCCTTTATAGATTACGCTTTTAGACTTCCAAAAGTTTAAAATTTTTTGAAAAGGCTTTCCAGTTTAATATTAACTTTGCTCATACGAATATTAATAATCGCCCAAGTTGAATTGCCTTCAGCATCACATTTTCTTAAAGAGTAATTGCACATCGAACAAGAAAATGATTTCAACTCAATAAATCCAATGGCTTTACATTTCTGACAAAAATGTCTTCAAACTTTGGCTTCGAAATCTGAACGACTTCCTTCATAGTTTCATATATTTAATTCATAAAAAATCGCCTTGTATTGTCAAAATTTTCGATTAAACATTGCACACTTATTTGTTGGTGGATAATATAAATTAAATAAGATCAAAAAATTATATTTTTATTAAAAAAATATATTTCCTTAAAAACCATCAATTACATAAAAAAATTTTTTGACCGATATACCATAAAACTTCCCAGGACAATTTCATCAAGCGTTCAAATGTCAATTATTGTGGATGTGAGCATGCCAACAACATATTGATTGATATAGCCCGGTCCTATAGAAAATTAATGGGCTGTTGTAATAATAAAATTGTTAGCATATTAAAGTTTTGGAAGAGAAAACGATATCTTTAGAAAAGTGTAGAGAGTATGTTAAAACGTATTGAAAGCGTAATTGAAAATAACGACCTTTGGACGTAATTCTGCAATTTTTTTTGGAAGAAATTAATAATTTATATATATTTATATAGTTTTGTAAAACTTTCATTATCATGCTTTCTTAGTGCAAAACATAACGACAGTTTTGCTTCTAACAGCTGGTTGAATCCACTTGACATATTACATGCTTATAGCAGAAAGGAATGTTGCAGGGTTTGAATAATGGAGGTTGAAAACACAGAATATACACAAAAGTGTAAAAAATAGGTTTGAATGTACCGAAATCAGTTTATGTATAAGTTCTTACACAAATAGCAATTTTACAAAAGCATATATACATAAAATTTGGGGAAATGAAGAAAAAACAATTACTTTATATATATATTTGTATGTATGTTATGCATATATACAAATACGTGCGAAATAAATACATATACAAATACGTGCGAAATAAATACATGATGCTTCGTTCATACACAGTTTACGAACGTTTACTCACACACACTATACAATATATAAAAGTATTTCTTAAACATAATACGGGAACACTTAATGTATTAGAAAATTAGTTATATTTTTGACTATAACTTTTTATATTAAACCGATTTTGAAAAATTTTGGAATATAATAAAGAACATAAAGTTAATACTAAAAAAATTTTATTACAATGTGTCTATTTATAATTGGCAAATTTAAGAAAGTTCTTTGCTTGAACTTAGAGGTTCATTCAGATATCGGCCTATATCTTTAAATGTTGAAACAATTTTGGTGGAAACTTCTCAGGACCGTAACAAAAAATCAGGCCAAATTTCATTGAGCTCTGTCACAGACATACGGACAGACAGATGGGCATAGTAAAATTGACTCAGATTTTGATTTGATGCAAAAATTATTTAGAATTTGTACAAAATATTTTAGAATTTTTTGGTCCCGAAAAGAGATCAACAACTTCAAAAAACCAAAAAGAAAACCTGTCCAAAATGAGTCAAAATATTACTTTGGTTTAACAAATTCTTAATCTAGAAAAGTAACCCATACATTTAAGCGTGTTGTTTGTAGAGAATTATAGGGGCATGTAAAATATTTTTTCAATCAAATCATAAACTAAAAATATGTCCTTATCCAAATTAATTGGAAAACACCTCAAGAATGTCCATGTGAAATTTATTTTAACATGAAATCGTAAAAAAATTTTTTACGTTTAAAGAACTTTTTCAGTTGAGAGAACTAACATTTTGTTTGAAGTTTTATAATGTATATGCTGGAATGACGAGTCATAATTGTTCAAAATAATGTAGACGTTTGAGAATTTTGTTTTTGATTCTATAAGTCAATATTGGTTTTTGTTTATAAAAAATGGTTATTATCTTTTATAATAACTGTTAATAATATAAAATATTTGATTCAGTAAAATTATTGTAGACTTTAAAATAGACTAGATTATTTAAAGTCGTTTAAGAATTACTCATATTGAATATGTTGTATTTTGGTACTCATTTTATAATTCTGGGAAGGAGTCGTCTTTAATGCTTTTAGAATAGAGATCAAAAAATGATTCCAATAAAGGTCATTTTCTTTTGGATTTATTCATATAATAAATTTACTTTACGTGGTAGGTTTTTTTTTTTTTTTTTTTTTTTTTTTAATGGAACTTATAAATCATATGTGATCAACATTTTGTCGTCCGTCTGGCCGGCCGGCTGTTTTGTAAACAATGAAATTCGGCATTTGCCCAATAAGGATTTTTATTGGAGATGATGCGTCAATTATTTCACCTAGCCCCTATAAAAATGTTCCTCCCTGAATTAGGATTTAAGATTACAAAAGTTTTAAATATTTCTCATAGGTTCCAGACAACTTCCCTTCCAATTTTCACTATAAAGGGCCAAAATCTCACATATACGTTGGCATTGTGATAAAAATTAGTCAAATTAACACAAATATAAGCAAAAATCGATGTGCGAAATTTTACAAGGGTCGGTCCATAACTTCTTCTAGCTCCCATGTAACGCCCACAAAAGAAATCTATTTATTACGCACTAATCCCACATGGATGCTAGTACCAGTACAATATACTGTGGGCTTATACGTGGTTCATTAATTTTTGGTAATATTCGGGCTTGACTTACTAGTTGGTATTACACTTGGGATTGCAAATTTAATATACTCTTATTACCACTTGTAGTGGAGCATAATAATGTTACCACCACTTTTACGTATACAGAATAAACAATGTCTTATATTTTAAGTCATCTTCTAAATTATATGAGAATGGGTTCATTATTTCACTTGCTATACTTCCAATTTCACTTCCTAGTAATAGTTTGAAGAGCATAAATCTTCAACATACTTTGAAATTGTAACATTATTTTGATAAATTTCACTTGTGGTGGATAAATACTAACACCACTTTTATGTATAGGCTGACTGTCCATATTATCCTTTTATTCTAAAGAGATGAGCTTAATTATCCGAACTTCCATATAATCCCAAAAGCCTAATATTACTTTGAAGTGCATAGATTTCTCCTCTTGGTTGGTATTAAAAAAAAGCTAATAATAAAAAATAACAAAAAAGTATTACCACTTTTATAAATATATAAATATATATAAAAAATATGAAAAATGTAATTTTTTATTCAAATAAATATGTTGGTAATAATATTCAAATTATTGTATTCACAAACCAAATAAAAAATGATGGACTTATAGAATCACAAATTCGACTACATTTCTTCCTCAAACAAGACGACACAATTGTGTTATAAATGTGTATATCATGTCAGGGTCAGGGTATAAATGTGTATATCATGTAAGGGTATAAATGTGTATATTATGTACATACAGTATTGTATTGTTCGAAACCTAGATAACTTTTCTCCAGCATGCACTCATATACTTTAAATGGATTAATGAAATTTTTCATATTACTTCTAATAATAACAATTAAAATTAAAGTCTGCCTATTGGAAGTAATTAAAATAAAAAATAATTATAAGAATCACTGTTCGAAACCTGAGCAACTCTAGCTTTAACAACTCTAACTAAGTTACCTACAACAGCAACAAACATTTTTCGTTCAATAAAATTGAAAAACAATTTTTGATTGTTTTTATGCTTATAAGTCGTATTAAGCATTAAGAATTCTGCAATGACTCTTACTTGGACTTTTTAACGACGATAATTCTAAATTGAAATATCAAATCACCATTTACCAAAACAAAACATAGGTAGCTTTAAAACGTCCTTGAATACCATGCATAAAAACGCTTTTAGAGTAAAATTAATTTTATTGTTCCTTAAGTCTAACCTTTTTAAATCATGTGTAGAAAAAGCAAAAACCTGAGCTTCAACAATGAAATTGTGGTGTGGTTAAAGCTTGTTTTTCGGATAGATTATTTCTACAAAAAATGACAAATCTGCATGTTGCTCTATGCAGAGTGAAAAATACGATTACGATTATGACACAAGAATGAACTAAAGCATTTATCGCAGTTGGTCAAAAGTTAGTTTTTTGTCAGTAGGATTGAAATCTTGATTGGCCATCGCAATTCCTGAACTTGAAACCCATTAGAAAAAAGGAGCAGATAAGTAACCTTAAAATAGCTGTAAGATCCGTAAGATACAATAAAAATATTCAATGTTGTTTACGTTTTACACAACCTTTTTTAAGCTAATTTTGTTTTTATTATATTTGGAATTGAACCATACCTTACAAAATGAAACACAATTTGTCCCTCTTTATATTGACGTATATTGTCGCTTGGTGCGATACGTTTATTTCGTTTTAAATAATAATTAAATTAAAAAATAAAACAATATGTATTATCCATACTTAAACAGTGTTTTTACTGCACAAACTGACTTCGCTATAAATATTTTTTATGTGGATATCTAAATAAAATTAGTTTTTTATAAAAAACTTAACAAATAAGAGTACCGACCACAAAAATTAATGTTCCTAATTTTACAAACAAAAAACATATGTTAAACTTAATTCTTGTTGCTGACAACTTCATTTTTAAGAATATTTCTACAGATCTCTGTACAAATTTCCGTTAAAAAGTGTAATTAAATGTAAAATAGTTTTTAAATAAAAATTGTTTATCACAATTTCGTATAGTTTACGCTTTTGTTTGAAAGAGCCCTCTCGAGTCAGAAAATCTGAATTTTAGACATCTACGTTTTAAGACCAAAATTAACTCAAATCAAAATAGTTCAAATTAAAACTAATAAAGAAATTTCAAACAAATAAATACCTTTTTATTTAAATAAATAAGTAAATAAATAGATAGATAGATAGATAGATAGATAGATAGATAGATAGATAGATAGATAGATAGATAGATAAATTCAATGCTCAGTATAATCCAATTGGCGATATGATATTATAATTTTAACTTACCTGTAATTTCGGTTACTTGCAGCATAAATTATTGGATTTATAACACTTGATGCCCAAGCCATTACAGATGCTACTATATGAAGCCACGGATACCGGGTATTTCGTTCATCATCCACAACATTTGCTAACATTAGTGGTAAAAAACAAACTAGGAAGCATACAAAAATGGTCACCATCATAAGCGTTATTCTATTGTCTTCCCTGTATTTTTTTGCGTTGAATATATGCTCTTTAGTTGATATAACATATTGTCGATGAGTTGTCATGATTTTCTTTTGTTTTAGAACTTTAATATATATACATGTATATGATATTATAATAACCACACACGGCAGCAAAAAACCAATTAAAAATAGTGTTTTTTTAATTGATTTTCCATCTTTTTTTAGTATTGTACATGAGAATGTAATTTCATCCAGACCCATTTCTCCCCAAACTCCTAAAATAGCAGGTAACTAAATAAAGAAAATGTAGATAGCATTACAACAAAATATATGTTGACTCTTCACATACAGGCAAAGAAATCAATTCCGGTTTAAAATTTTTAGATGGATTTAAAGCTTAATAAATCAATTTTAAGTGTTAGTAAATTAGTAGTACATTTAAAAATTATACTGTTACGTTTTATATGATAGTATTACTTAGAAACCCTTTTCAGTGTTTTCGTATTTATCAATTATATCGAGTTTCGCAGAGCAATTTTCGTTTCTTTGTTTTTCTTTATTAATATATGTGAAAGAATGATCTAATAGAAATATATGAAAAAGTACAACTGACTAAAAACGTATTTTTTCATCACTTGTGTTCACTACATTTAAAGGTAGATTTGAAAGATCTTCGACATTGATCCAAGAAATTGCTATTTGCTTCAATGTAGCTTGATGACTTGAGACTACTTCTTTTTATGCTAGAGTTTTTCGTTTACTTCTCTTGAAACATTCGTGGCATTTCCTTAGAGCTTGAAGACGATTACATCAAACTCAGAAACATTTATGCCTACTTTTCTCGTTAAATTGTACTTTTTCTATAACCTGCCAGAATGAATAATTCATAAATAGCGGTAGTCTAAGGTACGAATATTCTGAGATGAAGGAAATGTGATATGTGGGAACGGGCAAGAAAACGTAGTCGAATGGCAGAAGAGAAATGTTGTTCCAAAGATCATGATGAAAAAATTATGCAGGAGAGAGGTATTGATTCGTATTCCACTAGTGGTATTGATATTTTCAAAACTTTGGCAGTTATTATCCGGAGATTGGACTTCGTAATTCTGATGTCCTTTCGCAAAATATGGTATTAGTTTAGCTCTGTTCTTGTGTACATAATTGTTTAAAGTTTTTCTGATATTTCTTACTTTGATGTAGTGCCTGCAGCAAACCCGTCAAATGTAAATAGTGCTGGGCTGATAAGCTGCACAATCTATAAAACTATAGTACCTCTGTGATCAGATCACTTACCCATAATCGTTTCCTTGGTGCGTCCCAACGATTTCATCTTCTTAAAATGCCAAACGTATATGAACCCGAAAAAAGCAGATTAGGGCGGCTTCAGAGAATTTATCGACCGCCGCTTTGGTTATCTACCTACACTCTCAAATGTTAAATTAGACGAGAGAAAATTTGTCGAAACAATCAGTCGAATCAAAGCAGCAGTCGCTTTCAAAACGAGCGTGGTGACATCTGCCATACCCATCCTAGCAACACTGAACTGAACAGTGGAATCAGCATGCTGGTAAATAAGGGCAAGCGGAATAGATGATTAGATCACCTTGACAAACGCAACCTAAGTCTGGTGTGAATAAACTGTGGTCAACTGTCCGATCTATCTCTAATCCCAAGATGAAGGATGATAGGGTTGCGATTAAGTTTGCAAACAAAACCATTTCCGACCCTAAGGATTGCTCTGGAGCATTTTGCCAACAATTTATTGAGTTGTTTGCAATAAATTATTCACACCTCATAAAATTGCAGAAACCATCAACGCGGCTAAACTATCTAAAGCTATTTGCTTCGACGGAATCTCAATGCTAATGATGAAGAAGCTTAGCGAGCAGGAAATTGATTGCTGACAACGGTTTTCAGTCTATAAATGCGTCCCGATATCTTGATAATGGGTAGAGTCTTCCCATACGAAACCTGGAAAGGGTGTGAATGAGGGACAATCATACAGGTCGATTTCCCTCCTGTCACCTTTCGCTAAGACTACTGAGGCACCTCTCCTTCCCCAGGTGAATAGTCATCTCATTGCATCTCGTCACAAGCATAGATTCCGTAAGATACACGGACAAGAGCATTAATAGCAGTAACTACTCAGATCACACATAGTTTGAACCAGCAGAGACCATGTAAACGTAAAACCCTGGTGGCTCTTGACTCATCAAAGGCATTTGATACTCTCAGCCATAAAGTTCTATTTCTGGACATCTTGCAGTCCTTATTGTCGATCAAAGCATTAAGTACATGAGGTTTGTATAAAGATACCTTATTAGCTACATAATGATTGGCTGGTAAGTGGTGAATCATGCTGTTCCAATGTCTACCCCATCGCAGCTGCTGTCAAAAATGCAGCCTTAAGAACCATAAGAGACTGTATTGAAATTTCCTCAATTCACCATTTACATAAGTAAACAAAGATTATCCCAGTAAAGGAACATAACGAAATGCTAAGTAAGCAGTTCCTTCTAGGATGTCATTGGAGAAACTAGCCTAACTTCAATATTACGCAATTGGAGTTACCACCGAGTCATTTAAGAAAGGATATTCGTATATAAGAATATAGTATACATAGGTAAGTGCAAAATTCTTTGGATCAGAATTCAAATATGACACCTTTGCACAACATTCATACAGACTCCTCAAACTTCTCGCTTTCAAGTTACGCACGAATGTCGTACTTAGAAGCCGAACAGATTTTACCGCGGTCAACAATAGTACAACTGAGATCGGGATGGAACAATAGGCTCATTGCCTTCTGATCTCGTATTGACCGAGTCGTCCCAATCCTATGTCCTGCATGTGGCCAAGGACCACATGATACACGACAATTATTCAGCTGCCAGTCCAATTCATCCTCACTTAGTCTTAAATTTCTTGTTGAACAACAACATGAATCAAAAAGAATCACAGTTTAACTATTTTTACGCCTGAAGGTTTATTAGAAATGGTAGGTGTTATAATTCGCCTTCAAATGTTAGATAAAGTCCTAAACATTTTATAAAATTTTGTACTCTCGCCTCTCTGATAAATCTCCTCCATCATTTGAAAATTTTATGTGTATTTTTAATCTAAACGCTTACCGACTGCGGGAGTTATTAATCGTGTAACTTATGACATGATTCGAGACATGTGAGAGAGGAAGTGAAACGTTCTTTTTTATCTGAAACTTATAAATCTGATGGTTCATCACATTTTTTCTTGATATATTGTGGAACATAAATATCTTCTGAGACGTTTGTTTCTCTGCAAAAGTTAATGTCTACAACCTTTCCGAAGTCTCAAGGATAAAACGCCGTAGTTGTTGTAAAGTGCTTTTTTATTATGATCCATATTACTTGTCCAAGGGAGATTACAATTTGAATTGTCAGTATTATGTTATATTAGGAATTTGTGTGACAACGCTCTTTCTGAAATTACCACTTCTTGGTATATATAATCTCGATTATGAACGGTTAACATTAACATCATTAATAATCTCAGGTCATTCCTTCGGCAGCGTATATCCGCATATTTTTTTTTTTGCAACGTGGTTGACAGCCACACTTTATATCAATTACTGAATTCTCATAATGTTAATATATTTTCAAAATCAATGATATATGAAAATAACTATTAATTGATGATGCTAAATTAGGGGAATTATTATGTCTCACCAAATGATCTTTTCTGTAAGTTTACATTTTTCAATACCTTACGTTAATAATAAATACAAAATGTTGTAAGCTTCTTTGGCTGCTGTAATTTTCAGCTATTATCATTTGCTGTTGTTTAATGCGTTTATATCAGTATCATCTGCCATTTCATACTACAAACTTTTTTAATTTATAGTATAAAATAGCAAGCCAAATTCTTTTGTATTTTATAATAAAATATACACAAATATCAATTGATAAATATACTAACTGGCCGAAAGAACTGGACCAAATTTTCGATCATATTGATTAAGAATATAAACGTAAACTGAACTTTTCATTTCCATTCACCTACATAATTACAAATTCCAAGTAATTAAGAATACTACAATACCTTACGATAGATGAAGGAAATTAAAATTTCTTAAATAGCATAAAAAATAATAGGAAGTATTGATATTATTGAGAAAATAATTCTATTTTGTGTGGCTTTATTAAACTATAAATCTCATTACATAGGTACTTCTAACTTCTTGAAATAAAGGTTAAAAACCAAGGTACTTTAGCATCAGCAAGGAAAATCCTTAAAGGGCAATCGGAAATAATTCTGTAGCTCTTTAAATCTCTAAATAAGGCGTAGTAACCGTCCAAAAAGTGACTTACTCGGAAATGTTAATATTCTTAAAAATTATCTAAAATTTATTATTATTATTATTATTATTATTATTATTATTATTATTATTATATTTATTTATTTACGTTCTGTACTTTATAATTTTATTATTGTTTTATAAAAAAGAGCTTGGAGCCCGAAAATCTTCTATCACAATCTTAATTATTTTGTTAAATTCTCAAATCGTAAATCTGAAATCAAATATAAATTATCCGAAATCTGTAGCTACATATGGAAGGTGTGGAACATACGAACAGTATGATCAAGACAGGATCATTTTATTGAAATAAGTAACATTTTTGCGCGTCAATGTAGTTATTCGTTTAAATTTGATAAAAGTTTAAAAATAGGTTTGTTCGGCTGAATCCACCAAAAAATGTTGCTGAAAACTAACTTTTGACAATTATTTAACTTGAAATAAAAGTTTCACCCTTTATTTATAATTGTCTAAACAAAATATACTTGTCAATATATTTAGATTTTATATATATAAATATATTTTTTTCTCTCTCAATTATATTCACATTTACAATATTTTTGTGTACGGAAACGATTTTTCATAAATTCTGACAAAAACTTTCAAATTTGACAGGTAAAAATAAACTTAAAAATAAAATTTAAAAAATTGAAATTTAAATCCAAACGAAAAAATAGATTTTAAAATCAATGAAATTCAAACATTGACTGAAAATCCAATCTATTTTGCGAATATTATCAAAAATGCCTTAGACCTAAACAAATTTATTAAGCTATCTATAACGGTTCAAAATTTATAGAATTATTTCCAATTAAATTTTGAGCACGGAAGCTCTATAACATAATGTTATAAAGCTCTCGTGCTGCATCTTCCACTCTAACTACAATACCTTGAATTTCAAGATGTTGATTTTCGGATATCAAATGGAGAGAAAAGGAGCTATACTTAACTGTGATGTATATATAAAGGTTATTCTTTCACTGTTGCTTTTGGAGTAGCCTTTTCAGAAAATTATGTATCTATTTCAACTCTGCAGACTAGAACTGTATTGGTCGGTCGTAGAAAAATTCCTTGTCAACTTTGAATATTTCTACGACCGACCAGTTCATTTGTACTCCAACGGTTCCAGAGTTATAGAATTATTTCCTAAATTGGTTTTAAAACATCGTGTTTATTGAAGAGATAATTTTGTCTAGTAAAATTTGACAAACGGATCAATTTTTAGAAACAAAAATTAGTTTCGATAAAATGTAGTATTACTGAGACTTTTGTTGGTCAATTTATAACCTATAATCATTTTCGATTTAAGACAAAGAAAATTTGACTAAGTTTCTCACGCATGTAAAATATTTATTGACACACATTTTAATAAATATTCTTATAAACTTATCTCACATATGGGGTAAACATATGTGAAATAAGTAAAGTGAGAAGTAAACAGCTGTGACACTGTTAAAATAAATTTTTAAGAACTATTAGCAAGTTAAATATAAACAACATGATCGTTAGAAACTTTGAACTTTATAAAAAGCTTTTAAGTAGGGAAATTTTATATATTTTTAATCATATACTTACTAGTAATAAAAACGATACTGCCCAAACAAAAACTAATTGTATTGTTATAAATTTCTTTTTATAAATACAAGCATACAAGTTATGACAAGCAATCAAAATGTATCTAAAAATATAATATTATTATATTAGAAATAAATATTATAATAAAATTCCTTTTATGAATACCTGTTAACAGTAATGCAGACCATACTCAAAAGGGAAACGGCAACATTACCATAAAAAATAACTGGAAATATTTTGCAAAGAGTATCTCCAAATGTCCATCTCTAAAAATAGAAAACAATGTACACTCAGTTCTGGTTAAAGTGATAGATTTCCAAAAAATGGAAATTAAATTCGCATAAAACGAATATAAAAAATAATGATTCATTCTAAATTTTCAAAACCGCATAAACTCCAATTTAAATAAAAAATCAAGACAAAATATAAACAGAAATATATTTATTTAATTTACTTAAACAAATAAAAACAAAACGCACTTGAAAACATAAACATTAATTACTGAACAACAAAAAATGATTTAAAAATGAGCTGAAAAATGAAAATATGTATGATTAATCTGAATCACATCAATAATTGTCTGCATCGTTTTGGAATTAATTACCATCATATGGTAAAATATAATTTTCATCACAATATTTTATTTCGTAAGTAGGGGACGATATCAAATAATTATTAGGAGTTTCAATTGTTTCCTTGCTTGCATAATAGTTTGTTACCAAATTTTGAGGTTTTAAATTTTTATGTTGCTTATGCAACTTTTGATATCTGGAAAACAGATCAGTCAGTCCGTGTTGAATCTTTAATGCTCTTTTCATTTCAGTATCCATATTAAGAATTCGATTTCGTAGAGCATTAACTGTGCTGTGGATATCACCCTATATTCTTTCCACATTTTCCTGAGTTCCAATAATTAAACTAATAACGTCATTATAGGTTAATGGTTTTTCAGCTAAAAGTTCTCGACCTAATAGTATTTATAGTATCACACAACACTTATACATACGTATCGTAGAAATAACACAAAAAATAAACTATAACGAATATTGATGAAAAATATGGATTCATTAAAAAACGACAAAAGAACAAAAAAAAACATCTAAAATTTCGAAATTTTAGAAAAAAAATTAATTCATTTGAAAACCGCACAAAGAAAATCTGAATTAATCATGGCCTACGTGCGTACAGATATAGAACATAAATCAATTTACTATGTATTGTAATTTTTTTAGAAATATACATATAAATATGGTGTTCCATTTGGGAGTAATTAATTCGCACTGTTTTACTAATTCAAAAAACCGAAACTTTATTAATAAATGTCGTAAAATCAAACTTAAGACTAAATACAATTATTGACTGATTCTAGTAATATTCTAACATAAACATTTTCGTATAAATTAATGGCAATATATTATTAAATAGTATATAATCGAATGGCACATCTTCTACGGCTACTGATAAAATCAATAATAAGAAATACACGGCGAACTTGATATTTGCGGTCTCTGAAGATTACTTTACAAGATCAGTTCATTTCTCTTTATAATCCTTCATGCAAAATTTTCAACCTTGTCTTGCTTTTACCCAGTACCTTTGTGTTACCGTTACAATATTTACATATGCAAACAAAGCATATAAATTAAAGTTTTGTACGATTCATTTAGTGTGTTGTTGTAATTAGCAAATGTTTGCGTAATATTTTTCTCAAAACTTTTGAGATTTGCTCCCTCGTTTTCCTGTTTTAGCTGCGTATATTTAAAATAGCGTATATGTTTTGTTCACATAAAAAAACAAAACACACCGCAAAGATCAAAACAAAAGCAAATATTTAAATTTGTTTATTACCGCACTATCATTTGTGATTGACTTTATCTATGTATTTCACCTTTCTCAAGCGTACATTTATTTTAATAATTAAATCGGCTTTATGCCCACTTTAATAGTTATATATATATATATATATATATATATATATATATATATATATATATATATATATATATATATATATATATATATATATATATATATATATATATATATATATATATATATATATATATATATATATATATATATATATATATATATATATATATATATATATATATATATATATATATATATATATATATATATATATATATATATATATATATATATATATATATATATATATATATATATATATATATATATATATATATATATATATAATAATTAGACGAGTGGATTGGATTTGACATAGCGCCTGAATTGGGTTGTGAATTTTACCGAAATCGGTGCATCCACCTAAGCTATAATAAAACAAACATTACAAATTTTATGAAAATCGGTTTAAGGACACACCCATCTTCCATAGATCCATAATGTTATACTGGCTGTATTTTATTTATAACTCATTAATAATTAGTAAATTATCGTGTAATTAAGAAATGATAAAAAATCTCTTTATATAAAATTTTTTTTACAGGGAACCTTGTGTGACAATCATTACATACAGATAACTGAGTAATACAAATATAATTTCACAAAATAAAAATATTAAAATAATTAATTTACGATAAAAAAAATCTTTTTAAATTTGCATAACATATTTCAATGATTTTGTTAAAAGAATATAAATTAGTAGAAAAAGCTGTACCTTTTTTTCAACCTTCAGTTAACACATTCACAAAAAAAGATTTTTTAGTAAATCAATCCTAAAATTTATAAGGATTAATTAAATTTTTATTTTGCAAAAAATGTAAAAATACATCTTTGAATTTAATACTTAACAAAATGTTATTGTCACGAAACAATTCGTCAGGCACTATTAAAAAATATTCGCCAAGAGCATTAAAAGGAACCTCTGCTATCTAGAGTAAACATAAAGAGGATTACCCAAATGACTATCATGATGCTATATTCCAATGACGGACCATCCAGAGTGTGGCGAAAACTATTAGCTTCTTTATACAAGAAAAATTTAATTCCAACTATGAACTTTGGCAAAATTTCCCTAATATTTTTGGGATGTTTCTCTAGCCGAGGACTGGGTTATTTTACTTTTGTAGAATTAACAATAGATGCACAACAATATTTGAAAATTTTTAAGACAAAATTGATTAGCTGTACGGAGAAATTTAAATTTATGGAAAAAAAAAAGCCGAAATTCAAATTTCATCAGGTTAATAATCCCTAACACAACTCACATATGGTACGGATAAGGATATTTCATAACTGTGATCACGTTATTGGTCCTACTCCATTAAGACTTTGTGGATCTCTTTCAAGAAAAAAGTAGACAGACGCAATCCCAAGAATATGTGACATGTGTAAGAAATGCTACATTGGAAGATTGAAGCAATTCCTTCCACATATATGACATTATAACATGGAAATAACCACATAAAATGTGCAATAAATATATTTTTATTTTTGATGAGAAGTATGTGTTTATATTCTATCTGTAAACTGGAGATTGACAGATTTTATATAAAGCTCCGATCGGACTTAAAATACGTAAAAACAGTGTGAGTTTTATTTTAAGGAGCGGCAAAAAAAAATAACTTTTGCATTTCGATTTAGAGCAGAAACAAAAGCACAAACTTTATATAAAAATTAAATATTTTAATAATATTTGAGAGATTTTGCGAATTGTTATTTTAACTTACGTAAATGTGGCATATAAAAATACTTACTTCTTTAAAGAATCGCACTGCCGTAAGTGGTAAACTAAAAGAGCAAAAAAACAGGTCAGAAATGCAAAGTGATAAGACAAAGGCTGTAGTTGCATGACATCTTATTTTGGGGCATCTCATTAAGGCAATAATTGTAATTAGATTACCTACAATGTACATACAATAATTTAGGAGTTAAACATTCATTGAAAATATAAAATTAATATTAAAACTTTTAAAAATTAGTGTGTTATACTAATAAGAACTCTTAGAATAAATATTTATTTATTATTTTGATTACATAACGCTGTTAACCTATTTGAATGGACTCTTAAATTCCAGAAACATAAAAGTCATTCATCCAATATGTTTGTCGGAACACTTCTATTTTTGTGACAAATATTTGTTGTTATCGGCAATATGTCAATTATTGAATTAATTTTATTTTGAGAACAATTTTGTTGCTGCAATAAAAAAAATTGTTAATATATTAACAATAACGTGTTGATCGCAATATGTTTAGAAATATGTCCAACTGACCAACACATTAGTTTTTATAAAGACTAAGTTACAGCAATATTATTGTGATAAGACCAAAATATTATTTTCAAATTTTTGAAAAATTCAAAAAAAGTTTTTTTATTGAATCAATTTTGTAACCAGCATTGAAATGTCAGCATTTCTATAAGATGATAAGTGTTTACATTAGTTGTGAGTCAGCATAAATAAATGATAAATAATAAATAAAAATAGATATTGAAAAAAATACAAGTTTCAGATGTTTAAATCAGTAAAAACCCAACATATACAAGCTCAGTAATATATAAATATATTTTCGCTTTAAAACAAAATTAGTATCCAATAGATTTGTGTATTTGGAATGATAGTATCTCAAAAAATCTATTAATTTAATATACTACCTATTAATTTAATATACTAGCATTATTTTTGTGATTGCAAAACAATGTTTATGTTGGTTTATTTAAAATATTATGATGGAGCTACAACCAAAATATATGATCTTTTTGAAAATTATGTTGTTTTGTGACATACTCAGCCATTACAAAGCGTTGAATTAAAAAATTAAATAAAAATAAGCTCGTTATTCGAGTACCATTTCAAAAATAATTTATTTTGACTTAAAAAAAGATTAATATTTCATTCCTGAAGAATGTATGGGGTCTAAATGTATTCATAAATTTCAAGAGGAATTGATTTCGTTAAAATTGCGGCTTCAAGTTTGGTCACAAAGTTTGCAGGTAGCCAACTGCACAAATGCATAATAATAATGGTTATAAATGGTATACAAATTTAAAGTAGGTATAAAAATATATAACTGAAGATAAGGTGGGATTTTATTTCTTATACCTCCACCACAACAAGTGTAAGATATCACGGAAGACCTCATAATGTAAATGTATATATGTTCCTGCAGCAAATAAAAATCAAAATCGATTTTGCAATAGCGCCTGTCTGCTGTTGGCACGCTCACAAACTTTATAATTGATTAAGTTCTAGAAAACGATTTCATATAAAATAGCCAAAAAATGTATATATTTTTATATCCTACTCACCAAAGGACGTTGGGGTATTATGCGTTTATGCTGATATTATGATGACATGCAAAAAATGGCGTTACACACTTTCAGGTGAACCGCTCAGAATGACTTCCTGAGTCGATTTAACTGTTTCTCCGGCTGGCTGTCCATATAAAAGTTATGAACAATCTACGGGTCGCAATTTTTGAAATATCGCGATGGAAGTCGATACATATTATTATTTTGGTCTAAGAACAAGCCAATTGAATTGGTACCTGAAATATTGGCCATATTCGGTCCAATATTTCAGGTACCTTCCATACAAACGTTGTTAATTAAATTGATTTAAATTTAGCAAAAGAAATTGAAATTAGAAAAATTTTTAATGTCCTCAAAAAATTGATTGATTATGTATATGGCTTTCACCCCTACTACTCCTCAATGGGAAAGATTTATATGTAGAAATGGAAAATTTTGAGTTGATCAAAATAATGATTTATTTTGAACGTTCTCCTTCCTGTTCTATTTTCTACAGGAATTGGATTTAATCTATATTTGTCCCCAATAGAGCATTTTTATTATGTTTAAGTTTAGTTGCTTAATATTTCCTTATATGGAAAAATAATGAATATTATGGATGCAATTTTAAAACAAAATGTGTTAATTATGCTTAATGAAATATTATAACTATATTATTACTATATTAAAGTAAAAATGATATTAAAATGGATTCGTTAACTCTACATTCTATGTGTGAGTGAAATGTAAATACCAAATAAAAAATAAAATATAATTTGCAAACGTACCCGAAATTCCAACAACAATAAATACACACGCACATACAGCCGCAAATAAGGTTGCAGAGTGAGGATAGATAGGTTGTAGTTCCATTAAGAGCTAAAATAAACAAAACGGATTTTAAAGTTATAAGTTTTGAAATACAAAAACAATACAAATTCTCGAAAACATTTCGTATATCGTTTGATAATAATAGGTCGGCTTCATAAACTTCAACCGACACACAGACAGACGGACATAGCTCAATCAATTTCTTTATTCTTACTTTATTCTTATATATATATATATATATATATATATATATATATATATATATATATATATATATATATATATATATATATATATATATATATATATATATATATATATATATATATATATATATATATATATATATATATATATATATATATATATATATATATATATATATATATATATATATATATATATATATATATATATATATAGTATATATATATATTGTATATATATATATATATATATATATATATATATATATATATATATATATATATATATATATATATATATATATATATATATATATATATATATATATATATATATATATATATATATATATATATATATATATATATATATATATATATATATATATATATATAAAATGTATATATGTCCTGAGGAAATGATTATCTTACTAAAGATTAAATCAGTGTTATGAGGTAATCCACAGAAATGATATTAACACTGATGATTTAAAATGTAAGGTAAATACACATGTCTTACTGTATTATTTGTATTATCTTAGAGTTATGCGCATTATAGGGGTATACACATGTGTATATTGCAGAATGTATTATGGTCCTTAGAATCTCTATTTCTAAGAGTGAAAGTAACATGTACAGTTTCAGTTCGTACAACGACAAAGCCTTTAACGTAAGTACCTGTCTATGTAGGCCTAATCTCACGCTGCTCTTCGGACTGGGTGAATACAATGTGTTTACCATCGCCCCCAAATACAGCAGACAGCTACACCTGAGTACCAATTCGAAGCCATGTATTTGGACATGACTTCCCGCTTGGTTAGGAGCGGAGCCTATCTAAAACTCTTGCCGATTTTTGGGGTACGGCACCCGGTTGTATATGCAACTCCACACCGATCCTGCGACTAAGGTTTAAACCACAGCCACCACGATGCTCCTCGAGGCCACACCAACAGTCAGGCTAGAACCGAGTTCCAGTGGCACCTGATTCCCGTGGTACCAGAATTAACTCTCCGGTAGGAATTCGTAATCAACTCGATTATTACCAGTTCAACTCCAAACAGTTCGGGCCCACCGATCCACATACCAACATACACACACAATTGAACAACAATTACAACACTACATTGAACAGCGCCCTCACGGACGAGGTTTTGGTCACATGGTGTGACACCTGGAATGGACAAAGACGAACGTTACGAAAGGACACACAACAACGCAGCAAGGTAGGTGGTGATGATGTCGGCAAAGGTGATGACGATGTTGAACAGCAAGGGCAGCAAAGAAGAGAGGCGAATATCGGCATGAAGACGGCAGCAGCAAAAACGGGAACAGTGAAGTGGAGTCGAAGAAGATAGCAGCCAACAGTTCCAAAACTGCTAACAATCATAAGCCTATCCACAAACCGGGGACAGACAACAGCGGTACAAAGAGCACGAGCACACGACAGGAAGCACCACAAGGGGTGATCACATATCGGGGTTGCCTCCACTACTGACTCTAACAAAAACTTGACGTGCAAAGTCGCCCAATCTCTCTAAGACCCTACTATAATCCCAACCCGCCCCAGTATAAGCTATTCCCGTATTATCTAAATTCCTAATGTGACCATAGTACGAACACACCGTAATGATGTGCTCAACAGTCTCGTCTCCCATCCCGCACTCACATTCCGGAGAGTCGGACAGACACCTTTTATGCAAAAATGCATTATGTGAGCAATGTCCCGTAAGTAAAAATCCCAGGCTCAGGCCGTAGCCAAAGTCTGGACGTCGAAGTCTGGCGTCACGTTTAAATTCATACGTTACACTACCCTTGTCTGCATGGGTCAATCAGGTTCGCCACCTTGAAACAAGGTACTCATCTAAGAGTGTCTTTATTCCCTACGCTCCAAGTTCATCAAGTCATCTGCAGAAATCCAATCATGAACTAGAAGTGGTAGTCCCTTCTTGATTTTAAAAGTGATAGCACGTCGTATCACTTCCAAGTCAAGGGGTGCTACACCTAACAGAACCTGAAGCGCATCACTGGCATACACGCTAACATAGCTTCTCTCTGAACTGACAAGACCTTGTTCCTGCCAACAACAGACATAAGCACCAAACAGTACAGACAGGAGCACCAAACGTTGCACAGGCAACGATAAGACCTCCATATATGGTACGAACAGCACGCCTGCTAAGGCTCCAGTCACTCCTAAGGACGCACCTAATCTTACCTACTACGGCAGTCAGTTTGTCCCTTACGAGAGGAAAATTAACCAAAAAGTTCAACCTCTCGCCCACCGTTATTCCCAGATATTTGACAAGAGTCGCATATCTAAGACTCTTGTCTTGACGCTTTCAGTTCGTATACTCGAATTTCCTAGTCCCTCAACCATGTCTCCACATTTCGCAAATGTATATGTAGCTATGTGGGTCTTCATTTTAACTAGAGACTGCCGTATTTACTTATCTTGTATGCCGATCAAATGTGTAAATTAAATATGAAATTGAACCTAAAGTTTTGTAAATGTGATGTACTTTAAATTTCACTGTAATGAATTCATTACATTTCATTCTGTATACTTGATTAATTAGATATAACTAATTAGATATGTATACTAAATAAGTATGAATGTAAATATTTAAAGACATTTAAGAAAACTGCAATACAAAAGATTTTGTAATGTCCCTAGTTATTATTTCTACAGTTTCACGTCTTTGACGGAAACTACAGGATTATATTTTCTATCATTGATGAAATTTGAATTAATGATCATCAAATTTATGTCTCTTCCTGGCTTGCAATTATTATAATTTAGATTTTCCAATAAAAATAATAACAACAAAACTCTTAATCTAATATTACAAATGGATTGTTGGATCTGTGCCTGTGAAAGGACAGATTGTTTCTGATTTAAATTTACATCTTTTGTTGTATTATCTTCCTCTTCACTTAAGAGAGCAAAACAATTATTCATGAAAGAGTTTTCTCTTTTATTATATAAACGTACATAAGTATAACAACTGGTATTCCTTCTATTCTATTCTATTCTATTCTATTCTATTCTATTCTTATTTTTGCTGGATGTCACCTTTAGGTGTAACATCGTTATCAAGTTGCCAGTTGCAAATCTAATAACTTTTTTATTATCACTTATTACTATATTAGCTGTTAAATTTGATTATTACAGACTTTGGTTATTTTGTTTTTGTATTTCTTCCCTTTTTAACTTTGTTTATATCATTATTCATTAATGTAAATATTAATATATTTTAACACTGAAGTATAATATTTTTGACAGGCAATCGTTTATAATTTGTTTTTATATCACTAGTGAAATTAATTCTTAAAATCATGGAAAAATAAAAACATAAACAATTAAAAGAACTAAATTAAGCCATACATTAGTTATTTGCTTCAGGAATATGTAACGTGTGCATTAAGAATTAACAATATGAAAGAAGATGAAATGCTGCATTTGATAGGTTGTGTGTAAAAATGTTTTGTGGAAGTAATCATGATGTTCCAATGTGATCAAAAAAATTATATGCACTTTTTAATTATTCAGTATTATTAATTCATTACTTTTATTAAACGTGTTACTTCAATAAAGTTACACAAATAAAAGGGAATAAGTTACAAGTGTCAAAACTTTAACTGTCAAATATAAAGAGTTGTATGCATTTGGGTTGTACATCAGATTTGCAATTATTCTAAAAATCTCTCGCTCAAACCAAATGCAGTTACATATTAAAACAAACTTCAACATACAGCAATATAAATATCTTTGTTTCGAAAATATTTTTGTGAAAATATCGGCTACATTCTAACTTGAAGATACAAATTGTATTTCAATTTCTTTTTCATCTTACTTCTGCCTTATGTAGTATATCAGTTTGTTTACTTTTCTTCTGGATTGTATGATTTTTAACCATAAAAGCTGCACTTTAATTTTCGCATAGAGTTCGTGTAGAAGATTTCTCTCTTGGATTCCCTAGCAATGAGACCTCTCTTCCCCAGTCGGAATCTGTAAAACATTCAAAATTGTTTAAATTATTTGAATATGTTATTTTACCTGTCGGATATTTTTTAAACACATATTTTGGAACTGCAAAATGTTCCCTTTGTGGATACGTATTGAATAAAACATTTAGAAATTATGTGCGTTAAATCTGGTCTCGAAATAACTGCTAGATACATCAAACCTCCAATTAAATTTTGATAATTGGTAGAATCTAAATCTTTACATTTATGCACACATTTATTTATTTAACGTACCACACGGTCAGGATGTTGCGGATAGCTTGCAATTACACATACACAAATTTTTTTGCAATTGTTCAGTATACCGTTTCTGATGAACTCTTGAACCATTTCTACGATATACCGCCTTTACCTTTTTGTTCAATCTAGTAATAATATTTTGCATTTTAAATTCACAAGAACATGCCAATTCAAAGACCTGTCTGATTCAAACGATTAAGGGCTTTATTAAATTTACAAACTTTAAGAGAAAAGCTTTCATCTTCAAACAATTTTGATTCATCATATAGACTTTGTCGTCTTAATCACCATTTAAATATGCATCTATTCTATATGATTAATAATAATTTATGTTTTCGTACAACTGTACAAATTTGGCTCTATAGTCGACGTTGAATTTTTGCGAACACCCACTTGCTTCCTATGATGTTTTTGTTTTTCGGTTTTTCAAACTACTGCTAAGTTTAATTTCTTCGATGGCTTTCATCCGCATGCCATTATATTCACCATATAACGCTTATTTAACAGCATTGGGATTTTCTATGACGCAATTTAACATTTGTACACCATTATTTGAAACATACACTTTTTAGGCCTTCTCGTTCGGTTCATTCTCAGAAGGATAAACCTGTTCCTCTTTTTTACTAACACTGAAAATTACAATTTTATTATTATTTTCTACCAGGCCTTCCCATTTGATTTCATTATTTTAAATTTCTTTAAATATGTTAATATAAAAAATTTATTCGACATCATTATCCACTTTGATTTGTTCAAATGTTTTCTCGAACAATATTACGTCATGGGCTATAACTATTTGTTTTGTTTCTGAGTTATATAAGCAATAACCTTTGATATATAACTGGTACCCAATAAACTTAATTTTAATTCCTTTTGGTAAAAATTTGCTGTTTTTTTTGTTGAGGACTTTTTTTAATACTACAGCATCACAACAACCGGACGTTTTAAAATGAAATGCTATTGGCCTTGGTAAGGAGTAACGTTATTAAGAACTTTTGATGGTACCCTACTTTGCAAATATGTGGCGGTATTTACTGCTTCTTTCGGCTACACCGTTTCGTTATGGAGAATACCTTACCGTTACGTCTGGTGTATAATTACACATTTTGCGAAAAAATCCTTAACCTTTGTATTAATAAACTCAGTACCGTTGTCACTTCTAACAACTTTAATATGTTTAATTTGTATTACTCTGCATTAACAGCAAAATTACTAAATGCTTCAAATGCATCTCTTTTATTTATGTCGAGTAATCGTCAATCCAACAATACTTTTTATACCAATTGTACCATAAAGATCTGTATGCAACACCTTTAACAAATTATATTCCAAAAGTACGTATACGTCTTCACTGATATTTTGTTAACAGTACTGGTAACGCAATCAATTTTATTCAGAATTTTATTTTTTAAGAACTTTGCCATTTTATTAGATGATAATTTATTTAAATAATTTATATTAATATGCCCATATCTATTGTGCAACCTTTTTAACATTTTTTCATGAGAAATATTACTTATTTTCTCAATTTCCTTTTTTATTTTCACATTCACAACAAAAGTACCTTCTTTTAAAAGTGCTTTATTGTTTACAAATTTAACATAGTGACCGGCTTATATTACTTTACTTATTGAAATAAAATTTTAATGAAGTTTAGGAACGTAAAAAACAAATGTACAAAACTGTTTTTTTTAATTTTCACAATTCCTATACCTTCAGCATTGATTTTTTTCTCCAGATGTTAATATGATTTGCTGCTTCGACTCTGCCAACTTTGAAATTAAATGTTTCTCTCTGCACATGTTGGACGTTGCTCCACTGTCTAGTATAAAATTTTTTGTTAATATGAAGACGCGAATTCCGTTCCATCATATTCTTTACATTGTGAGCGAATGTGGCCTGCCGCAACAAAAACACTATGTTATTAACATAATCGGAATTTTTCTTTTGTCTTTGGTCACTTTTTTGTTATTGCCTTTTATTAAATTTATTTTGCATTCATTTTTCGAATTCGCCACAAACACCGTTTCGTTTTGACTATTAATAACTTTGATATTTTGTCTTAATTCTTCTTCAAATATTTTGGATATTAATTTCTTATACCTGGGCAAATAGTCTCGACTATATAATGAAAATTTCTATTTCATCAGGAAGACTGATAGAAAAATTGATATAAAAATTGATATTCACAAGTTTATTTAATAAGTTTACTTTCGTTGACGCTTTGTATGTCCTATATAAAGAGCATAATGACTTCATGCATTTTTTACTGTGTTACAATCCTTAATATGAATTAATTACTGAGTTAAACATTTAACGTAACAGTGACAAGTGCCTTGGCATCATTTATAATCCATTTACTTGTCAATCCGTCATCTTCCTGACAACTGTCAATCCAACGTTATAAGCACCACGTTGAGTAATTATCACCACTCAGCTTTTCGATACTTGTTACACTGGTTACCATTCCTTCAGTCTTGTTTTTGGTTGAACAAAACAATTTAAAACCTTTTCACGTTTTTCAATTTCGTATCTAATCTCTAACCTTATTACACGATTTTTGATAACCTGGATTTTTGATAATCTGGGACCTGGATTCTGGGCCCATAACCTTTTTGTAAAAATGTTTGTTCAATCCAATGAGTTACGTCGTGGAAGTAATGTCCAGTGTGGTCAAAATAATTATATGCTCTTTTATTAATTCAGTATTATTAATTCATTACATTTGTTAAACGTGTTCAATAAATTTACTTTAAAACTTGACATGAACAAATGGGTATTGTAAGATAATTATTAATATTATTTTTGACAATATACATCTTACAATTATTAAAGACAAATAAAACTTATTTGCGCTTTGCTATACAAAAATTATCCTCAGTCTTGGATCTAGAAAAAAAATGTAACAGGAGTTTTGCCTGACCCTGACTGTTCTATATAAAATTAATTACTTTGTAAGATAATTATTAATATTATTTTGGACAATATACATTTGACAATTATTAAAGACAAATAAAAACTTATGTGCGTTTTGCTGTACAAAAATTCTCCTCAGTCTTGGATCTAGAAATAAATTACACCCGTTCATGACTGTTCTATATAAAACCGTTTCATAGAAAAGTGACAAAGTTTGGAAATTCTAGGTGAAACAGTTCTTTATGTATTCGATAACTAATAATTGGTATATATGGAGTCGTTTTTTCTTTGTACTTCCTGAATTATAGGAAAATTATTGGGGTTAAATATATGAATTCTGGCTGCAAAAGTACCACGTTTTATCAGCCCTATATTTTACTTAACCCAGCAATTCTTAAGAAAGTAATTGGAATATTTTGCCCTATAAAAAGTTCCAAGAGAAAGTAATTGAGATAAAATGTTACTATTCTTACTTCAACAGTTCTTAGATATTCGATAATTAGCAACTAAAACAGTTGCTTGAGAAAGTAATTGGGACCAAATGCGAAAAATCTCGCTGTAGTATTTCTTTAGATATTCGATTGAAAATTTCAGCAAACTCGGTCCTGTAGTTTGCTGTCTATAAGAACCAAACAAACACAGATTTATTTTTATATACATAGATTTTATACATTAAAAATAACTACTAATACAAAATATTTGTTCTTAAATTTAAAAATTGCTTACACAAATTGTATTTCATCACTTCACTAGTTAAGATTAGAAAAGTATAGCAGTCCGATCAAATTTATGTACTGATACTAGCTTTAACCCTGTACGTATTGCTACACAAAAATTCTCCTCAGTCCTAGATTCGGAAAAAACATTAATCGCAACATCTATAAAAAAATTCATACAATGGAAATTTGGCATTATCAGTTCTTCAGATATTCAATTATTACAGATTGTTTTGGAATTTTTTCAGTAAAAATGTTTCATTGGAAATCTACATGTACTTTCTCCCCTATCCATTTTCACAAGTTAAACTGTTTTGAAGGAAAAGATGGGGTCTAAATTTTAGAATTCTAGTTTTAAATTTCCTTAGTTTTAAATTTGCTTAGATATTCGGCAAATATTTTAGTGCAATAAAAAATATTTTGTACCACACTGAGGTCCCAAAACTATTTACATGGATTTGGCCATTTACAACAAACAATGTGGTAGAGACATAGTCGGGCTTTACTGACTATAAAAATTTTACTTGCTTTTTAGTAAAACCGTTTTATAAGGAATAAAAAATCTAAAATAAATATGAGACCTACCTCTCCCCGTGATCCTATTAGACCTATTTTGTGCAGTAAACTTGTTTCTTGGGAATACTTTCACTTCAATAGTTCTTTAGATATTCCATAAGTAATGTTTGAGTTGCACAGAGAGTACCTGTTTTTTAATCTTATCCCTCCTGTAATTGGTCACAATAAATTTGCGATATAAGTTTATAATATTTTTTGCAAAATACAATTGCACGTTATCTTAAATCATTATTGTAAATTCAAATTCGTGAGTTGCATCTTAAAATAACAGTCTATCGAAAGTAGTGAAAATATAAACCATTGTTTTTTGCCAATAAGTAAGACTTTTATAATATGTCTGAATGAGACTATCACATGCTTATGAATTTTGGTACTGAATTGCCATTATAACATTATTTAAAATAAAGAAAATATTTTTATTTTATTAAAGTAAATAATTAAGAAAGTAATTTGTAGCAAAAGTATGCAGTTCTACATTATGAAAATCGTAAAACTGTCTATTGCTTTTGTATGTACTTAGTTCATGTTTATATGTTTAACACATATTAAATTAGTTGTTTCCGTTGAAAAAATTAATACTTTATTGTAATGAAAATAAATTGGAAGGAAAGTAGGGTTGGAATATTTAACATTGCGTAGTACATTGATTATAATATTAAGTATTTAGCCATTATATATATATATATATATATATATATATATATATATATATATATATATATATATATATATATATATATATATATATATATATATATATATATATATATATATATATATATATATATATATATATATATATATATATTTCAAAATTATTACCGAAAATCCCTTTTATAGGAAATATTTCTTGTAAATAAAAAATTTTTCTTCAAAATATTCTATTATAACTTGTTTCTTATAAATATTTATTGGTGGCACATACAAAAATATTGTCATTTAAATTTTCTTCTCCACTATGAATTACAGCTACATCCGATTGTATATTTCTATTTGAATTGAATTTCTATTTGAATGAATTTTTTATAATCGGCTTAGATAATCTACATCGAAATCTTATTCATTTAATTGTTATTTCCAACGCTGTAGTTTAACATTAGGTTCTTTCAAAGAATTGAGCCATATAAGGGGTCTACTCTCTATAGCGCTATAATTTAACTCATGCTTATATTACATTATTCACTTTCTTAAAGTCAACAACAACTCTCCACTTTTGTTTACCGGAATTATCAAGTTTCTTTGGAACTACCCAAATTGGTGCATTATAAGGACTATTTGACTTCGTTATAATACATGAATTTAACATTTCTTCAATTTCTTTTTCTACTTTTTCTTTTTGAACTTCAGGAACACGATAAATTTGACAGAAGTCAAATTGTCACCTTCAATATATAAAACATTTTTAAATTCTTTAAATAATTTAATTTATTTCATCATCACTAAAGTTCCGTCTGTCTGTCTGTTGACAAAATTCTCACGCCTAGAATAATTGTTAGAATTCAATGCAATTGAAAAATGAAAAATTCTGAAAAAGAACCCTTCTAATTTCTACTAAAAATGTAATTGGACTTAAACAAAAAAATTAATTTTAACATAAAATTGTACGTGCTACATCATCGTGCAAAAGATCATCAAAATCTGATAAACAGGAAAAAAGTTATAGGCTATAATATGCAAAATTTTGATACACCCCAAACTCTGTGTGTCATATGGGCCACAATTTTTAAGATAATTTACTGAAATATGTCACATATACTTATTTACAATAAATAAATACAATGTCACATATACTTAATACAATAAATTCAAAGGGGATCATTAACTGACCCAGCTCCAATATAAGGGCCTTTCCCAAAATATGATTTATAGTTTATAAAACTTTTAAATTTGAACCAATTCTATTGAAATTTGGCACAATTAATTTTATAACTATTTTAAATATATGTTACAAATTTTATTAATATGGGTCCATATTTTGATATAGCTCCCACATAACGCCCCATATAAAACAATTAAATAAAGACCAATTACATTGGAACTCAGTACAATGAATTTTTTCGAACTATTTTTAATTTATATTTTAAATAAGAACAATATCGGTCCATATTTTGATGTAGCTCCCCTATCACGCCCCTCACCGAAAACAGTTTTCAGCTAATAAAACGAGTACATAAAGGCAAATTCTATTGAAATTCGAGACAATTATTTTGCTATCTTTTCTGAAGATATTATATTAATTTGCCCTATTATTTTCCTATTGAAGATTCGGCATAACCGAATATAGCATTCTTACTTGTTAAATTTAATTTGTATATATGATGTATATATATTCTTGCATCAAATCAAAATCTCAGTCGATTTTCGTCAATCTGTTTGTCTGCTTACATCCACAAAAATTTACAGAGTTTAATGAAATTTGCTAGTTCAGTAGAAAGTGTTTTTGTGTTATATACTATAAACATTTGTGAGTGTATGTGTGTATATGTATATCTATGGAGCCAACGTACTAACTTCACACGAATTTGTGGTGGAGGGTATTGAAGATTCAGCATAGCCGAATATAGCATTCTTACTTGTTAAACTTAATTTTGTTAATAATTCTAATATATGATCATAAAATCTACTTATACTATTCCTAAATTCTCCTGTCTTAATTTTGTGAATTATGTTTTCTATGAAATGTTAATTATGTTTACTCTGAAATATTAAAATTAAATCTTAAAACTACCTTTACTTCCTCCCATTTAGTTGGATTGTTGTTGATAAATGTTATGGTTGCTTTCTCTATTATTTTATTCCTTACCCTCAAATCAAATAATAGAATCATGTGTCATAAACATTGTAGTTCTTCAGGTTTTCCACTAAAGTGAGTAACACCTTCCAATATTTGAAAAGCATTTAAGGACATTGTTATTAAGTTAATTGTAGTGCTTGTTTTCTTTTCTTTAAAATTCTTTTGTTAATTAATTTCTTTATTTCTATTTCTTATCTTCCTTCTTAAATTATTTTATTGATTTTTTATTTTATATTATGATCTTTAAAACGTTTTTTTTTTTTAATTTTTCTTACTTTTGAATCTTGCTCGTGATCTTCTTGTTTGGATATTGTAATTTTACTTTTGATGCAGTTTAGTTATAATTTTTGAATGATTTTATTTTTTTAGGATAATTTTCTTGATATAAATATTTACTTGTTAAAATCTCGAAAACGGTTTTAAGTTTTCTTAAATATGCTTGTTCGAATCTTACTTCAAAGCTTGAATATAAAAAGAAAAACAAATTAAGAAAATAATTTAAAATTGGCTAAGAAGAATATTTAAAATTGGCTAAAATACTCTCCTTTTAAATAAGTTCGATAACCGACTGCGACACTTAATTGTTTGTTGAAAGAAATTTTATTTTCTTATTATTAAAAAAGAAACATATATATTTTATTTTTTTAGTTTTTTCGAATTCACTTCCATTTTACAATTGAAAATTTTTTAATGAAAAATGTATAAGTAAGCTAATTTACAAAATTTTATATAATTCATAAATTATCAACAATAAACATATTATTAAGAACATTACATTAAAGATGTATAAAAGATAATAACAAAACTATTCACCATTTCCTTATGTCCTGGAACGGGTACCACGCCCTATTCTCCCACATTGTTAACAAATCCTTTCAAGAGATTTCAGTATTTTCAACTCGATTTTTCGCAAATTCCAAAATTAGTTCAGATATCTCACTAACCGTGCTCCATTAGGGGTACCTTGGACCATCGCATCTATATAGCGTGATATGTATACCACAAACCATATTTTCATACTGACCACATCCAGTATCGTCAGTTTTAAAAAATGTTCGATAAATTCACTTCTTCGAAAAATAATTAAAATTATTTGAAAATTATTTCGTCTATTCTACTTTTATAGATCTATTAAAAACCCATAAAAGCACCATTTCTATATGTTTTGGAACGTGTACCACTCCCTATTTTCCCACATTGTTTACGAATCCTCTCAAGAAATTTCACAATTTTCAACTCAATTTTTCTAAAATTCCAAAAATATTTCAGATATCACCATAAGCGTACTCCATATAGTGTACCTTGAACCATTTCTCCATACTGACCAATCTTTTTAGAAAATGTTAACTTAACTTATTGAATACCAACGACATTTTTGGTAGTTGCTTTAATGGCTAACTTCTTGGAGAGCCATTTCCATGATATTAAAATTTGGAGCATTGACCCTATTACTCACATTGTCCTTTTTAATATACTACTCAGTTAAGTGATTAACAGCACGATGTTAACTGAAAAATCACTTTGTTTAAAAATGTGGTGTTTGCCTGTGCTAGTTAAATAGGTATTTATCTTCGCATACATTATATTTCAACCGATTTTAAAAATTTTTATATGGGTGAGTTCTGATAGTGAAGACCTTTTAGTTTAAGAGATATTAAGTTTTAAAAATTTAAAATTTTACTTTTTGACCGATCTTGAAAAAGTTTTTATGCTAACGAATCCTAATTTTATCCTTTTTGGTAAAATATTTTTTTATTTTATTAAGATCTAATTATATATAAAATATATTAAAAATTTGATTATAAAATTTTGTAAAGAAAAAATCTTAAGAATATCGTCATGAAATAAATGCCCCTAAACTATTAGACGATTTACGACAATTTTTCGACTTTCGACATTTGAGTATTTTGTTTTTGATTCCATAAGTCAATATTGGCTTTTGTTTATAAATACTGTTTACTGTCTTTGATAATAACTGTTAATAACATAAAATATTTGATTCAGTAAAATTATTGCAGACGATTTGATACTTCAAAATAGAGGAAGAAAATTTTGTAGCCGTCTTAGAATTATTACTATGTTGTATTTTGATATTGAATTTTGTTAGAATTGGTATTCATATTTCAATTTTGGAAAATAATATTATTTAATGCCTTTAGAATAGAAGTCAAAAAATGATTCCAACAAAGGTTTTGGATTTATTCATATACTAAAATAACTGTACGTGGCAACTGCATCATCGAAACGTCTTAAGAGAATTGTGAAAAACATACCAACATTAACATCGACATCAGTTTTTACAGAAGCCATTGCTCACATATTGCAACTAAAACTTAGCCATCAGAATTATATTACTTAAAGCAAAGCTTTGTTAGACAATGGAGTTGATGTTTGGCCATCTTATAGAACAATATATGAAAAAAAGAAGAGCATTATACCATCTCCAATAGAAATTAGTGACCACAAAGAATTGGAGTTGATGAATAACAAAAGCAAATACTGCTAGTAATTCCGATTTTGCCAATGATCTCCTAAAAAGGTAAATGGTTCAAATCTTCAATTCATCTGCAAATGTAAATGTGATGGTTCGTCTAAATATATGAAGACAAAACAAGAATCTGCATATTTAAATTGAAAATTCGAAAATATGCTGACTGCGATTTCCTGTTAACCAGTTCCAATGATGTTTGGATTAATTCAACATCTGGATTAAAATACTTTTGTAGATTAATCTTCTTTGAATATACAAAGGGATCATCAATTACAACGTAGGCATTGGTATAATATAAAAAATGAGCAGAATCCTCCAATATATATTAAAAACTAGAAATGGTAATGAAGATGTTCTTAGGTTCTTAATACTTTATATACTCGGATACGATTTTTGGAATATTTTCTTCATATGGCACATGACTTGAAGTATAGAAGTGAACCCGGAAATGACCAGGAAACTGGAATGAGGAGCTGAAGAGCATGAGAGCAAATAAAGAAAGAATTCAATTGGAATTAAAACAACAAACAGGAGTAAACATAAAACCATTTGTAGAATACGGAAGTACGAATGATGAGAATACGACTCGCAGATTTTTAAAGTATTATGAAACCACCTTACAAATCACATTTTGTTAATGGCAATAAATAGTAAACATAAACTTAATGCAAAGAAATTTGGTCAGTATTCCAACAAAATTTCGAAACTACTAATAACATTACATCAGTGGAAGTTAATGTCACCAACAGTACATAAGATATTATGCCATGGGGAAATGATAATTCAGCATAATATTCTTTCATTAGGAGAATTGCAGAACAGTCCCAGTAGTCGAGAAATCCAAATTTCAAATATATTCATCAGTACATCTCAAGAAAATGTTCCCGATGATCCCGAAATGAAGATATTTTTAATAATCTTTTAAAATCATCTAACCTAGTCTTATCATCTATGAGGAAACGATGGATTTGTTACCGAAATTTGTCACATAAAAACATTAGTGAATATAAAGATTTACTTTATCTTTTATTTATATTACTGAATTGAAATACTTTTATTATTTACCTTAATATTTGGAAATACATTAGTATGCCTAATATTATTCTATAAAATTAAACTACTGTTGTTAATAATAAGTGCATATTGAAATAAAATATAAATATTTTACACAAAATCTTTCCTTTTTAATTTTAGTCATATACATTACTCATTATACCAATATCACAAGTAAAAACAAATGCTTGTTAATGAAAGCTACATTTCAAGAAAAAAATTATGACACGTAGAAAGGTGATTATAGACAAATTGTATAGGAAATTATGTATATTTTTCTTTTTGCGGAAAAGTGCCATGAAAGTGTTGAATAGACATCTTTGCAAATTATTCAATTTAAAACTTCAAATAAAATTTTTGTTAGTCAACCTTTCTTAATAAAATTTTCCACGTAGATAGATATTTTTGAAAATTATTTAGAAACTAATGATAATATTTTGTTTTTCTTATAATAAATCCCGCAATTCACAAAAAACTTCCAAATATTCCAAAAGTTGATTTTTTTACTTTTTTGCTATATCGTTTTAACCAAGCAAAAGTTTCCATTACTAAAATTGTATAACATATCAAGCTTAGAAGATAACATAAGCCTTTTAAAAATTGAGTTTAGCGATTTGAGAAATTAAGAAAAAAAAGTTGAATTTGAGAAACTCTCATTCGTTCAAAATTTAAGTTTTTGAAACTTACAACACACAAAAGCTTATATAGTAACCTTTCAGAAAAATATAAATAGGTAAAGGTTATTTATTTTTTTATAATTTAAAAAGAGTGTAACTATTTTTTTTTTTTTTTTTTTGCAAAAAATCTATTTTTTTAGAAAATTTAAATCATAAATCATTAAAGTTAAAATCGGATGCTAAAGTGATACATACATCTATCCTAATGAATCTTATACAATTTATAAAAAAGTAGGTTTGTACTATATTATATTTTCAAAGTGCATAAAAATTATTTATTGTAGTTATTCTTGAATTGGCATATTATAAAATAGTAAAAAAAGTTTTCATAAACTTATTTATAGATAGCATATATCATATCCAATTAAAAAAATTCAAATAAAACAAAAATAAAAATAATAATAAGGACTATATAAGATTTCATTCAACTGTTTTGGAAGAGTATAAGTTTCTAGCTACTCTCAAAAACTGCCTTAATAATAATCGAAATTTTAGTGAAATAAATTAAACTGTTAAAAAATTTGCACTTTTCAATAATTTAAAAATGTTTAAACTTTTGTAAAAGATTTTGGAACAAAATGCATTATTTGAAAATTTATCATAAAAAAATAAATATAATAAGGCCAGATAACTAAGTCACCCCTATTTTGAATCAGACTTTATTAAAGTTGATGTACCCTTTTCTTGCATTTTTTATGAACTTTGTATAAACTGACGCACTACACATCACCTCCTTTTAAATAAAATTGCAGTCCACTGGCACATCATCACTTATATATTTTTATTTTTTAATAAGGTACGTGAACAAAGTGTTTTTAAATTAATCGATTTAAATCGCGACATATTTTATTTGCATTTTATATTAAAGTGCAACATTTTTAATTACTTTTCTCAAACATATTTGGGAAAAAATAATTTTGTGCATTTTATTACAAAAAAATCGACAAATTGGGTATTTTTTTGTGCGATCATTTGTTAAGAGATTTACGTCTGTACATTACAATTACAATAACATTTATAATACTATTCTTCCAGTTTGGCTAACATAGAGGATAAAATTAATATTTTAATTTTTTTCAATTAATTTCGGTGTTTTTAATAATAATTATCAAGTGTTGTTAGATTTTACTTAAAATTAAATTATCCAAGTGGCTGTTAATCTGCACTGTCATTATATGACACAACCACTGGGAACCCATATAACTTTCTCTTTGGGAACATAATGTCAATGACACATCCATTCTTTCATCTTGGAAATATGTGGATACCTTTCATATGGTAAGAATTAAGACCTTAGAATGTCTTCGCGACTTTAAGGGTAATGGAATTCAATCGATACATTCTAATAGGAATACAATAATAAAAGCATTTCGTGCATTTTTGTCCTGATTGTGGTCACTTGTTACGAAATTGTCAACATTTTAGGAATATGTCTATATCGAATAGAATTTCAGCTGTTAACAAAAATTGGCTCTCACACAGACACATAATACAGATAGCTATATGAGCAATCAGAATTGTTCAATACATAATAACAGGCATCTTACTATGCTTCATCCTTCAATTGCTCAGGTTTATGACCATATAATCCTATTCATAACCAGACTTTGTCTAGCTCTACGGCGAATAGACAATTTTTTATATCCCTTTGAAATAAATTGTACTAAATATAAAAAGTGTAGAAAAATTAAGGTTCTTGCTCTAAAGAAGATTTAACCTTAAAACATATTTGGCGAATACTCCATTTTCGGGGGTAAACAATACGGTCACTACTGTTTTGAGAGAAATCTGTGATTTATAAATATGCTTTGAAATTAACTCTTCATGAACACTATATACCAGAGCATTCATTTTACCGAATATAGTAAAATCTACCATAATTTTTTTTATGTTTTTTAGTTTAGCTAATACAAATACTTTTAGTAACAAGCCTGCTGAAATACCCATAGATGCAGATTTATATCGGATATATTGGGTTCTTTCTTAGCTAAAGTTACGATTTTCGGTTATATATTGACAGGTCTTGTTAATAAGTCTTATATTAATTTATTAAGATCAATTCCTAAACACAAATTAATATCCTGTTTCAGTTTGTCGGACGAAAGCTTTCGTTCGCTTTGTATACGAAAGAAACCTGATTTGGGTTTCTATAAATTCGTATAAATATCATCTATTAAAATACATACCATATTTTCAAGTTCTGCTAATACACCCTTAAAAATTCTCCGTTATCGAACTAAAAAACAATTTTGTGTTATTTTTCAATAATTTTACAAACAATTTTTTTTTTTCAAATTGTTTTTGTTTTTTCATGTTGTTATTTTTTTTTTTGTATATTCAAATATAATATATGTAAATATATATTTCAAACAAATTAGTAGCATTTTTACCACATTTCAAAAAAAAAAAAAAAAAAAAAAAAAAAAAAAAAAACGATAAAAACTTGAAAATTTTAAACAAATAACGTAAGTCTATTGGAACGAAAGCTTCGAAGATCGAGAAGCTCAATTTTATACGAATTCGAGTGACTTGCTTTCGTTTTCGTTCGACATACAGAATGAGACTATAACTATTACTTAAATAAGATTCTATAACATTTATCATTAGAATTGTTCATTGAAATATATTTACTACATATTCATATTATAGCTTATATACAGTTGTTAGAATTATGATTTTACAGTTGTTGGTTCTACTCAAAACCTTTCCCCAAAGGGGATCATACTGTTTATCTACAGTTTATGGGTCTGTTTGTAAAAACAATTTTTACGATTATACCGTTATGGGTTCTGTATAAGCTTTGCCCAAAAAAGGATCTTACAGTTTATGGATCTGTTGAAAAACCCATTTTTACGATTATACAGTTGCAAAAAAAAAACATACCTTTTGAAACTTTTTTAAAAATTTTATACTTTAAATTGCAACACATTTGAGTGTTGCAAGGGACCGACAATGTTTAAGTTAGATTAATTTGTAGTGATTTTGATTTATTTGTATAAAATAACGAGTAACGGTAATTTTATTTTTGGTGCTCTACTAAATATGGCCACAATTAATTATAACTTCTCCATCTTAATTCGAGAATAACACTATGCCCACTTTTTCTTTTTGTAAATCATTTTATAAATTGTTTAGAGAGATAATTACTAATAAGGAACGGATGCGAGCATCAACGCCGGATTTGAAGGACGATATTCACGTTGTGCTCAAGACTGACATGCTGTTGGGTCTGTCTAACGACTCCTTTGCTAATTCCAATACGACAAGTCTATTGGGCAATTAGGCTCTGGATTCTGATGAGGACAATGAAAATATGAAAACCTTTGGTTTGAGCCAGGCATGTGCACAAGCGTACATGAACAATGATTCGTCACCAGCGGGTTCGTCTGGTGAGTTCAAAAGGGAACTCACCAAGCAGACCAAGAAGGTTGATCATAAACCTTACTGCCCTCCTAGAATCTTCATTAAAGAAGTAACTAAGAAAGCGAGGCCAGGAGATGATTTACCGCATCTTAAACAAAAATAAAAGTACTTTACAAATAAAATTAAAAAATCATAACGCGGGGGAAAATACAAAATCTATGCGGGGGGACACTTTATGAGCGCAAATTGTATATATGAATTATTTATGAAATTTAACATATTTTTCCTAGGTTTTAATAGGTTCAGAATATAAAATATTATAATAATAAATATACATATGTATTTAATTATTCCCTACTTAAACAATGAATGTTTGTACAAAGAAAAAATCTTTGCCATTAGGTATAAAATGTTCTATTAAAAATGTCAAAAATCAATACGAGATTTCAAAGGTTTAAAAATGTTTAAATGTCCTTATAATAATTGAAATGTTTTTTTACGATCAATTACTTGAGACTTTAAAGACATTAATCTTACAAGGTGTACTTTCTTACTCCTTAAAGTTTATATATATATGATGAGATATACTGTATATTGTATTAGGAGTACATAATGAAAAAATACCCCTTTTTAGCTTCAACACACACCCACGTTCGACAATAACAGTTGTATTAAATAAAAATAATTGTTGTTATTGTAAGTGTGTACGCTTTTTATCATTTTTATGAAGCTGTATATTGTCCATTTCTTCTCCTTTTTTACCTTGATCACACACTCATGTTCGACAATTATAACTTTTGTTATTTATTAATCAATAATGTTGTTGCGTTACTCCGGCCCAAACTCGCGTTCACTTAAATTTTCAAAATAATTACTTTTCATGCACTTGTTATTCTCGTTTTTCTCTACTACTCAAGAAAAAAACACTTAAACGGTTTTCAATTATCAACTACACAATTATTTCAAAATCTTATACTCTAAATTTTTGGGCACCTATTTCAATCATTCAGTTACTTTTTGCATAAAACAACAAGTGAATAATAAATATTTGTTTTTATTTATAATGTTTCATTCTTCCATTATTTCACCTTATTAAAGTTATGATTTTTACTGAATATTTCTTGATCATTTTGTGCTCGTGATACAATATATAATACTTTGTATCTATGTCTATTACTAAAAATTCACTTATTCATTTCATCTTCAAAAACTCCTATTCTATTATATCCCATTGAAGTAATATTATAATTAATAAAAAATCTAACAACAACATAATACAAACCCTACAAACCCAATAACATCATTTTTTCAACTTCAACTTTATATTTTTTCATAAATTCCTTCAATACAATTTATTCTTTACTAAAATTTGTTAATATTTTTTTGCAAATTTTTCTGATTGCTAAATATTAATATATTTTTAGTATGTTGATTGTTGAAAAGCAGAAATGGTGTATAATTTGGTAGTAATCGGTGGATAAAATATTTTAACAATTTGCTAATTTTTAATCACTGCTTTTCATAGAAAAATCATGGTAAAAACCAACAAAAGTGTTTAAAAAAATAAGAAGTTATCAGAGAGTGGCATGAATATAATGATATCATGTTGCCATATTTATAAACTGATTACAATTTTTAAATTTTATTGAAATAGTATTTAATGTGATATTTAACCGTAATTATAATTTATTATTCACATTGAAATATTTTGAATTTCTAAAAACGAAATTTATTCTCTTAATGAATGAATTTGTATACATATATCTAGTTGTTTGATGTATAAAGGATTCTTACATTTTAACAAGATCTATTAATAAAAAGTAAATATTTTCAATTTTACCCTATAAAATATTTTCCCGAAATATTTTTCTTGGCCAACAGTGTTAGCTCAAATTATTAATCAAATTATCTTTTTCTCTCATATATGTTCAAATTTTCTATATTTTTAATATATTTTAATACTTACAAGTACGAAATAAAAAATATTTTGTATATATAATATTCAATTGAAATACAATATATAATTATTTTCTTTTGCTCTTATTCGAATGCGAGTTTCGATTTCGTAGAATATCCATTTTTTACTATTTTGTTAATTTTCTTTCAATATTTACAATAAAAAATATAGAAGAAACTTAGAAACTTAATAAGTAAAAAGTATAACTCTGGCAACTGTTCTCACATTAATATAAATAAAATTTTTGTAGTTTGCAGCATGTCTTCCTTTCCTACAGTTTTTTGGAACATTTAACCTTAATATTCAGATGACAAAAATCTGTTGGGTATTTACATTTAATGAGTTCTTGAATGCGCATGCGTGCATCACTTTGATATCTTATTCATAAGAGAGTGTATAATAAACATCAATAACACATTAAAAAGTGTGTTTGCGAGCGCGAAATAAGAGAACATTTCTCTTTACGAATATATTTATAATATACAGTTTGTCAAAAACTTTATTAATTAATTCCACCTGAAAATCCTTTGATTATCCAATTTGTAACTGAACACGCCAAAATTTAAAGACACTAGTGACCTCATAATTGGATGTAAAAAGTGCTTAAAAGAATCGTTATAAGGACAAATCCATTATGAAAAACGAAACCCTATTTAAAACTATTCACATGCTAGTAGCAATTAAGTAGCCGTGCGATATCCTATTAGTTTTGAGATGTACTCTTCTGGAGCTTTAATTCGATGTATCATAACCCCATTCAGGTCTGTCCAAGATGGCCCTCTTAAAAATCCGCTTGTACAAGTTAAGAAATATGTATAATACACCTCTAGGATCATGTTTTCTGAGAAACCGTTGACTTCGTGGTGTCCCATAATATTTTTGTTTGTAATAGGTGCAATACGCCAACATTAAGTACGAAGGACAGGGAGAACGTATTTGATGTCACACTGGCTACTATCTGTCGTAATTTTGTTAATAATTGGAATTTATTGACGAAGTGTTGCAATCACGGCGTGATATATTTCGAAGTGGAGATTAATAGGTCGGTTAAAACCCCTGTCGTAACAAGAGAAAAACTCGTTGGCCTAGAGTGTCAGAGACATGTAAGAGCACTACTTCAACATGCTCGACGAGTGGGGATATCGAGAACACTGTCTGAGACTTACCTAGGGCGAGTGTGAGTAGTTTTGAGCCCTCCTGTGCTATATAGCATTAATCGTGAGAAATATCTCAATATGATCTCTTGGTTTTTCTTGGAGCTTTTTCATGGTAAATCATAACCCTTTTCAGGTCTATCTAAAGTGGCCCCCAGATTAGTCTCAAAATGAAAATTTTTAGTGTATCATAATTTATGCATAATAGGAAATTTTCTATATTTGTTTCTTAAAAATATTAATTTCAATTGCTTTCTGTAAAAAATGCTGAATATTTAAAAAAATATTTTTTCTTAAAAAAATATTAATTAAAAAAACAAAATAATTTAACAGAATGTGGAATGTAGTTAACAGAGATGTGGGATGTATTTAACTGTCGAATTTATCTCCACATATATAAAATAAATACAAATTTTATCAAACCAGTAATTTATATAATTAATTTAAAATAAAATCTTATAAAAAAAACAAATTTTGATGAAAAATATAAAATCTTAATCTAAAATAAGGAATCATAAATTTACTATTATTACCGGCAAAAACCAATTGTTTTAAAGACAACTTTTAATTACAATTTTAAATTTTTTTTCATCATCATAAAAACAAAAAACTTTTTATTCAAAATAAATTTAAAAAAAAAGAAAAAAAAACTATTTCTCCCAAAATATTATATTTTTTTCGTAATTAATAAATACTCAAAATAACTATTTTATTATATTTGACAAATTTATTAAAAGTTTATAGTAAAAAACTAGTTGCAAAATATATTTTTTCTCTAAAAAAGCTATACGAAATTTTTTCAAAAAGTTTTCTTTTTAAATAAAATTAAAAATAAAAAGATCCAAAAATATGATTATTTTTTTATTTTTTTAACTAATAAAATTAAGAAATGTTTTTCAATTTCAAATTATTTTTTATTAACAGAGTTTTTCACGAAAAATTAAAAATACTGAACAATTTTCTTAATTTTCAAAAATGGCTTAGAAATCATGAATATTTTTTAAATTTTTTAATTACATGGACATTTTTGAGATATTTTACAATTCATTTGGAAGAGCAGAAGTTGTTAGTAGGTTCACTGTCCGAGGGTGGATCTCCAAAGTTGGTCATCTCAGGTATTTGAATTTATTTAATGATTTGATAAAAAATCGTGTCGATAAACCTTCTCTCAGAATTATAAAAATGTAGAATTAACCAAAATAAAATAGTCAATTTGAAAGATAAAAAATTTACCACCTTTTTGGACAAACACACCAAAAAATCTCTACTCTTTAAAAATTTTTACTTTAAAATAAAATAATTTTTTCACGGATCCATTTATGTATGTGTTTTTTTGTACAAAACTTGCTTAGAATTTTATACAAAATCCAGACAACTTAAAAAAAATTGTACACAGTTTGATCTCACCATTTTGGAAAAAACTACCAAATGATATGAACAAAAATAGGTGAAAAATTTAATTTGGCGTTAATATCTCGTAAGTTATAAGAAATACCGCACTCATGTAAGCGTATGTTTGTAGGAAATTATAAGGATTATCTATACTTTTTTTGTAAAATCATAAATGTTTTTTTAATTAAAATACCCGTGATGACCAACTTTAGACATCCACCCTCGAACTTGTGATCCTCCAAATCAAATGGAAAACACAAATATAATTTTTGATCAACAAATGGCAAAAACAACAAAAACTGCACAAAGCAAGAAAAAAATATTCACATATAATACTCATCTGTATGTATACAAAATTCTTCTCCCTAAGACAATTTGTGTGACGAAAATAAATGTGAGTATAAATCAAATTTTGTGAGAGAGTATTAAATGAGAGCGGGAATGAAATGTATGCGGGTTCTAATCTTAGAATCCGGTAAAGGAAAATTTGCTTTTACATGATGTTCATTCTATATGATTCATTTTCTTTGAAGAAGGCATCAAATCTGTCAGCTGTAATAGTAAGGAGTCGTTTGAGCCAAAGTTGAAAAGTAAACCGCCCATGCAAACGGTGACACACATACTGACATATTTATATTATATTATATTATATTATATTATATTATATTATATTATATTATATTATATTATATTATATTATATTATATTATATTATATTATATTATATTATATTATATTATATTATATTATATATTATATTATATTATATTATATTATATTATATTATATTATATTATATTATATTATATTATATTATATTATATTATATTATATTATATTATATTATATTATATTATATTATATTATATTATATTATATTATATTATATTATATTATATTATGTATTATATTATAATAGAAAGGCTACGATGTGAAAATTTAAATTAAGAGTTAGATAGTGGTAACTTCATTTGTTCACTTGTTTATGATTTATTAACTAAAGATTTTTACCAGAATAAACATCGGAAAATAATAATACAATTGTCATTAGTGTAAAGATAATTATTTGATTATTTAACACAATTTCTATTAGAAAGCTTTGTGCGAATTAAAATTAAATTTAAGAGCTTTGGATTTAAAAAAACGTTGAACTATAACCATATGCGAACCTGTGTAGAATGTCACACTTTTACGTGCTAAGCAAATATTCATTAGAAGAATTGTAACATTCAGGAGTTTTATGAACCTAAAATTTAAACTTAGGCTAAAGGATGGCACTGGGATTGGGTCATATGAAGCAATATTTAGCACACATATATTAAAACCTATTTTCAAAATTTTATTGCCAAATTTCCTTTTAGGAAAAATTGGAAATATTATAACAATACTAAGGCATATGTTAGATTAAAGGCCTTCAATGTAATAATTTCAAAGGGAGGTTGTGTGGGACCTATAAAAAATAATGGGCAGATCCTCGTATAACTGACATCAATTTTGAATATGACATAATTGTCGGTCTTCGTTCATATCATTTTGTACTTATGACTTTTATAAGCTTAAAATACAATTCCGGGAGGAACATGGGGTCTAGGTAAAATAATAGACACATTATCCCCAATTTCAATTCCTAATGTCGAAATAATGATAATTTTATGATTTATTAACTAAAGATTTTTACCAGAATAAACATCGGAAAATAATAATACAATTGTCATTAGTGTAAAGATAATTATTTGATTATTTAACACAATTTCTATTAGAAAGCTTTGTGCGAATTAAAATTAAATTTAAGAGCTTTGGATTTAAAAAAACGTTGAACTATAACCATATGCGAACCTGTGTAGAATGTCACACTTTTACGTGCTAAGCAAATATTCATTAGAAGAATTGTAACATTCAGGAGTTTTATGAACCTAAAATTTAAACTTAGGCTAAAGGATGGCACTGGGATTGGGTCATATGAAGCAATATTTAGCACACATATATTAAAACCTATTTTCGAAATTTTATTGCCAAATTTCCTTTTAGGAAAAATTGGAAATATTATAACAATACTAAGGCATATGTTAGATTAAAGGCCTTCAATGTAATAATTTCAAAGGGAGGTTGTGTGGGACCTATAAAAAATAATGGGCAGATCCTCGTATAACTGACATCAATTTTGAATATGACATAATTGTCGGTCTTCGTTCATATCATTTTGTACTTATGACTTTTATAAGCTTAAAATACAATTCCGGGAGGAACATGGGGTCTAGGTAAAATAATAGACACATTATCCCCAATTTCAATTCCTAATGTCGAAATAATGATAATTTAGCAGGAATCACATAAATTCGTAAATTAAATAGATCTAATATATCTCAAGTACGCTTAGGCAAATTATTTTATTCTAAATAGAAAAAAGAAATTCTAGTCTTTCAAGAAATCTTAAACTCTATAATATGAAATTTTGTCTGCAAGTTACAAACACCTGCACAAACGCATAATACTCCAATCACCCACGGTGATGTAGCATATTAAAAATGACTATGTTACTAAATTATTTTGCTTGAAATATCTATCTGATTTTATTTTCCTTCAACAGAAATTTGGATCAGATATGATCCCAAAAATGTTTTGAGGTACTTTTTACGACAAAGGAAAATATGACACACTTTGAATTAAATATCGTTTAAAACAAAAGAAATTAAGAGATAAATTACTTTGTAAGAATATAAAAATTATAGGTATTTTGTTTTGTACTAAATAAATTTCAATAAACAAATTTATTGTCTGGTTGAGATATTTAAAGAACTCAATCTAGATAAAAAAGTAGTAAATTACAACTTAAAAACACTTGAGAATTGGTGTAACATTAAAATATTTGACAATAATAAACAATGCAATGTTTTCATGTACTTGCCTTAATTTATACCGGAAGAACACTTTAAATTTGTAAAAATTAATTTATTCAAACCAAAACATCACACAAAACAATGTTAGTTCATTTATTTAATTACTCCAAAAAATTACTATTGTTTTATTTCTTCAAACTGAGCTCACGGCCTACTTTGTAAATATAGAGTGGAGCAATCATTTAAATTTTATTTTAAATTTTTAAATATATTTTTATAAAACTTTCGCACACTCCATGTTAACTTTTAAATTAAAATAAAATTTTGACATATTTCTTGTTTCATTCAGCAAATGTTTTTTAAGCCACAGTAAGGAATTACAATTTCATTGGCAGAGGACGTCAAACATTCAGTAATGCATTTATAATGAAATTAAAACTGGCACGAAGCTATCGTGATAAACAAATGTCGGCAATGTTCGAAGTCAAACATATGCCCAACATTAGTAGTAGAGCATAGTTCTCACACCATACTGAATTTAATTGAACAATCTACAACATATTTGGGATAGGTCTCCGTCATCGGTAACTTCAATCGAGCAGGCGACAAAGAATACATTGACATAACAGAGTTGCATTTTAATCTTAATCAAAGCCGAACTAAATCTACAGTGGTGTTAATTTATCACAACATTAATTTGTATATATGTGTTGACGTAAAATTTAACTGAGCGATTTTCACAATTAAATTTAACAGCGGAACAATGTAGTAAATTACCTGAAAAAGTGGACAAAAGGCAAAACTTATTTTAAAGATATTTGAAAACATAAGCATGCAAGTAATTTCATCGCGACTTTATTGACACTTTTTACCTTTAAGTGGTTTATATTTTGTGATTAAACAATTTAAACTGTTTCTTTTTTTCAAGACAAGATCAATTGCCATTAAATCTCTAGGCTCAAAAAATAAAAAGAACAAAATTTCTTACTTATTTAATTAAAAGAATGTAGGGATATGAAAAGGATTTTTAGTAGTGCAGTGTTTTCAGGAAAAATGAAAATTAAATTCATTACTCTTGCTCATCTATACTGCATTACCAACAGTTTCACAAGTATTAAATTTTCTTGTTTGGCATAATTTTTCACTGTACTTTAAGTTTTACTTGTAAGACATGCAGTTACATTGGACAAGATTCTTGGTTGTATTGAATAATATGAAAGGCATATATTTTTCAACTCACGCAAATGTTTGAATAATATTTGCCTATATTCAAGAACTATTTAAGCCTTATTATTAATAACATTTCAAGACAGTTTGAGAAATAATTGTGCCGAATTTCAATAGATTGGTATATATTTAAAAGTTTTATTTGCTTAAACCCGGGAATATGGTAATGCTCATAATTTTCAAAGGGGCAGATCTAGTTTTGGTAGCAACAAAGGAAAATCCTATTTTCTCATAAGATTTAATGAACCACCAGTAAGACATTGCGCCATAGGCGTCTTCACTATCGTCGACAAATAAATGCAGCTCCAGGCGAAAAGGAACACCATTTTCAAAATAAAATCTTGAAACTTTAACATTCAAAACATTTTTTAAGCCATGGCGCCACATCTTACTGTTTATTCCACATCTTACTTATTTTATTAGGCAGTTGATCGAATTTCGTATCTCTATACTTCACGCATTATTCATTTTGCACTACTAATTTTCTTTTATATCCTAACATACTGCTACAGCACCAACTCGAAAATTAAACAAAATTGAAGGTAACTGAGTTGATTCGGATTAAGTTAGTTTCCTCGGCATCAAATACCAAACAAATCATTATTGGCTTATTTGGTTTGATTACCCAAAAATGCGGAAGGTTCGACGTCCTGGGACAAACATCTGAAGTTTCATTGGGCAATAATTTATACCTTTTGAACAAATAATCGTTCATTATAGATTTATACACAGCACAATAAACACAAATGAGAGTTGGATGATTTACCCCTCATTTTTCCCAATACGACCCATCCTAAGTACCGTTTTTTTCTAATGGCACAATTTCATCTGGAAGTCTAAGATGGCAATGATCCAGACCTATTAAATTTTTAGGAATAACATTGTCATAAAGTTTTATAGGTAACCCTGAGATACCACTTAAATCAATATAAAAGCTCTAAGCCGGCAATTTTAAGTTCGAAACACCATATACGTTTCGCAAGGCATATATACCTTCTTTGATTATCTACTCCACTTACATGCATATTTACCACAGTTGTCATTTCATGTGATGCCTTACTAGAGTACAAATTTAATGTCAATTTGCTATGTTGCCTCCGAGGATCCAGTTGTTCACCAAGGAGCTGTCCACCATAGTAACCGAAGAACCTTCATCCAACAAAGCATAGACTTTTGTTTTGTTAGAACCATAAAGTATTTCTGCCACCACACCACACGGATTATCAACACACCTTTGTCTTTTTCCAGAAACACATAGCATATAACAGACTCATTTTCATTTCTTGAAACACATGGAGTAATTGATTTAAATGATCTTAAATTATTTCCAGCAATATTAAATTTCACATTATGTAATAATTTATTATGTTTCATTGGGCAACCATTTACAGAACACGGTTTTCTATAACAACAAAATCTGCTCAAATATTTGCCACCAAGACAAGAAAACTATAACCTTTACTTTTTAACTTCATTACAACGGTTAGGCACACTTAGTTAACTAAATTTTGTATATTTAAATAATTTATGGTTAGCCTGACGCATTGGTCATTTTTGTTTACGTTGGCCATCAGCGGGATGGGGGACAACTTTTCATTTTGATCAATTATTTTGACGAGTACCACTAATACTTTAAATCATTGTTACAATATCAGAAACACTTTATTATTTTATAGTTGGGTGCGGTTTTATAGTTGAAGCATAATGGGCCCATTCCATTCGTTTTCCAATCTTTCTTCCATTAGTGTAAGGTTGGCCAAATGCTGTTGTCCATTAGCAATTTATACAATGGCGGCAAGATTTTGGACTTTAAAAGCAAATACCACAAGTTTGTCCACTGCACTTTTACTAATAGACTGATTTTCCTTCACTTGTTGTAGCTGACAACGAATCAACAAGTCAGACCTTATTGGGAACACAATTGATCGAAAATCATACTCACATTAACTGGCTGCATCAAATATGTCTTCACATATTTAAGTGTCCGCCTTTCACATATTTATTGTTATAATTATACACAGCAGTCGAATGTTTAAAGGCATTTGAAAACATAGGCCATCTTCAAGAGTAAAATCAAATTCTGGTAATTCGTAGATTTTTCTAGGTATTATATTTGGCATAATAGGCTGATTTGAGCCAAAAACTCAAAATAATATATTATTTGCATCGTAGCTAATGCTAGAAAGTAGCGTACGACGGTCAGCGCAGTCAACATGGTTAGAGGCAGCATAATCGTCGGCTTTAGTCGCAGTCATTACTGTTGGCGCCATATTTGATGTCTGGGGCGTGGCAGCTGAAGAACTTGACATCGAGTTATTACTTAGGGCAATGGAAAACACTCTTTGGGCATACATCAATTTGGCCTGTAGAACATTGATCTGGGTTTGGAGACCTTCTAAATTAACAGATAATTCTGTTTGGGTAACTGTGGCATTATATTATTATTTTCTAAACAAAAGTTAGGTTGCAGAAGTCGTTCCGGCAGCATTGGAAATGGACAACGATGCTTCGCTATCAGGAGCAATTGGGTTCTCTTTTACTTATACCTATATTTATTGTGGCAAAAGGAGTAGCTTGTCTCGTCAAAGATGTTCCGGCAGCAGAGGAATTGGCAGGTAATAAGAAAATTCCAGAGAGCCGTTTGTTGAAACGTAACTTTTGTAGCGGCAGGCATGGTATTATAAGCACTTTGACTTATTGTCTACTGAAGACTTTTTCGTACCGGCGATCCTTGCCTTATGGACCACAAGAAAACTTCACAATTAACACACAAAACTTGTTAAACAATTATGTCGTTTACAAGTTATTTTTCCAGGCAGACAAGAACCACAAAAATTTGCAGACAAAATTTCCAATATTAATACTTCCGACAGGAATGATTACATATAATTTGAAGTAAATATTTTATTTACAATTATTTAATACAAAGTTTATTATATTCCGGCATGCAGAAATTCACTCAAGTGATGTTTATTTTAATATTTTTCAACAAAAAATTAATTTTTCCCCGGCAACAAGGAACCACTTTACATAATGCATAATTTTTTAAATAATATTGTCCTTAGTACGTACTTTACCAAAATTTTAAATTTTGTTTCGGCAGGCAAGGAACTATTTCATCACTTTGCAGGCAATTAACCAATTAATCCGTAAAGATTCACACATTCGCTCCAAAGGTGCGAAGAGAAAATTTAAAAACAACATTAAGGTGGCTCAAGAACAAGTGGCTCCATAAAAAATAGCAACCTTACGGAATATGTGAAGAAATGAACAAAAGTACTAGTGCCGTGAGATAAAAATAAAGGTGTAAAGCTATTAACAATTAAAATATTCGTCAGAACAGCAATAGTAAAACATCTGGTATAGCGAGGTGAAGTGAGGGAGTTGATTAAAGAAATGGAGCGAAACGGACTAATCGAACTATCATGAAGTCCTTGAAGCTCGTCAGTGGTTCTATTTAATAAAAAAGGCGGCATTACTTATTTCTACATTTACAATTACAGAAAGCTGAATGATATCACCAAGGCAGACAGTTATCCACTACCTAGAATCTGCTATACTCTAAATATATTATCTGGAATAGGATATTTGCAAGTTGATATTTCAGACAAAGACAAAAAAATGCCTTTAGTACTAGCGATGTGTTATTACAGTTTAACTTGATGCCCTTCGGACTATGCAATACTCCAGCTACGCTCGAAGACAAAATAAGTGCTGCGCAGTTCTTTTGATCTATGCACATACTACAGAAGACTTGTTCCCAACTCCGCCGGTGCTGCTGAAATATCCGTCTAAAGTTCACTAATGAAACCATATTGGGCCCAATGAGATAGCCAGCAGCTATTCGCATATGAAAGAGTGCCGATGATAAAACCTCGGCAAATATAACTGTGGTACCAGCGTTGAAAATTGCCGGAGTTGATCCATGAGATCCATGACGGTCACAGTGTGACGAAAAACCTGAAAAAATAAATCAACAGTATCATTGGGTTGGTTGTCAACAACCCTGTAAAGAGGTGTTATGGACAATATAATCAGGAAACTAGAACTGTTGTAAGCGTTTTCGTAAATAACTGGGAATGTAACTATGGTGTACTGTTAGAGTTATAATCTGACCAGAGGAAACTATTTTAATCTGCCGTCTTTAAACGAAGGTGCAACATGTACGGAATAATGAAAACCCAAACGACTCCACTGCATCCTCATTCTGATTGAATGGTAGAAAGGTTTAATCGTAGTTTGGAAAAATATTTGCGAAATGTTAAAAGAGATTGAATGAACTCATTCCGAAATTTCTTAAGTAAGGTTTGTCCCCTAAATAACAAAACACTCGGTTATTATACGGCTATTAAGAAATTAAATCAAATATAGAAATACCAAAGCCCGAGTTCCAAACTTGATGATTTTATTTGTAATGTAAAGAATCTGGATAATTTAAAAGGAAAAAAACAAACGTTTCCGAAAGGTAAAAACGTAACAATTGGTGTCAGAAGTGGGATTGCAGAATAAAATCAGTTATAAAAGTAAAAGTTAAAAGTGGAACAACTCAAAAGAGAATTGAGTAAGTTGGAGTCACCGGCAACTTGTAATAAGTTGAAATTACAAAAGAGACTGATAGATGATAGATGAATTCAATCGGAGCGGTTTTGATATTTACTATTTACCAATTTGAGTACAAAGAAGAAACCGAAATTTTGTCGTGCAACAACAGGCAACCTGCAATGTTTAATGCTTTTATGAAATAATTTAAAATTAAATTTCAGGAAGTTTCAGAAATGTATAGAGTTAACAATGAGAAACTTCCACTGAAGTTCATGAATCTTTCAGAGCAAATAATGAAAAAGTTTCTTGCCAACGACAAACTTTTTGCTAAGGTTAAAGAAGAAGTTCAAGAATCTTCAAGAGCAAACAATGGAAAATTTTTGCTTAAGACAAACTTCTTGCTGACGTTAAATCTGTAGTTCAAAACATTTTTCTAAACTATTAGCTAAAATAGAAATAAAATTTTAGGAATTTTCGATTCCAATTCATTACCTATTTAAGAATAATTTATTGCTTAATTTTCCTTATGAATTTATTTTTGACATTCTATGTACGCACTATGAAATTGCTAACAAATCATGAATAACAAATTAAATTTTTTCCGATTTTACTTAAAGTGGCGACACTATACATAAAAGGCTATATACTGGGGAGTGACAAGAAATTAATATTGCAGTTTTAAAAATCGCAGCAACCATCCTAGCATATATTAACTTTTGCATTAGAAGTTAATATTTCTTTAAATATTAAATAAGTTGGTTTATGTTGTAAAAATTGCACCATTTTTATGCTAATTGGGTATTTTTTACTTCCCTGTTTTCAAATTCCTATTATTGCTACAACTTTATCATCGCTATCTTAACTTTATTTTTTTTAACGTGGTTGGTGTTTAGAATTTTCAAAATTTCGTCTCCAAATTTTTTACTTAGACAATATTGGGAGAACTCAAATCCTCCTTTTTTGTCCAATTTGAAACAGGATGGATTGGCTATACATACTTTATACAATGGTTCTAAGTTTAAAGGATTTCAAAAGTCGCAAGGAAATTCTTATGATGTTGAAGTAATCTTGCAGGTACGTTTATAGGTACATTTAGTTTCTGAAATGTATATTTGCAACATTAAACAAAAATACAAAAATGTTAATTACATTAGTGAATCCATACATACACACATAATATAACAATTGAAATGTTCCAATCCTTTTGCGGAATTGCGCAAATTCCCGGACCAAGGTTTTGCACGGTATCCCAGAACACGTCTACCCTACTAAGGCTGAACTCCGGACTGAACCATCAGAAACATAATACTTACTCACCATCTTCTTTATCATACTATCCAACATCACCATCTTCCCTTCAGCAAACAACCTCAAAAATAGCTGCAACAACACCTCTAGCAGCCAGCACACAATGTCTTCGCTAACACCTGTGATTGCATTCCGGGAAACTGAGATGATATTGATCTTGCAGTTTAACTGCAAGACGTAGATGATCTCATCTACCCGATTTATGAGATACAAAATTCTCCGAAAGGACTGCACCAGAAGCCTTCATAATCAACAACACTGCAGTATAGAGCTCTCTCCCGGCAGTTTGTTGAGCATCCTGAAAAAGATAAGACGAAACGAAGTGTTGTTTGCAAACTTCACTACCTTCCAGTTACGGACACACCACAGCTGTTTACCTCACATGAAATTACAGAGACCATTAACGCAGCTAAATTAAAAGCGATTGGCCTCGATGGAATTTCCATGCTGATGCTAAGTTGAATATTTGACTATGGTGTCCAACCTATTAATTAGAAGCCTTATATTACTAAATGCGTGAAAATCGGGTAGAGTCATTCCAATACGGAAACCTGAGAAAGACTCGAATGAGGGCAATCATAGAGGCCGATTTTCCTTCTATCGCCAGTCGCGAAAACGCTTCTCTTTCAGCTTAATCATCATCTCAAAGCAGTTCATTACCAGCATTGATTTCATAAATACCACGGTAACATTAACGGCCGCATCTACTGAAAATATAATGGTTTAAACCAGCAGAGACCATGCGAACGAACGATTCTTGTGGCACTTGACCTGTCAAAAGCTTTTGACACTATCAGTCATGAAGTTCTTACCCAGGACATCCTGCGGTCCTCTTTGCTGAACAACATGAAGAGATGGATTGTGAATTACTTTCGAATTCGAAAGTCAAAGCCCCGTAAATTTAAAAAGGTGTTCCACAAAGAGGAGTCCTGTCTCCACTCTTGTTTAATTTGTACCTCTCGTAATTTACAGTGCCTTCAGCAGGAGTTGACGTGGTAAGTTATGCGGACGACTGCACAATAACAGCGACGGCCAATAAAGTTGATATCTTATGCGTTTGGTAAATGATTATCTCACCAAAATCCACAACTTTTTCACTGCATGTAATTTGAAATTTTCACCAGCAATACTTTTCGAGGGAGGTAAATACAAATTAGGTAATTTGGATTACATCGACTACGATGATGGAATCCAAATTCCGACTTTTAATCACCCGAAAATCTTAGTTGTAACAATCACGCAAAAACGGTATATTATGAATAAGGTCCTCAAAGCATAAACCGGCAGTAGTTTGGATATCGATAAAGAAACCTTTTTAGCTACATACAAAACGATTGGCTGATCATTTATTGTTGTCGTAACAGCTGGAAATAAATAGTACATTTATCAATTTTGATTCATCGATTGGCAGAGCGAGGTTGGATTGGACTGGCAGTTGAATAGATGTCGTGTATCATGTGGTCCCTGACCACATGCAGGACATAGGTTTGGAACGGCACGGTCAATACATGAACAAAAGGCAATTAGTCTGTTGCTCCATCCCGATCCTAGTTGTGTCAGAACTACTCTTGTTGACCGCGGCAAAATCTGTTCATTTTCTGCAATGGGCGGCCTCCTAGCACGACTTTACTACGGTAGCTTATAACCGCGCAATTTGAGGATTCTCTCTGAATGTCGTTAAAAGCTATCATATACGAATTCTGATCCAAAGGATCTTGCACATACGTATGTATTTTTCGTATATACGAATATACTTTCTTACTTGCCTCGGCGGTTCCTTTATTGGTAGGATCTTTGTTTCCTCATGTAGATGGTGAACTTGACAGGTTTGGATATTTTTCCACTACGTATCACTTAGCGATGGTGTACACACTGGAGCAGCATAATTCGCCACTGGCCAGCTAATTGTTTTAAATGTATCCAATAAAGTTTCTTTATCCAAACCCCAAGTACTGCCAGCTAATTCCTTGAGGACCTTATTTCTACTTTACATCTTGTACGTGATTGTAGTAGCATGTGCTGAAGAAGTGAATAGGCTATCAAACGTAACTCCCAAAATTTTTGGGTGGTTAACAGTAGGAATTTGGATTGTACCTATTGTGATGCCTAAATTCGCTCTCATCTTTTTTGTCCAGGTGGTGAAGGGTGTTGCAGTTGAATTTTAAGTTACGTGCAGTGAAAAGTTGTGGTTTTCGCTGAGATAACCATTTATCAGATCAGTGATAAATTATGCTGTTTTAGTGTGGTCTCCTTCGCTAAGTAAAACGCAATGGAGAAATATTCAAAGTTGCGAAAATGTAGCCTTAATAACCGTAACGGGCTATATACAAATATCCTCAATACAACATCTACAAGAGGAGACGAAGATCTTACCGGTTAAGGAATAGAATGAAATACTTAGTAAACAGTTTCTTATTGGATGTCATCAGATGAATCTTCCTAACTTCAGTTTAACATAACTGGAGTTACCCTCGAGACATGTTAAAAGAGATCTTCGAATATAAGAACGGAGCATACATATATATGTGCATGTTCCTTTTTATCAACAGTCAAATAGTGCAGCTTTGAGCAAATTACAAATGAAATTTTTAATTTGTTCCTACAGTTATTCTCAAATTTATATAAATTATTCGTAGAATTGGTTACTATATAGGATTTTCACAATCATTATTGCCAAGTTGGCCAATAATTGGCTAACTCTCTGTGCAACTAGCGGTAAATTAGTCTTTAAAAAAACTTGGAATTTATTGTCTAACATACTTACATTTTGTTTTCAAAAAGCTTTGACAGACAAATTGCATTCTTTATTTTTTCATTATTTAATGAAGAAAAAATCTTAAAGAAATGTATGATGATCATATTCGATTATATTTAATTTCTTTGAACCCCACGTTATTCCAAAGACGTGTTGGGCCATTATCAAGCCTAACAAGTCTGTTGCAAGAGGTCACACTACTAATCAGAGTTCATTCCCGCGACAACCGGTTCTTCGTACCGGAATGACCTGAAATTATTTGGTCAAGGGCTGTAACCTTAGCAACGGAGGAAAGAAGTACACTTTTAATATCGGAGCAGCACATTCCGGCTGTACTGCTTCGCATATTACTGGTCTGCGTCGGAATTGAAAAGAATCCCGGACCATGGTTCTGCTCAGAGTGCCAGAACCGCTTGCACAATATGTCAATACAATTAAGGTGCAGCTATTGTTTGGGCTGGTGTCACCTCAGGACTTTTTCTGGACTGAGTCATCATAGGGAATGGTCGGAGAACTTTGTTACATCATGCTGCCAACAGCAGCATAGTGATGCGCCATCATCATCATCATCATCTTACGCAACTCCAACATCCTCTCCAACACAATCACCACAACTCCAGCAGCGGCAACAACAACAACAGCAGCCACCTCATCAGTCGCCGCTCACACCGGTGATTGCAGTCAGAACACCTGAGTTATATCGATATTGCAGTTTAACTGTAATGGTCTACAGGGTAAAGTAACTGAGATAACCTGTTTCATGAGACAACACAACATCGTAGTCGCAGGAGACGAAACGAGTAATTCCAGAATGCATTAATGTAACGAATACAACGTTCTCCGAAAAGACTGCACCAGGAGTAACGGTGGAGGCATCACCTTCATATAATACAGTGCAGTATAGAGCTCCCGATTTGACATCCAGAGATCAATACCTGGATCTCGAGCTTTATAATGTCTATGTTCCGCCAGTAGCCAGCTGTCCGACAGGCTACCGTCTCGATGTTAGGTCTATATTGGATGGCAACATCCGATTAGTCCTCGGGGACTTTAACGCGCACCATCAGCTTTGGCACTTGAGGCTCGGTGACGACCAAAAAAGTGTGCTGTTAGCGGAACAATGAATGACGATACCCCCACACGGATTATGGGTACTTGCGCAAGTTCGCCAGATATAACCTTAGCGAGTGCTGGTCTGATTAACTGTACAACCTGGCAAACTGTAATATTTCTGGGATCAGACCACCTACCCATAATCGTTTCCTTGGAGCGACCTAATGATTTTATCATCTCTGAAGGCCGTACATACATGAACCAAAAGAAAGCAGACTGCACGGCTTCAGAGAATTTACCGACCGCCGCTTTGGTGAACTACCTGTTCCCTCAAATGTAAGAATAGCCGAGAGGAAGTTGTGAGTCCGCACTTCCCTGCAGAAGCAGCGAGACTCGCAGATGATGTTATCCGCAATTCCAACCCAAGAGACCCTGATAATTCATTGAGCATCCGGAGAGAGATAAGGCGAAAAGAAGTGTTGTTCGTAAACTTCACAACCTTCCAGTCATGGACTCACCACCATTATTTACACCTCTTAAAGTTGCAGAGGCAATCAACGCGGCTAAATCAATGCTAATGTTAAAGAACCTTAGCGAGCGGGGAGTTGAGTACTTGACAATGGTTTTAAACATAGATTACTACTACACACGACTTCAAAACAGTATGTGCGAATTATTCATTTTACTTTTTTTATTTTGCTCTTTCTTGATTTTTAATTTTTTTAGATGTTTAATATATCTTGCTCAAAGGGCGAAAAATAAAACTCCTTTTTAAAGATTTAAACTAAATTCTTCGAAAGATCCGGTTGTTTGAAAAATAAAAAAGAGTAAAAAAACTTACCTCGCTACAAATAAATTTTTAAGTGGTTGACGACGAAACAATAGATATTTTTTGTCAACATTTTGCAAGTGTTACTACAAATACGTACCTGTAAATTATTTAAATTTCATTGGTACAAACGAGTCATATGATAAAAATAACAAATTTTATTTTATAAGAAAAAATATGAATTTCTAAGAAATACAATTTTTTCATTTTTTTTGTTAAGAAAGCTAATATTATTTTTATTTAACTATTTCAATCAATGACCTCGTTTTAATTTTTAAATATTTTTTTTAATTTTTAAATATTTTTAATGTTTTTTAGACACTATTTTATAATGTTCGGGTTATCTCAAACATCGGTCTAAAACTTTTGTGTCTTATACCGATATTGAGGTAATGGATCACCCAACTAAGCAATGAAAATACAAAATTGTTTTTTTATATTTAAGCACATTGATTTAGAAAATTCATTTTTATGCGGTTACCTAAAAATAAGTGGACTGACTTTTGAATTTCCAACTTTAACTACATTTTTTGATGGAGAAATTATATCAAAGAGATATCAATTTTTGACCAGAAAATGGGATGCAGACGAAGAAACAGATAAAGCACACTGGGTAAGTAAAAATAGATAGATATATCATTAATGAAAAAACGTTTTATTTTACTCCAAATAAGGATTATTTTAATTGTTTGTTGTTACTTTCGTTTTCATTATTTAAAAGTACATAAAAAGAATAATAATAATAATAACTTTCATTAAAAATTGTTTTATTTTTTCATTAGAATTTGTTTTAGTTAGATGTGTGGTAGGCTATTATACTACGTGCACTTATACTTTTTATAAATAATTTTTAAATAGTGTTCCTTCTATGAGGTAAAATTGTTTTAATATTACATTTAATAAACAGGGGTATACGTCAAAACTGATATTTATGTTTATTTTATTTTTTATATATTTTTTGATTGGTGCTTCAACATTTAATCCTGGATTTGATGAACTATTTCATAAAGTAAGGCATATACCATTTTTTTGAATTAAAAATTACGGTCCACTGGTACATCATCATTAATATATATTTTTAATTTTTTACCAAGATACGTAAATATATTTCAAAGCGTTAGCAAAATGTTTTTAAATTAAATTCAATCGCGATATACATATTTCATTTGTGTTTTATAAAATTTTAAAATTATTCGAGTGCGTTTATTTGTTGCAATAATTTAGCATTTTTGTGCGATCATTGTTTACAGATTACATTTGAACATTAGAATTACAATTAGTATCGTTTTCTTCCATTGTAATTTGTAACGCTAAGGTCGGGTTTTAATTCAATTTATTTAAAATTAAATTATTGAAATGCTTTTTTTTTGTTTTTGAATTCGCATGGAAGAACTTGAGTAGCACATATGAAAATCCTCGCATGTTGGTAAATAACCACACGAGAGGTGGAAGACTTTTCTGGTAAAATAAACTTTACATTTTGCATGGTGGTCTCTTTCAACTAAATTGTCAACTTTTTTAGGAATATGTCTATGATGTGCCAAATTTATTGGCAAATCTTAGTTTTGCTGATAATAATCATGATTCTTTATTAACTCAAGGTACGATTTTTGTCAACCATAGTATGTAATCAAATTTATTAAGATCAGTTCCTAAACACAAATGAAATTTTACTTAAATAAAATTCTTCAACATTTATCATTAGAATAGCTCATTGAAATATATTTACTACATTGTTTATATTATAGATTATATACATTTCTTTGATCTGTTATAAAACTATATAGTTTATGGGATTCGTTTTAAAACATTTCTACGATTCTATAGTTGTTGGTTCTGTTCAAAACCTTGCTCGAAAGGGGATCTTACAGTTAATGGGTCTGTTATAAAAAACGTTTTCACGATTATACAGTTGCTGGATCCATTTAAAACCTTGCCCAAACGGGGTCATATCAGTTCAGAGTTTGTTTTCGATGCACTATTTTCAAATAAAACGCTGAAAAACTGCCGATGCATTTTTAAACCAAATGGCAATTTCTTATATTAATTCTGTCCTCTAGGCGTTACAAATGATGTATATTTAATTGAATCCCTATGCATTTCTATCTTCTAAAAACTATTTTAAAACTGTAAAGTAAATTTTCCCATCAAGTCTTCTATAAGTGGCAATAGAAAATTATCTCAAATTTTTTTTTATTCAAAAATCTGTAGTCTACACACAATTATTTTCCATTCTTTTTTCTCACTAAAACAGTAGTAGAGGTATATGGTAAATTACTATGCTGAATATTATTTTCTAATAAATTATTATATTTTCTATTTCATTCTTCTCAACAAAATAAATTCTATTAAATGGTGTATCATCTACACATCATTTGGTACTTGCTTTACATCCAAAGACGGGTTTAAGTAAAAATTTTCTATCGCTAATTGAAGTTTATTTATATTTTCCTTATTAAGCTGTGGGTCTATGTCAATTTTATAGACAGCCATAACAGAAAAATTAAAAAAAATTAAGTTACCGCAGGATTCGATATTGATAAATTTTTACTCATTTCATTAACATTCTTTCCTATTACATCTACTTTTTGAGAAATAGTTCCGTTCTTCCGAATATCAAATGAATTAATAAATTCTTTTAAGTTTACATAAGAATATTTTAAATCGACATAATAAATCCCTTCCAATTAGTAATGGAACTGAAATATCTTCATCCGGTAATACATAAAAATTATAAAAAATTCTTTTTTATCAATATTTATTTCACACATAATTTCATGTAATATTTTTAATTGATAATTTCCTATACCACGATATTTAGAAATTTTATGAAATTTATTTATAGTGAATGGAACTTCTGCCTAATTTTTCTACAAAAGCACCACTTACCACCTGTAAAGAACTCACTGTCCTCAAATTAGATTAAACATTATTAGGTTTTTCTATTTCGGGATCATCAACAGCAATAACCACCAATATTTTCTTGGGAAAATTGTTATGTAAGTGACCTAATTCGCCACATTTAAAACAGGAACCTTTATCACGTGTTGGTTTTGAACACTAGTTTAGAAAATGTCCTACTTGAGAACAGTTATTCTCAATTAGAAAATTTCTGCTTTATACTTTATACTGCTTTATACTCCTTTTCCTTTTGAGAGCTATATGTATTAACTGCTTGCCTTGTATCCATATTACTTCTAGATTTATCATGTAGCTTCTGATAACGATCAAGTAGTGTTTTCAGTTTTTGCATTGTAGTGGCTTCATATAAAATGTTTACAAGTGGCATTATTAAGTTCGCTTTTTGCGCACTCAATCTCATTTCTATAACATAGTGCTAAATTCATTTCTATAACATAGTGCTAAATTCTTTAATTTGTTTGTAGCTTTTGATTTTTAGTTTTTCATATATGTCTTATGTAGACTTTTATGAACTCTTCTTAAAGAGCTGTTTAAAAAGACTCATAATTTGAAAGATACAAAATTCTTGTGTACAATGATGTTGTACCGATCATTGCATTTAAGTAAAACAAAATCATATTCCAAATCACTTATCCAACGTTTTACATCATTTGAGTCATCCTCAGAAAACTTATTTAATTTAAACTTATTAACTCAAAAGTTGTTAAATCAAATGAAGAAAATTTATCTTCATTATGAAGTATATCAACTTCACGCTGAAGTAACATAAATCCGCGTTGATTATGCAACAGGTTAATAGCATTTACAGTAGAGTTTTCATAAATAATTGAGGGGATTAACGGAAGAACTAGCTTGAACAGAGGACCTTATATAAGGTTGAACTAAACATTGAACATAACTTTTAATGGAAGGTTGAATTAAGGGATGAAAATGAAGGTTGAATTGAAGAACGCACATATAGTATATCAGAAGATTGAGCGAAAGTTTTAGCTTGAACATATGATGTAGAATAATAAGGACTGAACAGAAGTTGGTTTTAGACGAAACATTTTGTACAACAGCATCCAGTTATATCTTCACACATATTGGTTTCATAAATTTCAATTGCATTTGGCATGCTTTCTTGATACAACATGCGAATATGAGCTATTGTTGCGCCAGTCGGGAACACAATCCGATTTCGATTCAATGTAGTCATTAGCTCTTGCCTTGTTAAATTTCTTCTTTGTATTTTGAATTAAATAAATCACACTTCCGAAATTTTTTTGTTTTTTATTATCCAAATATTTTTTATAGAATGATTTAACGAATATAATTTTTGAAAACCAATTTTAAAATGCTAACTAGATTATATTATTAGATTATATTATTATAGATTATATTATTATATAGATATATTTTAATATATAAAAAAACTTGACGACACGTAATATCTTAACACATATTTATAAAAAAGCAAAGTACAAAATGATTTAAAAATTATTTTGATTTGAATATATCTAAAACTATAAGAGATAACCCACATATTTAATGATATACAAAATTTCTCTTGTCTCAGTTCTGAAATAAATTAAAAAAAATCAACGCTTCCGAGTTGGTTAACTTTGGGCGACTACGCTTCTGACCAAACAAAAGTAAAAAAAAGTCTATTTGAAAGATAAAACATGTTGACACCTTTTTGGAAAAAATAGCAAAAAATCCGTTTTTTGCACCAGAAAATAATTTATATTTTTTATAAAGGGCATAATGCGCTTCGCAAAATACGGTCCTTCTTATTTCTTGCATAGCGCTGAAAATAAATAGGTCTGTATTTGGGCGTGGATAGAAAAATTTGTGCATTTCTAAAAATCACAAAAACCATTTCTTCATTCTTTTTCTCGACCTACACTAGTGTACAACCTATTTATTTGCTAAAATATATTGTAATATTATTCATAAATATATCAGACATTTTTTTTAATTTCAGAGCAAATTTCAGGCGTTTGAAGAATACCAAGAGACGTTTAACTCCGACAGTTTTGATTACAATAGGTTAGCTAACAGTGACTATGTCTTTATGCGTTGGAAAGAGCATTTTCTTGTGCCTGATCATACAATTCGAGACATAAATGGAGCATCATTCGCTGGTTTTTATTACATATGCTTTACAAAATCAACTGGAAAAGTTGAAGGGTATTATTACCATAGGTCTTCAGAACTATACCAATCTATTGAACTTAATCATATACCTGAAAAGTGTATTCAGATATTTGAATTTAGATAAATGTATGATAAATATATTAATTACTTAATATATTTTAATATTAATTCTAAAATTGTTAACGAATAAAAAAAACAAATAATAAATTTATAATTTGTTTACAAAGCTCCTTTATTTATGATAACCGGAGGACAAACGGAGAATTTTAGTAGAATTGGTATATATTTATGAGTTTTATAACCAGAAATCTCTATTCCGGGAAAGAGCCTTATATAGGAGCGAGTTCACATAATGATCCTAGCATAATCCAATTTTTTCCGATTTATTCTTATACCAAAGTAAATGTATATGGTAAATTTTAAAATACTGGCTTTGGATTGTAACAAAATTTTTCTCAACATTTTTTATTAATTATTTTTGTTATGAAATAATATATTGTTGTGAAAATATAAATCCAATTAATTTTTATTAAAAAAACAGAGAATTTTTTGAGGTTGTTTTTGATATTTGCTATTGGACCGATATGTTTTAAAAAGGAATTTTTAAATACGTTTAATGTAAATTAATGTATCAATCCTTGGTCGAATATCACAGCATCGGAGGTCATTTTTAGAGATGTAACATTATTTAAAAGTATTATGGAATAGACTTAAATAGATCTAGGATAAGTAATATAGAATGTTTATTTTATTCGAAAAATTTCCGACGAAGTCCGTTGGATCGTTTTAAAATATCTTTTGTGTTTGACATGACATAAAAGAACTTAAGTAGCAAATAAAAATATAGTTGTAACACTAGTTGCGTGTAAAAAAAGGCTTTTTTAACTGGTAAAACATTTTATGCCAATTTTATAATTTATTATTCCTGGAAACAAAGGGTGGAGTGAATCATGTTAGCTACTACATCATTGACATAGAAAAGACAAGGTGATGGCAGTGTTTTGGTCAAAATTAGTTTTTCGAGCAGTGTAGTTATCATTTTATTGAAATAAAAAAAAATGTGGGCCGTTTTATTTTTTGGGACATTTTGGTCCACAATATGTTGAGAGAGAAATACCAAGCATCAATTAAAGCTGGTCAAAGATTAAATTGGGATCCAAATCATGGGGTTGCCACCGAATTCCATGATTTGAATCCCATTAAGAACTATAAATAATTATTCTTTATTAATAGTTTTTTTTGTTATATTAAAAATAAATTATTTTTTATTTTCAGTCTTTGTCGGGCATTCGACGTGTTAACATAGCTTATTTTCTTATTGGTGTCTTCTGTGGAGTGTTATTATTGGAAGGCTTTCTACTTTCTTTTAGTTTGGGAAGTTACTGGATAATATTATATCTATTCATAGCACATAAATACGCCTTGGAAAATTTAGTTTTTAAACACAAACCCACGATTAATTTGCATCAAAAAACACATATCATTGCAAAAAATTTTAAATTATTTTATTTACCCAGTTACAAAATATTTACCCACAATAAGACTCAAGACTATGCTAAAATGGTAATAGCAATCTTAGTTCTTAATAATTTTCATGTCACTCAGCATTTTCAATTATCTGGCGATCTTTTTTTCCAAACGATTACTATTATAAAGGGTATTTATTTTCACATAACTAATATCTATAAGGAATGTGATATAACATTGACAGCATAAATGGTGAATGACATTAGTAAATTTGATAATGAACATCATTTGTTTGTTGGAGATTTGAATTTCCAAAGAAACCATTTGGGGATCTCAAAATTTGTCAGCTAGTGGAACACTTTGGGAACAATTTGCTGATGATTCGGACTTAGTAGTTCTAAATGATGGTTCTCCAACAATACTCAATACAAGACACACATTCACTGCTATTGATCAATGACAAGTTCTGTTTTGTCTCTATGTTTATATTGAAAACTTTGAGTACACCGGATACTGGTGATCATTTTCTTATAATAATGAGCAATAAGGTTTCATCCCAGATTTCTCGATCATAAAGCTGAATGGGGACTTTTTTTAAAGAAGGTGAATAACATTATGAGTGAATTTTCTAAATTTTCAAATATTAATAAGGAAGCAGCTCAAATCAAGAGAATTATTCGGAAATCGGTCAACGAACCAATACAACAGAAAAACTCGATTGAATAATTCTCCAGTTTGGTTCAATTCTACTATTGCAAAATTAATAAGAGAAAAATATTGTATATTAATAATTATAAAAGGCATAGAAGTCAGCAAAATGCTTTACAATTTAGAATACTGTGTGCTTTGGTTAAACGAGAATCCAGAACAGCTAAACGCCAAACATGGAATAATATTATTGCTAATAACCCTGTTGATATTTCTAAATTTCTAACAAATTTGGTCTTCCATTGGTTCTGATTATAATTTTGATAACAATACCATATTAAGAAAGAAGAGATACTTAAATGAATTTGAAGAATACATATGTCACCAAAATAGAATTCTTTCCGATTTAATATCCTGGACTGAATTTAAATATGCACTTTCAAAAGTTAAGGGAACAACACCCTCAATGTGTAGAATAATGTATTCGATGTTAAAGAATGCCCCTGAATGTTTGCAAATTTTAAATATAGAATTATATAATGAAATTATGAAAACTAGAATATTTTCACATGATTGGAAGCATGCATATTATCGCCAATACCAAAACCGGAAAAAAATCCTAATGGAATTGAAGGTCACCAGCCGATATAGTTAATTCCAGTATTATCGAAATTATTTGAGAAGATAATGGCTAATAGATTTAAAAAAATACTTGAAGTAAAATTTCTCGAATTTACCATGCATTTTTTCCCTAATATGGGTAAATGAAGTTCATTCACTGATCCATGAGCTAGAGTATAAATTTCGCCAGAATTTATTAAAAGGTAAAAATAGCGTGATTGAGGAGTACCTCTGCAGGTTATTAAGTTTATTTATTCATTTTTATCCAATCGTGAATATCGATGAACATTTTTCCCAACCATGTAACCTAAATAATGAAGTCCCACAGAGATCTTCGTTATCTGTGGTTTTGTTTTGCCATCTATATTAATTCTTTAGCAAAATCTTTTCTTAACATATTGGGAATAGATTATATTTACATGGAATCTCCGTGTATGGATAGACTTCCAAGACGAATGTTAACAAATTAAATGCTGCTTTAAGCAATTGTTTTCGGTCAGCTACTGGTCTTTTTAGAGTAACATCTTTGTCATCTCTTCGAATTGATTCGAGACTTCGGATGTTTCCACCTCACTTTACAGAAGGTTAGTTAATATGGCAGCTATATCCATTACGGATCCTAATGATGGACTACATGAAACTTTCTGGCGGATAATTAACTTCGATCATAATAAGGGTAATTGCGGAATAGATAACATATTTATTTTATTTAAAAGATATGACATGCCTTTGCCATCTACACCAAAGTCAGATTTTTACGAAAAAAATCTACTGAGTAATAATTTCAATTTATTCTCTTGCAGCAAATTTGGACACTAGGAAAATGGCAATTATAACTGAGTGGTTATAAAACAGAGTCAAATACATCCATATTCGGGTATTTATTCAGCTGAACTCGCTGATATTAGTCAAAAGACTGTTATATGTTCAGATAACTTGAGCGTAGTAAAATTTTACAAAAAATGGTTTCTATGATAACATTATTCGCAATCCTAATAAACGATAGCCCATACTTATTTTATGGGTACTATCCCATCTGGGTATTACTGGCAATGATAAAGCAGCAAGGGAAGCTATAAATATGCCGCTGATAATAGAAATGCCTTGTTTTAATGTTGTTATTATAAATATCTTTAAACATAACTAATTGGAAGCACAAAAACAAGAATAGATAAATTGCGATTGTTGTCTGAGAAGCCATAATACGTGCCTTTTTAGGCCCACTTATCACAACAAATAATCTAAACTATATATATCGGATATATAAATATGTTTATATCATATTTTGTTCTCACAATTCGTAATTTATGTATTCTTAAATGTCAATATTTTATCAAATAGTTTCTTAATAATATAATATTTTTCATTATAGAGTAGATAATATAATATAAAATAATATATAAATTAAAAAATCATTAACAACTAACATAATTATAAACAACATACATTAAAGATTTATAAACGTTATAAAACTATATTTAAGGCTTTTACATATAACTCTATAGCATTTTAAAAAAGAAGAAGATAAGAAAACGAAATTTAATAATTTTTTCAATAGTATATATTTTTTGGGGTTTTAATTATCACAAAATTACCGTACCGTACACTTGGGGTTTACAAATGTAAGTGTTTACAAAAAATTTATGTATAACAAGTGAAAGGGGATAAAATAAATTATCAAATAAGATTAAAAACATAGAACTGCTACTGAACAGTAATCAGCAACTGTTTACACTGTGAGCATAAACATCCCGTCCCCTTGCAATACTGCTACAAAGAAGGCTAAGGATAAAGTGGGCAAAAATAACACCTGAAAACATAGTTTAGATGAGTAAATAAATAAATGAAAAAGGGTATATTTAAAAAAAAAAACAATTAATTTTTAACAATAATAATAAAAACGAACAATAAAAATATAATAATAAATTTTAATAATGGGACTTTCCCATATTAATTATTATTGTTGCCGGGTTTTGCGAGTACCGTCCCTGAGGTTGAGGATATAGCTGTTGTTGTGGTTGTTGATGTTGCTGCTGATGGTGACATCAGTGATGGTGTTGTTGGTTGTTGTTGTGGCGAGGGTTGGTGTTGTTTTTGTGGTGAGGGTTGATGTTGATGGCACTCCGCTACTTTTTCTTCCTCCGTTTGTTGGAGGATGTGTTGGGAGGACTGTCATTGATAGTGTTACCATGCACTTCCTGCACCTCTCACTTGCAAGAGGCGCGACACAGACGACATTTTCCTACGAAAAAGGGGTACAAATTTAAAAGAAAGAGAGGAGAATTAGTTTGTTTCTTTGGGTAAGAGAACAAGCTTCACTATTGTGCGGGTAAAAATGCCTGAAGCTGTTCTCATGTCCGCTGAGCGGACTTTAGCATCCTGTCCTAAGTGGGTCTTCTCTATTCTACCTAAACGCCACTCGTTGGGGGGTAAATTATCTCTACGGACAACAACTAAATATCCTACTTGAAAATCCCGTTCCGGATATTTTCATTTCACCCTACGATGGAGTTCTTTGATGTATTCCTCTTACCATCGTTTGTCAAATTGATGATGGAGCACTTTGAGTTTTTGCCATCTGTAAGCTACACTCAAAGAAAGATTGGAGTGATCGGGTTCAGGGTGCTCCTATTAGAAAATGACATGGGGTTAAGGAAAACTAAATCATTCGGATCTTCACTTATAGCAGTTAAGGGTCTTGAATTTAGGCATGCTTCAATACGGGTCAGCATAGTTGAAAATTCCTCAAATGTAAATTTCTGAACTGAATGGGTTGGAAACTATTTCGTATCAAAACTTCTCTTCTCAATTGGGTTAAAAATTCTTTGCGGTCGGTTTCCAAAATGTTAGCCGCACCTACAAAAGCTGTTCCGTTGTCTGAGTACAAATGTAAAGGACAGCCTCGTCTAGAGAAAAACGAGAGAATGCTGCAAGGAAAGTTTCCGTCGATATATCACCGGTTGTCTATAAGTGAATTGCTTTTGTTGCAAAGCACTCGAATACAAGGAAATAGCCTTTAGTAATTCGGCACCCTCTACCAATGTAGGTCTTAATATCAAACGGATTTGCAAAGTCCAAGCCGGTATGGGTAAGTGGCCTGGAAAAAAACTATCGCTCAGGGGGTAATGCTGCCATTATCTGCTGGCCGGACTTTTTCCGGTAAATAGTACATTCCTTACAATTATGGATAACTGTACAAATTAGGCTCCTTAATTTTGGGACCCAGAACTCGCAACGAATCAATCTAAACATTAGGGAATGTCCGCCATGGGCAGAACATTTGTGGACATATTTCGCGTATAATCGGGTAATAAGTGCCGAATAAGGCAAAATTCTGGGGTAACTCTCATCATAAGTTAGACCAAATGATCAGACTAATCGACCATTGATCCTTACAAAACCATTTGAGTCGATAAATGTGCTCAAAGTGAGTACATTACTCCTCGAAAGTAAAGGTTTACCTTTAGAGAGAATGTTGTATTCTTGGATATAGTTCTGTTGACATACGAGCACTAATCGGTCACGGGTAAATTTTATTTCTTTTTGGGATAAATCTAAGGTGTTAAATAAACATTTTCGAGTTTTCAAATATGTTAAACACCTGAACCAATACGAAATTATTTGCATTGCTCGGGGTAAATCCGAAAAGCGCTCAAGTATGTCATAAACGGGGTTTTTCTGATCAGAAAACGATTGAACTTTCAGATGTTGATGGACAGCTTGCTGGAGCCAATATTCTTTCGGTTTCTCAAGCCACAAGGGTCAGTGCCACCACAAAGAATTATTAACCAAGTCACGAGCTAAAGCTCCGCGAATTGTAAGATCTGCAGGGTTATATTTGGAATCTACATGATTCCAATTTTCATTACCAACCTTCTTTAATATTAATGCAATTCTGTTTTTGACGAAAGAGGGCCAATGGCATGGGTTTTTTTTTGCCAAGATAAAACAATAGTAGAATCAGTCCAAAAATAAATCTTTCTGTTGTCTAGATTTAACTGACTACATATTGATTCTACTACTTTTGCCATCAAAGCCGCCCCACAAAGTTCAAAACGGAGTAATGTTTCACACTTTACAGGAGCTACTTTCGTCTTAGATGCAAGTAAATGGGTAGTGATATTGCCTGGGTATACGTTGCGTAAATAAAGCGCTGTACCATATGCCTCTTCTGAAGCATCACAAAAGGCATGAAGTTCAATATCTGACTCGGGGAGAAAATTAACCCATCTTGGAATGTTAATTTTCTCAATGTTGGGGTAATCATTCAGAAAATATTGCCACTGAATAAGAGTTAAGGTTTTCAAGTTCTCATCCCAATTAGTCTTGTCTTTCCAAATTTGCTGCATGATAATTTTTGCTACAATTATCATTGGGGATAGCCAATCGGCTGGATCGAAAAGCTTAAAAATTTCGGACAAGACTGCTCGTTTCGTTACTGTATTTATTCTAGGCTGCGAAACTAATCTAAAATAGAAACTATCACTATTTTCGTATTGCTAGCGTCTGAAAATTTTAAGAAATCTGCATCAAGCAGTTTCTCACGTTGTAAATCTTCTAGGAGACGTTTATGATTAGCTGTCCATTTTCTCAAAATGAAACCGGCTGCATCAAGAACATGGGTGAGTTCATTACGTCTCCTAAAAGCGTCTTCTAGCTCATGAGATCCAGCTAGTACATCATCGACATACATCAAGGTTTTCAAAATTTCAGATGCCGCAGGACTCCGGGTTTCACAATCGTTCACCAAATGTAAGAGGGTTAGAATCGCTAAATACGGTGTACAGTTCACTCCGACGTGACCGTATTTAACTCATAATCCTTTACTTCTACTTCAGGGTTTTCTCGATACAATATTTTTTGGAATTTTGTTTGATCGGGATGAATCAATATTTAGCTATACATCTTCTCAATGTTCGCATTGAAAACATACTTGAAAAGTCGCTATTTCAGAATTAAGACCGTAAGGTCTGCTTGTAATACTGGACCGGGATATAAAATATTACTCAAACTGATGCCGTTTGATGAAGGGTTAGAGGAGTTAAATACTACTCTGAGTTAAGTAGTAACGCTTTCGGCGTGATGGGATAAACAATAAGTCGAATTTTCGCTTGGGGGTTCAACTGCTCTTATATGTCTCATTTCAAAATATTCCCCAATCACACTATCATAATGTGATTTTAACTCGGGATTCTTTAAGAGATGGGTTTCATTTCTCTTGAATCGAGAATCTCCTAAAGTAAATTCGTTAAGGAACTCCGATCTGAAGTGTGGTGAAACAACATAACGACCATCGGGGTTTCGATATGTGGTTGATCGGTAAAGCTCTTCGCAATACTCTTCAGTTTCTGAAAAATGGGTGACTTGTGGAACTTCTTCAAGTTCCCAGAATCTAGTGAGTTGATTATTTAAATCTATTTGGGTGCAAAAGTTTGCGAGAGACGGTAGTGTAGGGGTTCAGATTGAAGAATTTCACCAGTTACTATCCAACCGAATACTATTCTTTGGACGATCAGGTTGCCATTTGGATGTATTTTTACATCCATACAACATAAAATTGGGGTCGATCGGGGATCCGGATGGGTAGCACATCTGATATCATTAATGTGGAATATACAAAGAGTCGAGCCTAAGAAGACTGTAGAATGGGGGTTTGTGATGAGAAAGTATGGGTGTAATGAGCACCTGTGGATGTTTAAAGGTTAAAATTAATAGGGTTTTGAGTGTTTGCTGGGTATTAGCAGAATTCCAAGCTATGGGGAGCTGGGGTGATGCTACACTGGGAACATGTCCCTGTGGCCTCAAAACTCTATGTAGCAAAGAGTGATGTCTTTGTTTACAAAGAGAACAAACATGAATACTCTTACAGTTTTTGTATTCATGAGAAGTCGCCAGACAATTAGAACAACACCTAAGTCTTTTCACTGCCGACAACCTCTCATCAACACTCTGACTCAAAAAATATGGACAAAGTCTAAGGGGATGTGATCCTTGACATAAAAAGCAACGACAAACTGTAGGGATTGAAACTGTTTTCGTTGCAAAAATTTGTACATTTCTTGAATCGCTTGATTTTTTCAAGACGTTAAAATTGGAGGTTTTTCGGAGATTCGTAGTGCTCAAATTTTTGTTTGGGGTTTGAACTTTTTGAGACTGCTGTATGTCCGAAATAGATTTAAGAGTCTAGAAATCAGCAGTCAAGAAAGCATCCATATCCTCCCAATTAGGAGTTGTGGTATAAAGATTTTTTGACTGTTCCCAAAGACTCAGAGTGTTTTCGGATAACTTTGTTGCGCAAATATAAACTAACATGACGTTATAAAATACTTCGGGGGTCACTTCTAGTAGTAAAAGATTCGTAATACAATCATTTATAGTTCGTTTTATACTCGGACCATCTTCCTGAGTTAAGGGTTTAATACTCAAAAGAGTCCGAAGCTGTTTATTAATTAGGTCCCCTTTGTTCTCGTATGTATCAACTAACTTTTCCATGCAATTGCATAGCCATCGTTAGTTAACGGGATAGTTTGTATGACATCATGGGCATTCTTAGCGTTTTTTTTTTTTTTTGAAGTAAATAATAAAGTGTTAAAGAGGGCCAGCACTTATAGTCACCATAAAAAGCGGGAGTATCAAAAGGGGGTAAATTCACTAGGGGTATTGAATTTTCAGCCTAAGCATCTGATTTTAAGCGATTAAATGACGAATATTTGCTTTTGAAAATATATATTTGTATTTGACAATTGCCGAGTGCACACGCGTTTTCTTTTGAAAGCGGATCGTTGTTTGAATACTTTTTGATTTTTTTTTTTGAGTTGATTATTATTCTTTTCCTGAGTTAAGGGAAAGTTATAAGAATAAAAGTTTTTTACTCTCTCTTTGATTTTACGCATTAAACGCTATTGTCTATTGAGCGGAGAGGAGTTATGCGATGAACGGGGTACACCCCCTCCCCCCGAATTAGAATCCTTTTCAGGAGCTTGCTCCTTTAGAGCAAAAGACCTCGTCCTGATGATTTCATTCTCTACCTCGTTACTTAGTTGCAACTACATTCAATCCAAATGGATACGATACCCTTATCTTCGTACAACGTCTTTCAAGTGGAAAAGGGACTGAACTACGTATTGAAGTTAATGAAATGAAGTGTGGTGATTTCCTTATTAAAGTAGACGATAGGAAAACTGCAGATAAGTTTCTAAAGGCAACATACATCGATTCAATTCCTTGCATAAAACACTTAACATAATACAAGGTCGCATTTTTCATGAAAAATTATTGACATCGTACAAGACGAATTACTTATGATTCTAAAATACCAGAAAGTAGTTGATATTCATAAGATCATGAAAAAGGATGGTGATAAACAAATTGTAACAGGAGCAGCTATTATCACTTTTTATCTGATAAACCGGACATTTGGGACTAGTCACTGTTGAAGAATTTATACCCAACCCTATGAGATGCCAAAATTGTCAACGCCTAGATGCCGTAATATCGAACAGTGTAGAGAATGTGGTACACCTAAACCTCATGATCAATGTCATCGAAAATACTGTATAAATTGTCAAACGGAAAATCACACTTCTTATGACAATAACTGTCCTACATTCTGGAAGCATAAATCAGTCAACTATCTGAAAATCATCCGCAAATGTACAATTAGAGAGGTATGGATGTAGAATTAGAGTGGCAAAGGATTCCACGGAAAACAACTCATCAGAAAACAAAAACATTCACGCAGCAACAAAAACCAACACTGAACACAACATAGAAACCGTTACAAATTCAACTTCTGAAACAAAAACAACAAACACCAATTCAACTTCCAATAACCAAAACAGTAAGAAATAAATAACAAAAATCAATAACAGCACACTCAAAATTTTATACTCAACTCTTACTGATCCGCTCAATGAGACAACAAATTCTAATACATCTACTCAAAGCATCGAAAACGATAACTTTTTAAGTGATGACAGCTTTATGTTCTGTGAAGACAGCTTTAATTTTGATGCTGCTACAAATAATTTGATTGATAGGAATGTAAGTGAGGAGGCGATCTTTAAGAATATTAATGAGGATTTAGGTTTTACCACTCATACAAACGTCGAAAAGACCAATAAAGAAACTAATACACCTTGCTCCCAACTTTCCAAAAAAATATTTTTACATATTCACACCTCAAACTCTTAAGGTAACTTTACCTAAAACGGGCAAGAAAAGATAAACTATTTTAATTTAATATTAGAATAGTCTTACAGTGGAATACAAGGTTTTATAAATTACAAACACCCCTTGAAATTATTAGTAGCTAAAAGGAAAAGCTATTTTAGTTAAAAAACATTAATGCAATTCATCACTTAAATTCAACAAACGATTTACTTTTACAGTCAATTACTATTAGATGTGGAATAGACTTATAAATCTTAAACATCTATAAAGAATTTGATTTTGATCTTAACAATCAGATGATTGGAAGCATATCACTCTTTGCAAAAAACTCACCACCTATTACTTGGTGATTTTAATTCACAAAATTGCCTTTGGGGTTCACATACCTACTCTGCAAGCGATCACATGTGGGAAACATTTGCTAACGATGAGAACTCAGTAATTTTGAATGATGGATCACCTACATTATTTCGCATTAGAAATACGTTAACTTCTATCGACGTCACAATGAGCAGCGTAAACCTAGCTCCCATTTTCAACTAGAGTTGTTTACCCTTATCTGAGGTCGGTGACCACTTCCTTATGTTGATATCAGATATTTCTAATAGACAAAGAGCTAAAAAGTTTGTACCACGATTCCAGGACCCTATAGCCGACTGTGTTCTTTTTGGAAAGTTAAAAATTATATAAAAAAGTTTAAAAAAACAACAAACATAAATAAGGAAGCTGCACAAATTAAAAAAAAAATATTTTACGAAGCGCTGCGAATGAATCCATTCCACTTGGCAAAAAAACTTAAAAAAATAATAGTCCTGTTTGGTTCAACACCGAAATTTCTAAATTAATTCCTTTGAGGGATAATCCTTGGAAATTTTTAAGAGCGTCGTAACATACAGAATGCGTTGGAATATAGAAGAGCAAGCGCTAAGATAAAAAAGGAATGCAAGTTTGCCAAAAGAGTCACTTGGGAAAGATTCCTAAATTCTTTAAACAAAAAAATATAGACGTGAAACATCTTTGGAAAGAGGTCAACAATTTAAGGAACAATAGAAATGATAGTTTCCCAACTATAATGGATAATGAAATTACTTTGGTAAATTTTGGCCATCGCTTAGTTGCGATAATGCTATGTCCTCAAGGGCTATTACAACTACAAGAGATGTGTTACTCGATGCCTTTTGGAAATGCTTGTCTACGAGAACCGCCGCTTCAAGTGCTATTTTGAGTTAATGATCCTTTTAAAGGTATCAAGACTGAAAATTTCTCCCAAACCATTTAATCCGGATAATTCTGGTTGTCATCTTATAGTTGACGATATGCTTTCGATATTAAATAAAAATACAACAGATCCAATTTGTTAAAAAAATTACTTGCTGAAAAAATCGCAACTTTTTCACCAAAAATGGTGTTGTTTACGAATGGCTCTTTCCACAACAGGAGATGGTCCTACTCTATTTTTAAAAAATATTAATGAAACGCATCACCAGTTAATATATGATAATCGTTTGCCGGATTATGTCGGTATTTTTGTAGCAGAAATGGCAACGATAAAAGAAAACAATTATTCGTACTGACAGTCTTTGTACTATCAAGGCATTACAGAAGAACCATCAGGGCATATACAATGAACTAGTCAATATTCCCAATACTGGAATTCAAGTATTATTACCCTCTCACATCGGTATTTCCGGCAATGCGAAGGATTATCGCAGTGCCAATGAAGCGCTAGGTTTGGATGAAATCACTGAAATTTGATATTTCCCCAAGGTTCTTTCAAATCCATTTAGAATAATTCAGAAAAATAATAACACATCTTGGATAGTTAAATACGATGAACAACTAAAATGTAAAGAATGCATCATGCTATGTCGCTTGAGAGTTGGTAAAACTGTTTTCACAACTAAATACTACTACGAGAGATCTCAGCATCCGGTTAGTGGACTTTGCAATAATTTACTCACAGTTTCACGCATTCTTACTGAATGTTGCTATTCCAAACTGGATTCACCACTGAAAGTTACTCTGGACATATGGAATTGTCTACGACAACATGGCATACATGAAATTTAGAACCAATTATATAAAAATATAAATTATATAAAAATATTTAATTCTTTTTTTTCTATCTATCAACTATTATATTATTTCATTATTACTTTTTATGATTGTTATTTTATTTTCCCGATCGCATATGGTCTATTAACCCGGCGCCTTTGAATATGTTTTGTAAATTTATTAAATATACTTGTTTAAATAAATATATCGCTCAGTTGCTGCAACTTCATTATAACTTAAACTGTTTTATCAACTGAGCATTTTTTGTTAGTAAGCTATGCAAATATCCGATAGGATCGTGGTAAAAATATATTATAACAATTATATAATTTATGTATAAATGCAGGAAATGAAGTATTATAATTGTGCAGTTTAGATTATAATTTTCTTATAAGCGTGTGTAAAATTAACATTTCAATTTATTATTACCATTAAAAAATGTACGTTCCTGTTAAAAAATAACTATCTTTTCTAAAAAAATTTACTTTTTGAGTTGTGACAATCCATGTCAGAATTATTCATTTAGTGGCAGTAACAGATCAACTAAATTATTTTGCTTTCTTCCATTTTACCCAGTTTATGTCTAAACTTATTTACGTTTCTGTTCTATTTGCAAACAAAACGTAATTTTTTCTTTTTTACGTAAAAATTTTAACCATGAAATAAAAATTTATTGTGAAAATTTAAAAGATATAAAAATGAAGCAATAAAAAATGAATTAAAAAAATTCAATTTTGTTTTTATTTGTTTTTTTTTTTTGTAATTCTACGTTGTTGACAATATCCAAAATCATGACATGTTATAGGGAATTATTACATTTATTTCCAATGGTAACCGTTGATAGGATGTTTTTAAAATTTAAAGAATTTTCAAAAGAGCTCTCAACACATAAGGTAAGCAAGCAGTCCGGTGATAAGTGCTAGGACAATTTAGCACGAAAAATTAAAGACAATACATATTTCCAAACATAAAATGCACGGAAATTAAAGTCAAGTTTTCCAAAAAAATATTCTGGATAATGGATGACGAAACGCTTCTGATGTTTAAGGAAAATGTTGCTTCCAATTATAAGAGTTTATAAATGTTAGGTTCTTAGAATTGAAGATTTTCACAAATTCCTGGTCAAACACTTTATGCTGCTGATGTTTGGAACATTGAAGAAAAGGAACCAAAAGAAGACAAAATTTTCGAAAATTCTTGGTATGGCAAACAAGAAGAAGACAATCATTTATTATAACGTTCCCCATAAATATAGGAAAATTTACAGGAAAAATTAGATCACTTTTCAAATTAAAATAAAAATTTTTTGTATATAAAAATTTAATTTGGTAGGTTATATACTGTCTGTTACTGTATAACTTTGATTTTTATTATAATTGAAGATTATAGTTTAAGTATTCTTTATAAATTATTCCTTTCTTCATTAATAGTGTGTTTTTTTCAAGCTTCAAATAAACTTATTTTGTTTTGCAATTCACATATAGATAAGCAAAAGAATTTTTTTTGAATTATTGTAATTCTAATAAAATCGAGTGTTTAATAATCGCGGTGATCGAAAAGAAGAGTTAACAGATCTAATTCACATTCACAACGTAGGTTATAATTTCTGCAAATAGCTGCTGTTTTAAATTGTACTTTTTATATGTAATAGTAATTTATATACTGTTAGCTAGCAAATATTGTCATGAGTGCACTTTTTATTATAGTGGTGTAGCAATAACTAACAAAAATAAATAAATAATAAAAATATAGAAATAAGACTCTCAATTTCATATTTGTTTTTTTATAATTTATTTGGTGCCTCTCCAATGTTTTAATTTGCTAGTCCAAATTAATCCAAAAGATTTTATTGGCAATGCTTTAAGTCAATAGCAGCAGATTTTTATAATAGCATTCATTTATTCATTCCTTGTAATTATAAATTATCGGAAACTTTTACAACTTTTTCTCCTTTTTCCGCTAGAATGTCTTCGATGTTTCGTTTACCATTTAAGTCAGTGAACCAATTTAAGTTGTCCGCAATTAAGTGGTTATTGCTGCATCCATCACATTTTACAATAACAACACCTTTAGTATAAGAGACTTTGGAAATTATTTTCATATTTCTTTTGGAACAAATTTTGCAAGTATATATCAAACGGAGTTTACTCTCAAAATTTCTTATATTAGTTTGAGAAAATTCCTTATTTTGAACGCTCCTTTTGTAAGTTGGATTGTTTATCTGATTAGAATTTCCAGAATTATTCCTTATTACATTAGAATGGGGGAAACGATGTACAAAAACATTTACAACTTTAAAAATATCAAAGCTTAATTTCCTAAAGTTGCAAATTGAAGACATCCTTTAATATATGCACTTATATGTAAATGTCACGTTTATTTAGTATTTTCATATATCAGAAATCCGAGGCGATATAAATACTCTGCGTCGTCTAATTGTCGACTTTGGCATATGTAATTTATAGCTCTTGCACGCAGAGGTGCCAGATAGTTTTGGAAGTAGATTAGAAATTGGTATATCAAAAATATTTTTGGGGATTTTTATTCCTTGAATCAAACATTTGTATTAAAATACAAAATTTTATCAACTTAAGTGAAATTTTGAAATACTAAAATTGAATTGTTTAGATTTAAGAGATCATTCTAGAAATTCTTTAATAAGAGAACATGAAATTTGGTTTATTAAGAATAACCTAACTGAAAATTCAGTTAAACTTTTGCAGAAGAATATTCCATTTGAAAATTAAAACCACAGTGATAAAAAGTTACACGGTGACCGCATAACTAAAACAAATAAAATATTACAATAACAATAGGCAATTTTGGGTTTTGTATTTTAAATGTCAAAAAGTGTTAACAAAACAATATAATAAAACAAAATCAATAAAAATAAGTAAGTAGTTATCGTCAGTCAAACGTAACTATTTAATACTTTACACCACATTGTTCGTTATAAAATGGTTTTTATGTGGACGTTATACGGAAGCTACAACTCTCGTAAAATTTCACGCATCAATTTTTGTTATTTTATTTCACTTTGACTTATTCTTATTATACCATCAACGGATATGTGAGATTAAAGTCCTTAAAAGTGATATTTTGAAGTGATGTTGTATGGAATCTGTGAGATATAATGGACCAATCCTCGTATAATTTGGCATATCATCTAAGAATATTATTAAGACATCATTAAATCGACTCAGAAAGTGATCCTGAGTCGAAAGGTATATTTTTACTTATATACGCACCTTTGACAGATATTTAATAAATAAGAGAGAGCACAAAATAATCTGCTGAGCTTATACTGTCAACGTGTGAATGTTTTTCCACCATGAATAAAATCACATTTTTGTTGAAAAAAATTTCAAATGGATAAACAGGTCATAATAAAATCACATTAAGCGAAGACAGTTCTACAAAAAAAAAAAAAAATGAAATGAAATTTTACGTTCTCTTTGTTTGTTTGCGAAATATTTATATATAAAATTGCTTTCTTACATTTTATATGTCGGCAAATAAACTTATAAATTTCTAATTTTGTCGACTGTAAATAATTTGTGGATATTAAAGTAAAATATTATTAAATTATTCTTATTCTTATTATACCATCAACGGATATGTGAGATTAAAGTCCTTAAAAGTGATATTTTGAAGTGATGTTGTATGGAATCTGTGAGATATAATGGACCAATCCTCGTATAATTTGGCATATCATCTAAGAATATTATTAAGACATCATTAAATCGACTCAGAAAGTGATCCTGAGTCGAAAGGTATATTTTTACTTATATACGCACCTTTGACAGATATTTAATAAATAAGAGAGAGCACAAAATAATCTGCTGAGCTTATACTGTCAACGTGTGAATGTTTTTCCACCATGAATAAAATCACATTTTTGTTGAAAAAAATTTCAAATGGATAAACAGGTCATAATAAAATCACATTAAGCGAAGACAGTTCTACAAAAAAAAATGAAATGAAATTTTACGTTCTCTTTGTTTGTTTGCGAAATATTTATATATAAAATTGCTTTCTTACATTTTATATGTCGGCAAATAAACTTATAAATTTCTAATTTTGTCGACTGTAAATAATTTGTGGATATTAAAGTAAAATATTATTAAATTAGCGTCATCAATTTATAATACACAATAACATAAATGAAAACAAAAGTAAACAAGATAGAAACGAAATGGCGGCCAATAAAAGTCAGCTGATCAATTTTTATAACTGTATTAGTCAAATTATGCTCTAGTTCTTTTATCATCCAATCAAAGTCAGCTGAATATATCATTTTTAATATATCAAAAACCATAATAATTTCTTAACAACAGTTTAAGCATTGAGCATAGCAGGAATAGACTTTTTCGAGAAATTTGGTCTTTGGGAAATTCCAATCAATAAATTTTGCAATTCAATTCGGAAATCAGATTCTGTTTATTATATCAATAATTTTATTGGAGAATCAAGTATTTGAAAAGAAGTTGGGTCATTGTACTAAAATCAAAATCCACCTTCCACACAAACCAAATACAGTTCCAAAATTCTATCCGAAATGTCCAGTACCATTTCAGTTATCTCTTTAGTGGACGCTGAACTTGATAGGTAAGAGGAAGAAAGCGTTATTACATCACCTATCTATTCAGAGTGGGCAGCCCCTATAGTTACAGTGAGACGTTCTATTAGTAAGATAAGAATATGTGCAGACTATTCAACAGGACCCAACGAAAATGTGGAACCCCATTTTCATCCACTGCCTCTACCAGAAGATATTTTCATGTGTCTCAATAATCGTAAGTATTTCACCAGATTAGATTTTAATGATGTATGTATGCAGTTTGAAGTGGATGACACAATCAAATCCATTTTAACTATCAACACACATTGAGGTTTATATACGTTTAATAGGCTATTACCTTGAGTAATGTTAGCACCAGATGCGTTTCAACAGGCTTTAGAAAAGATACTAGAAGGTATTCCTGAAGCCATAGCTTATGGTGTATGGCAGAAAGTTTTCACTTCGGGCTGACTATAAACCATCAGCAATATTTGGTTCAAGAAAAGGTATTTCAGTTCATTCTGCAAGCAGACTTCAGAGGTGGGCTCATACAATTTTGATATCTAATACGAAAAAACAGACGATTTTGGTAACGTTGATATATTATCTCGATTACTATCTTCAAAGCATCCAGATGATGATGATTTTGTAATTGCGTGTGCTACTTTGGAATATAATATACGATCCATATTAAAAGAAAATTTACAGTCAATTCCACTAACACATAATATGGTTCTACAAGCAACAGAAAAAATATAACGTTACAAGCAGTTCTTAATCATATTCAAACCTCTTGGCCCAGGAAATCGAAAGATCTTCCCAACAAAGATATTTTACAGTTTTTCAATCGACGATCATCATTATAAGTTGTTGAAGGTTGTTTATTATCAAGGTTAACAACGCATGAAATCAATAGCACGCAGTAATGTTTATTGGCCTAACATTGATCAACATATTGAGGAATTTGTTCGACTTTGTTCACAATGTCAGACAATCACAAAAACACCAGTAAAGACATCATTATGTTCCTGGCAACTATCAACCAAACTCCTACAACGCGTTCATATTGATATTGCAGATCCTATTCGTTCAAAGTATTACTTAGTCATAGTAGACTCTTATTCGAAATGACCAAAAGTATACCAATGTAACACCATATCTAGTAAAAAGATTATTTATTAGTATCAGATAATGGTATTCAGTTCGTGAGTGCAGAATTCAAACAATTTTGGACGAGTTGAACGTTTCGTCGATATAATCAAAAAAGAAATAAAAAACATTTGATGAAGATTTCAATGTCAACACACATCAATAAGAATTTTTATTGCAGTATCGTTCCACGCCAAACTCAAATTGCGCGGAAGGATAGACTCCCTCAAAATTATTCATTGGTCGGAAACTTCGTATGGTAATCGATCTTATTAAGCCACAGGTTTCTTCTGAAATTAGACATGGTGTTGGTCATTGTAAGTTCCAAATAATTTAAGAAATATTCGTAAAAACCTACAAGAACATCATCATGACATAGCGGTTAGGCGTTATAATGGGAAAATACGGTCATGTGAATTATAATGTGAAAATCAAAGACACAGACAAGATTATCAAAATTACATGATAATCAGATTCGTAACCGTTTTATAGATGAGAATCCCCATGATTACATGTCTTACAACCTACAAGCATTATTTAATCAACCAGTTGAGAATGAACACCCACTTCAAGAATTGTCAGATGGACTACAGCCATATGATCAAAGCGTAAGTGAATTGGTTAACACATCTTCAAATGCTGACAACATATCAATTGGAAACAGTTCATCACCATCTAGGCGTTCTACACGTAACAAGCGTACTCCAGCATTTCACCAGGACTACGAGATTCATCAATAACAACACTGTTTCACGACTCTATTTTAAATTAACGTTCTAGTCAGTCTACAATTAGAGCTTGCATCAACTTGTCTACCTACTGGGATCGTGAACAACTATAATTATACTAAGTAAACGTTTACTTATATTGAATGAATTAAAATAAAATTTACTGATTATCAAATATAACACAAGGTCACAACAGTGTGGGTAGTGAGCTATGTACATATCGTTCACTTGATGCAAGATAGTCATATAAATAGCAAATACGCACTCAAATTCCTTAAATGTTATGATGAGTGATTTAACCATATATGCTTTTGTAAATTGACATGTTTAATAATAGGAAGGCTTCGCAACGTTTGTTAACATAATTTTTATATTTTAACTGATCAAAAGTCTAAATTTGAGGGTTACCTGCTATTTTAAGCAACTGTGTATTTAATTCTAATGATATTTTTTTATTTTTTTTATTAGATTTTCATGTCGATTCCAAAATTATATTTATTAAGTATTACATATGTTCAGAAATATAAAAAATATCTATTTTAATTTTTCAGATCTCTTCAAGAAGGTCAGGATATTATTGGAGTAGATTTTGATTATGATGACTTTTCTAAATAAGAGGAAGATGAATATGAGGATGATTCAGATGGAGAAGAGTACGATGAAGAAGCTGGAGAAGATGAACGAAGAAGAGTAAAGAAAAAATTGATTAAAAAAACTCCCCGAAAACACTATTTTCGACTTATATGAACCAAGTGAATTAAAACGAGGTCATTTTAACGATCTTGATAATGAAATTAGGAAAACAGATATTCCTGAACATATTCAATTTAGACAAATACCAGTAACATCAGTTCGAGAAGGTTCTTCCGAACTAGATAATGAATCGGAATGGATATACAAACAAGCTTTTTGTAAAGCATCAGTTTTACAAAACGATAAAAGTGATTCAAATCGTGAAAAAAGAAGAAGTTTCCAAGTTCGATAGGGAAAATTAAATAAGCATTAGAATTTATTAGAAACCAACAATTAGAAGTCCATTTTATATCATTTACGTTAAGCCAGAATTAACAACAGACGATTTATGGAAAATATACTATTATGATTGGGGTTCCGTTAAAGACATTCCTGCATTGGGACTTGCATACGTTCCTGATTATTCTCAGGCTTCTTTTTGTGCAATAACAAATCCAGAAGGTGATGTTAGTGATTATTTGCATTTACCTTATATACTTAAACAAAAAAATTCTTATCGTTCGGAAGAAAAATCTTCGAATTAGAAAATGTCCGATATTAGAAACATAAAAGAGTTTATTCCTAGTAAAAAGCCACATGTTGTTGTAATTGGCGGTGAATCCAGAGAGGGCCAGATGATTCAAAGCGAAATACGAGATATTATTAAGGAACTTGTAGATGAAGAACAATTCCCAGAAATAGCGGTAAAAATCATAGATAACGAGTTTGCTAAGTTTTATGCAAATTCGCAAAAAAGCGCGTCTGACTTTAAAGAGTGTCCAAAACTTTTAAAACAAGCAGTGTCATTACTTAGAAAAATGCAGGATCGTTTATTGAAATATTCTCAGCTTTGTGGGCCTGATGAAGAAATATTATGTTTGAGATATCATTCCTTACAAGACCAATTGATTAAAGATGAACTATTGGAACACCTCTATATACAATTTATTAATTAAACCAATGAAGTTGGTGTAGATGTAAATATGGCTGTGCAAAATTCTTACACATTACATTTGGTTCAATTTATATGTGTTATAGAGCCCAGAAAAGGTGTTGCTTTAGTGAAAATATTAAAACTATCTAACCAGAGACTAGAAAATCGAAACTGTAAATTAGTAATGCCCATTTTGTTTGAAATATGATTTTCCTAAATTATCTGAAGTTTGGAATCATTTCGATGCTGGAGCTTGTCCAGGTCAAGCTACGGGCGTTAAACTGCTTATTAGTATCAGATAATGGTACCCAGTACGTGAGTGCAGAATTCGAACAATTTTGTAATCAACGAGGTATTCAAAATATAAGGATTGCACTTTATCACCCGCAAAGCAATGGACAAGCTGAACGTTTTGTCGATATAATCAAAACAGCAATTAAAAAAAACATATGATGAAGATTTCAATGACAACACACATCTACAAGAATTTTTATTGCAATATCGTTCGACGCCAAACAAAAATTGCGCGGAAGGAAAGACTCCCTCAGAATCATTCATAGGTCGGAAACTTCGTACGGAAATCGCTCTCATTGTGGAGCTTATAAAAACAAAAAATATTCTTGTTATAAGCACAAAACTATTTTCCGAAAAGGGGTCTTATATGGGAGCTGCAGCAAAATTTGGACCAAGAATGTTCATATTTATAATATACTTTGATTATAGTTAGAAAAATCATTGTGGTAAATTTTAATGGAATTGATCTTATATATATATATATATATATATATATATATATATATATATATATATATATATATATATATATATATATATATATATATATATATATATATATATATATATATATATATATATATATATATATATATATATATATATAATATATATATATATATATATATATATATATATATATATATATATATATATATATATATATATATATATATATATATATATATATATATATATATATATATATATATATATATATATATATATATATATATATATATATATATATATATATATATATATATATATATATTAGCTTTATTTAAATATTGATACGCACATTTTTGGGCTCTTTTTTAAACTTGAATAATTATTAAATCTCACTTGCTTTCACGTTTATATAAGAAATTATAACTTTGTAAATTCATAAATAATCATGATGTCATAAATTTTATTAAAATAAAGAAAACTGTATGAATACATGAAATTTTGAATTACGTAATTAAAACATGTAGAATTGTGTTTCGAAGAAAATGGCGGATATTCGCCATCTTATAGAAGAACAAACATATTTAGTTCTTTTTTACTAAAAGCGTACTTCTAGGTTATGATACGGAAATTACTATATGGTGTGAGTCATCAATTGACCTAGGATGGCTAGCAAAACCACCAGCTACTTGGAAGCAAAATTTATGTGGAAAATCGTATTGAACAAATACATACGCTAATTCCAAACGCAAATAGCGTCATGTAGACTCAAGAGGTTGCAGACCTCAGGATCTCATTGGTAACTCACTTTGATGGCATGGCCCTGATTGGCTAATTCGTTTAAATGTTATGAAAACAAATCTCAAAAGTACCATGGAAAAGACAAACCTAAAGGTTCCCACCAGTAGTTTTCATACTTCTGCTATCCGAGATGATATACTTTAACAATTCTCATCATCCACTCGAGCATTAAGAGTTTTAGCTTAGGGCTTTCAATATATAAGACGATTTTAAAGTTAATTTGCAAATCCAAATCAAACATTACAAAACACTAATATCGAAATCAGACACGAAGAAATTAAAGCGGTAAAATCCACATTAATAATGCTTTTTCATTCAGATTTTCTCGTTTTATAGAACGACTTGGTCTTCCAAAGGGAGTTGTTTCCGAAAAAGGACGAAATTTTATTAGTGTAAATCAAGCATTACGTAAAGAATTTAATACATTTATCAACTCTACATCGCAAGATATAGCGCAGAAATACATATTCCATGGGTTTGAATGGTTTTTTATTCCCCCTCAAGCTTCTCACATGTGAGGTCTCTGGGAAGCTGCGGTCAATAGTCTTAAGATCGACTTAAAACGAGTAGCAGGAGTTTATAGTTTCAATTTAGAAGAGTTCGCTACATATTAGCGGGAACTGAAGAAGTATAGAATTCTCGACCGATTTCAGCGCTATCTGAAGACCCTAGCGATTTAACCCGGACATTTCCACTCCTAATATAAAAATAGGTGACTTTGTGGTAGTAATAGATGATCTTCTGCCCCCATGCGAGTGGTGATTAGGACGAATTGCAAAAGATCACATTGGGGCTGATTATCACGTGCATATAGAAGACGTTCGTACACAAAACGGGACTATAACTCATCCCATAACGAAATTATGCTATTTGCCTTATAATAATTCTTAAAACAATAATGTTTTTCCAAATTATTTGGTTGGTGGCAAGTAAAAATTTAAATGTAAAATAAATACGTAATAATAACATACAAAATTCTAAAAACCCTTTATACTATTTCAGCCATTTCTCAATTTTTTACCATTCTAGCAAAGAATATTTAATTTATACATGCTTCTCTTACAGTATGTCTAATCAACGACCACTTGACCCAGCCGTTCATAAGTGCCAATTGTGCTACCGCTTCCAATCCCTACGATTATGCAGGAGTTTCTTGGCAATTGAGCCAGCTCAACGAGGCCAAGTAGCCCGCAGCCTCAGGTTCTGTATTAATTGCCTGTCACGTACCTACCTTGTTGCTGAGTGTGATAGCAGTGACACTTGCCTCCTTTGCCAACAGCTGCACCATACACACCCGTACTACAATTGACGCAGTCGAATCATAGAACAAAAACGGAGTGTGCACAAACGGCTGGGAGAAAGATCTACGTCACGAAGAAGCAGGGCATCTGAAATACCTGTCCGCAGCATATGCAAAAGGTCTGTAAAGCACCCCACTAGATATGACAACAACCACAACCGACGCCGCCATTAAAACCAACAGAGCAATACCACCAACAAAAAACACCAAATTATCTTATTTTAAATAAAATATTTATTTTGTTTTTAATAAAATAATTTTATTAACAAATTCCCATTTTTGTACATTGTCAAGATTTCATAATTGCCAATTTACAACTTTACAAGAAGCAATTATTTTGTTGTTTTCAAAAACTTATTTGGATGAAACCTTTCCAAGGTTAAACAAAATCTTGATAATCTGTGCATGTCTGTTGGGAGAATATAAGATGTATGGACATGTTTCTAATTATTTTTGTTCTAATGTAATTAAAAATATATAATTTTAAAATATAATCATAAATACATTGAAATTTGAGTTTGAGAAAGTTTTTCAGGGAATAGAGTTTTTCAGGGTTTTGAAAGAAAATGTAAAAAAATATTCTTTACGAAAATTTTAATTTAAATTATAATTTCAAAAATTAAATAAATATTAAACTATAAATTTAAATAATCAATAGTTTGCAAGATGCAAGTAGTTTGAGATATTCTTGGGAGGGTGATTAGCAAGTTACTTCTTAAATAAAGATTTATTAAATGAAGTTGACAATTCAAATGCATCCCGAATCGATCTAAGCATTTGAATTTTTTAATAAATTTATCTTTATTCTAATAATTAATATAATAATCTAAATTTAATGTAATACATAAAACTAACATCATAATCTTACATACACTCAAAAAAATTTTACATTTACTGTTTGCAGTTTAATTAAAAAATTTTCCGTAAATTTAGAAACAAATGAAAATTCATTTGTTTTGTGAAGAAAATATTTTTTTAACTTTTTATACATGTTACAAACTACATGAAAACACAGTTAAAATTTTCATTTATTTTGTGCCCTTATCAATACTGAAATATACATACATATATGAAAATCGTATACACATTTGAATTTTATTGTCAAAAAATATACAAAAATATAAAATTATTTAAAATCTTTCAAGTTAAAAACAAGAAAACAAAACAACGGGTAGTAATTCCTTAATATTATATTCTCTTCCAGCGATGAGCGTTTTTTTCCTGTCAATTAGAACGTTTTCGAAATTGAATTTTTCTTCTAGAAAAGGGTAAGAAATTTATAAAAATATTTTATTCTACATCCGATGACCATTACATTTTGTACATAATTCTAAATAGAAATCAAGGAGAACAAAATCAAGTTACATGGGAATCTTGCAGATCACAAAAACTACATCTCAATCAACATGATTTTTTTTAAGTTTATAAGTTTAAATTTTAAGTGACATGTTCATTTACTTTTATCATAGTTTTGCTATATCGATTAAAATAAATGTATAAAAGTATGATAAACTTGTGTTTTCTTCCTGATTGCGGAAATATTAAATGATATAACACTAATTTATATTGTTTATAGGAGTAATTTTTGAAAAGCTAAACTAAATGAAAAATCAGTAATTTTTAGTATTTTGTAGGTAAATATTTTAAATTTGAAATAAAATGACACATTTATTATTACTGAAATTACATTTAACAAGTAACAAATTTATTTGTTTTGAATGAAAATGTAAGCGGTAAGCTTACATTTTGCTTTGATTTTATCTACATAATTTTTGGAGTATATTATATATATAATATACTCCAAAATAATGTAGGTAAAATCATAAATTTAAAATAAATTTATTAAAATTAAATTTATTAAAATTATAATTTCTAATATAAAAGTTGCTCTTTTAGCAGCGAGGAAGTAAATTACAAAAACTAGTATTTTTTCCTATTTCTTTTAATGCATTTACTTTAATAAGAGCAAAAAAAGTACCAAAATTTGCATGCATTGTTCACACTAATAATAAAATTAGAAATAGGAATAAATACTGTAATATATAGTAAATACAAATTAATGTTGGTAATAAAATTATAAAATAATATATAAATTAACTTGTTCATCAACATTCTCCTCCACTAAGCACAACAGTAAAACATAAGCTTGCATTTGGATCAAACCACCATGCAAAGTTTTTATATGAGTATCTACAAATAATAAAGTAAAATTGGCTGTTAGAAACAATAATCAAGCTCGGAATTTTTAATTCTACCACCAACTCTAAGGATTTGAGAGGAACAAAAAACGAGCAAAATTGTGCTAAAGTGCAGAATTCTTTCGTAGTTCAGACATTTCTTGTGAGAAATCTACCTCTTGCAAATGTTTAACCAATATAAAACGTGCCAATTTTAACTCTTCTGTTGAAAGAAACCCTGTCATCTTATTGTAACCTTTAATTTGTGATATTTTACAGTACAGAACATTATTTTTAAAACGAAGAATATATGCAGTAACGCATATTAATTTACTAAGGGAAGAAAATCTTATATTTTATTGTTTTGGCCAGTTTTCTGAACTTTGATTTAGCCATTTCGGGCCATGCCACCATAGATCTTGTTCAACCAATTCATACGAAAATATGCCGCGGAAAGAGCAATCAGCTGGATTTTTACGTGTAGATATGTATCGCCATTGAGAAGTACGAGGACTGACCACGTATCCACGAAAGGTCAATTGTACTATCAGTTCAATAATAAATATCTGAAATTTCTTGGTCAAGTGAAGGCAATATACGATAAAGTAATAAAGTTGCCCCGCATAACTCCATCCGAGGTATAGTTAAGCATTTAATAGGGCCAACTTTAGTTTTTGATTGGATTAGATACACTTTTGTGCCACAATCTAAAAAAGACTTAACATAAACAGCTGCTGCGTGACCAGCTTAGACTAATCACAAAATCCATGAATTTCTCTTTTACTTTTCCTACATGATCCGATCCAACGGGGAATTTTAATATTTTCAAGGTATTATAAATTGTTTTCATATTTTAGCCCCCCTTTTCCAAGAGCGTCGGATAGGCGATTATTCTCCATTTAAGCAAATTAAACTTGCCTTCATTTAATAAATTACATAGTTGAGTATGTAAGTGATAAGCTTCAGACAGACTTCAGCTCTAGAAATTATATCATGTATCTTCCTTTCTTTGCTTCTAGAAATTTAAATAAACCTTCAATAAAAAGGATTTCAGATGAGTCATTGAGTGACTGTTCCCATTCCGTTCGCTTTTGCACATCTAGTTTATTAACTGTCATATAAATAAGCTTAGCATGTTCACCTTCGGTATTAACTTCTAGAATACGAAGTAGGGTAATACTAGTTCGTGTTGTATCCAAGATGGTCTGAATGCTTTTCGAAGAGCCATCAAAAACACGTACAGAAAATAATTTTTTATAAATAGTATCAACTATTTTTCTTTTATTATGGTATACTTTTTGCAGAGCGATCCATGATAAAGCATAACTTGAATCCGTTGCTGGATAATCATAATCCAAAGGAGTTCCTCCAAAAAAAATTTTAAAAAGCAAAATTATTGAACATCCGTAAGGCCTGAATTATTGTGCACTAATGAAACAAACTTATCTTGATAGGACATTCAAGTGAGACAATCACCACTAAAAACGAGGAAATAATTGGGTATTCTCATCTTTAAATTGCAAAAAATTTGATTCTATTTTATATAAAACTGTTTGTACAAAACCATGCATTTCATGCTGCCTTGAATTACATAACCTAGAAGTACGATTTTAGTAAAAAAACTAAATATGTTTGTTCTTCTATAAGATGGCGAATATCCGCCATTTTCTTCGAAACACAATTCTACATGTTTTAATTACGTAATTCAAAATTTCATGTTTTCATACAGTTTTCTTTATTTTAATAAAATTTATGACAATTTACAAAATTATAATTTCTTATATAAACATTGCTCTGTTAGCAGCGAGGCAGAGGCGGTAAAAGCAAGTGAGATTTAAGTAAAGCTAACGCATATATTTATTTAATGTATATGTATATGTGGATATGTGTATATGTATATGTGTATTTGTGTATATGTGTATATGTATATGTGTATTTGTGTATATGTGTATATATGTTTATGTGTATATGCGTATGCGTATATGTATACGTATACGTATATGTATAAGTATATGAATATGTATATGTATATGTATATGTGTATGTATATGTATATGTATATGTATATGTATATGTATATGTATATGTATATGTATATGTATATGTATATGTATATGTATATGTATATGTATATGTATATGTATATATATATATATATATATATATATATATATATATATATATATATATATATATATATATATATATATATATATATATATATATATATATATATATATATATATATATATATATATATATATATATATATATATATATATGTATACGTATATGTATACGTATATGTATAGGTATATGTATATGTATACGTATATGTATAGGTATACGTATATGTATATGTTCCATCCCTTTTTGGGCTTCTCAATGTGTCGAAAGTTTAAACAAAACTTTGAAGCCTATTGTAATTATTGTTCTTGTTATTGGTGCATACATATTATATATATATATATATATATATATATATATATATATATATATATATATATATATATATATATATATATATATATATATATATATATATATATATATATATATATATATATTTATTTATTTATTTATTAATTTACACTTTCTTTTTATAAAAATAAGTATAAATATAAAAAATGCATATGAATTCTACTTTTAATGAATTGCCTGATAAAAAGGAATACCTTGATAGGGTAAATCATGTAATAATATTACATTCATTATATATTATAATACATTATATTTAATAGAATTAAACTATTTCAAAAAGTATCAAAAACTTTTGTGTATCATACACCAAAATAGACATAAATATAAAAGGATAAGCTAATTAAGCTACTGGGCTCATACCCCATTAATAAAGGTTTTAATCCTTTTCTTTTTAATTTTTAATAATTCATCAAAAATTATATTTTTCAGAATTTTAATAATAGGAACTTTAATTTCTATTTCAGCTAATTCATGGTTAGGAGCTTGAATAGGTTTAGAAATTAATTTATTAGCTTTTATCCCCTTATAAGAGATAGTAAATTAATATCAACAGAAGCCTCATTTAAGTACTTTTTAACCCAAGCATTAGCATCTTCAGTATTTTTATTTGCAGTTATCTTATTCCTATAAAGTCAAGTAATAGAAATTCAAACTTTTAAACAGTGGTGGTTCAGCTCCTTTCCATTTTTGATTCCCTAATGTTATAGAAGGATTATCTTGACTAAATGTTATTTTCTACTAATCATAAAGATATTGGTACTCTATATTTAATTTTTGGAGCTTGATCATGTATAATTGGTACTCTTTAAGAATTCTTATTCGAGCAGAATTAGGACACCCAGGAGCACTAATTGGAGATGATCAAATTTATAATGTAATTGTTACAGCTCATGCATTTATTATAATTTTCTTTATAGTAATGCCAATTATAAATGGAGGATTTGGAATTTGACTAGTTTCTCATATATTAGAAGCTCCTGACATGGCTTTCCCACGAATAAATAATATAAGTTTTTGACTTTTACCTCCTACATTAACTTTATTATTAGTAAATAGTATAGTAGAAAATGGAGCTGGAACAGGATGAATTGTTTACCCTCCTCTATCTTCTAATATTGCTCATGCAGGAGCTTCTGTTGACTTAGCGATTTTTTCCTTACACTTAGCTGGAATTTCTTCAATTTTAGGTGCAGTAAATTTTATTAAACTGTTATTAATATACGATTAACAGGAATTACATTCGAATACCTTTATTTGTTTGATCAGTAGTAATTACTGCTCTTTTACTTTTATTATCTTTACCAGTTCTAGCTGGGGCAATTACTATATTTTTAACAGACCGAAATTTAAACACTTCATTCTTTGACCCAGCAGGTGGAGAAGACCCAATTTTATACCAATATTTATTTTGATTCTTTGGACATCCTGAAGTATATATTTTAATTCTACCTGGATTTGGAATAATTTCACATATTATTAGTCAAGAATCAGGAAAAAAGGAAACCTTTGGATCACTAGGAATAATTTATGCAATATTAGCTATTGGATTATTAGGATTTATTGTTTGAGCTCACCACATATTTACAGTTGGAATAGATGTTGATACTCGAGCTTACTTCACTTCTGCTACAACAAATATTGCTTTTCCAACTGGAATTAAAATTTTCAGTTGATTAGCTACTCTTTATGGAACACAATTAAATTATTCCCCAGATACATTATCGGTTTAGTATTTGTATTTTTATTTACAATAGGAGGATTAACTGGTGTTGTTTTAGCTAATTCATCAGTTGATATTATCCTACATGACACATATTATGTATTATATTATTGTAGTTCCACTATGTTTTATCTATTGGAGCTGTATTTGCTATTACAGCAGGATTTGTTCACTGATACCTTTTATTTACAGGATTAACCTTAAATGGAAAAAATACTAAAAAGTCAATTTACTATTATATTTATTGGAGTAAATTTAACTTTCTTTCCTCAACATTTCTTAGGGTTAGCTGGGATACCTCGACGATATTCAGATTACCAAAATGCTTTTACTACTTATAATGTAATTTCTATAATTGGTTCAACAATTTCATTATTTGGAATTTTATTTCTCTTCTTTATTATTTGAGAAAGTCTAGTTACCCAACGACAAGTACTATTCCCAGTTCAATTAAATTCATCAGTTGAATGACTACAAAATACTCCACCAGCTGAACACAGCTATAGTTAATTACCTTTATTAACTTTATTATTTAGAAATATGGCAGATTAGTGCAATGGATTTAAGCTCCATATATAAAGTATTTTACTTTTATTAAAAACTAATGTAAACATGAGCAAGTTTAGGTTTACAAGATAGTTCTTCACCACTAATAATTTTTGTTATAATTACTGTCCTAGTAGGTTATTTAATATTTATATTATTATTTAATAAATACGTAAATCGTTATTTATTACATAGACAAACTATTGAAATTATTAGAAATATTTTGCTAGCAATTATTTTACTATTTATTGCTTTCCATTGTTTACGACTTTTATATCTATTAGATTAAATTAATAGCCTTAAAGGCTATTGGTCATCAATGATATTCAAGTTATGAATATTCAGATTTTGCTAATATTGAATTTGATTCTTATATAATTCCTCCAAATGATTTATCATTAGACAGTTTCCGTTTACTAGACGTTGACAATCGAGTAATTTTACCTATAAATTCACAAATTCGAATTTTAGAAACAGTAGCTGATGTAATTCATTCTTGAACTATCCCAGCTTTAGGAGTAAAGGTAGATGGTACCCCTGGTCGATTAAATCAAACTAATTACTTATTTAATCGGCCTGGATTATTTTATCGACAATGTTCAAAAATTTGCGGAGCTAACCACAGTTTTATACCAATCGTAATTGAAAGTATTCCAGTAAATTATTTTATCAAATGAATTTCTAATTCAAATGAATTAGATGACTGAAAGCAAGTACTTTTTGAAATAATATTTTATTAACACTTCATAAAAAATTATTAGGACCTATAGGAGCAAATGGATCAACATTTAAAATTCTATTTAATAATTTTATAGGACTATTCCCTTACATTTTTACTAGTAGTAGTCATCTAACTTTAACGATAACTTTAGCTTTATCATTATGATTATGTTTCATATTATTTGGATGAATTAATAATACTTAACACATATTTGCACATTTAGTACCTTAAGGAACACCAAGTATGAATTGAAACTGTTAGAAATGTTATTCGACCTGGAACTCTAGCAGTTCGATTAACAGCAAATATAATTGCTGGACACTTATTATTAACCTTACCAGGAAATACAGGACCTTCTATATCAACAATCTTATTAAGTTTGTTAATTATTAAACAAATTTCCCTATTAGTATTAGAATCTGCAGTTACAATAATTCAATCCTGTGTATTTGCTGTTCATAGAACTCTATATTCTAGTGAAGTAAATTAATGTCAACACACTCAAACCACCCATTTCACTTAGTAGATTATAGTCCTTGACCTCTTACAGCTTCAATTGGAGCAATAACAACTGTTGCTGGAATGGTAAAATGATTTCATCAATATGACACTTCTCTATTTTTTTAGGAATATTATTACTATTTTAACTGTTTATCAATGATGACGAGATGTATCACAAGAAGGAACCTTCCAAGGACTTCACACTGACGCAGTAACAACAGGCCTTCGATTAGGAATAATTTTATTTATTTTATCAGAAGTTTTATTCTTTGTATCATTTTTTTGAGCTTTCTTCCAAAATAGACTTTCACCATCTATTGAATTAGGAGCAATATAACCTCCTATAGGAATTACCCCATTTAATAAATTTCAAATTCTTCTATAAAATACAGTAATTTTATTAACTTCAGTAGTTACTGTAACTTGAGCTCATCGCAGTTTAATGGAAGGAAACCATTCTCAAACTACTCAAGGGTTATTTTTTACAGTTCTTTTAGGAATTTATTTTACAATTTTACAAGCTTATGAATACATCGAAGCCCCATTTACTATTTCAGATTCCATGGAATTTATGTTCTAATTGGAACAACTTTCTTTTTAATTTTTTTAATCCGACATTTAAATAATCACTTCTCTAAAAATCATCATTTTGGATTTGAAGCTGCTGCATGATATTAACATTTTGTTGATATTGTATGATTATTTCTTTATGTTTCAATTTATTGATGAGGAGGATAATTAACTATCTATATAGTATAAAAAGTATATTTGACTTCCAATCATAAGGTCTATTATTAAGAGTATAGATAATTTTATCAATTTTAACAATTAGTTCAATTATTATATTAATTTCAATTGTAGTAATATTACTAGCTTCAATTCTTTCAAAAAGAAACTTAAGTAGACCGAGAAAAAGCTTCTCCATTTGAATGTGGATTTGTTCCAAAATCATCATCACGGCTCCCATTTTCTCTTCGATTTTTCTTAATTACTATTATTTTTCTAATTTTTGATGTAGAAATTGCTTTTATTCTTCCTATTATCCTAATTATTAAATTTTCTAATCTAATAATATGAACTATTACTTCTATAACATTTGTTTTGCATTCAAAAAGTATTGAATTTTTCAATCTACCTTGAATATGAAGCGATATATTGCAATTAGTTTCGTCCTAATCTTAGGTATTTATTACCCTTATTCTTCAAAATTATTAATTTTAATTGAAGTCAAAAAGAGGCTTATCACTATTAATGATAGAATTGAGATAAATACTCCAATTAAAGAAGTATGATGTTCAAGTAAAAGCTGCTAACTTTTTTCTTTTAATGGTTAAATTCCATTTCTACTTCTAATTTATATAATTTATATAATTTAAAAAAAAAACATTACATTTTCATTGTAAAATTTAAATTTTTTATTTTTATAAATTACTAAAATTCATTATATTCAAAGATTAAACTAATCTCCCTAACATCTTTAGTGTTATACTCTAATATAAGCTATTTGAATAAAAACAAATTATATATGTATAAAATTATAATTCAAAAAATAAAACTTAATAAAAATTTTTTAAATTATTATTTTGTAATATCTGATTTAATTGAGAATTTTTTACTAAATTTAAATAAAGTTGTTGACCTCCAAAATATTCTGACCATCCCTGATCAAAACTTTTTACTACTATATTTCCAACAATTTAATAATAATTAATGATACCATAAGTAGAAATATAAGGTATAAATCATTTTGAACCTAAAAATAAGATGAATTACAATTATTTAAAGTCTTATTATAAAAAATAAAGAAATATTAGAAATTAAATAACCTATTACCCCCCTACAATACAAACAAATATTTTTAATAATTTTAAATAATAAGGTAAAACTACTACTATAGGAGTAGGAAAAATTTATCAACTTAATATGCTCCCTCCAAAAATTCTTAAAATTAATAATCCTATTATACTTTTTAATATTATTCAACCTTCATCTTTTTATATATTTAAAGATGAACAATTAGAATCACCAGTTATTGTATAATAAACTAATCGAAAAGAATAACAAACAGTTAATCCAGTAGAAAAAATAAAGAAAAAAAGAAAATAAATTAATGTAAGATAAAGAAACTGTTTCTAAAATTAAATCCTTAGAATAAAATTCAGCTAAAAAAGGTATAAAAGGTATAATGCTAAATTAGCTACATTAAAACGAGAAGAAGTTAATGGTATTATTAAACTTATATAAATAATAATGCACATATAAATAATAATGCCTTAAATAAAGCATGTGTTAATAAATGAAAGAAAGCTAATTTATAAAACCCTATTGATAAAATACTTATTATTAAACCAAACTGTCTTAAAGTAGACAAAGCAATAATCTTCTTTAAATCAAATTTATAATTAGCTCCTAAACCAGACATAAACATTGTTAAACCAGATAATAATAATAATAAATTTCATATTCATGAACTTCTTAATACAATATTAAACCGAATTAATTAGTAAATCACAGCAGTTAATAAAGTACAAAAAGGAATTAAAGCTGAAACAGGACTAGAAATTGCTATAGCAGCTGGTTATCAAGAAGAAAATGGAATATGAGTTCTCTTAGTTATTGCTGCTAATATCACTAATATCCCAATAATTATTATTTCAAAATCATTCTTTATTACTTCTAAATAAAAAATATAATTTCAACTTCCAAAATTTAATATCTAAGCAATAGCTAACAATAAAGCTACATCCCCAATTCAATTTGACAATGCAGTTAATATCTAGCATTATAAGACTTTACATTTTGAAAATAAATAACTAAACAATAAGAAACAAGACCTAATCTATCTCATCCTAACAAAATTCTAATTAAATTATTGCTAATAATTAATAATATTATAGAAGTAACAAACATTAACACCAATATAATAAAACGATTAACTTATAGTCACTTTTTATATACTCCTTCCTATAAAAAATAAAATAGAGAAGAAATTATCAAAACAAAAGACATAAAAATTAATTTCATTCAATCTAATAATAAAGTTACAACAATATTTATTGAATTTATTGAAATAACTTCCCATTCAATAAAAATTCTATTATAAATGATTATATATAAAAATATAATATTATAAAGAAGAAATTAATCTAAAAAAATAAACTTACAAATCTAATTGTACAAATTGATAAATATTTCACGGTTTAAAAAGAAGAATTCTTATCATTGACACCACAAATCAATATTTTAATTAAACTATTTAAACATAATCACAATATACACAAATCCCCCTTTAAAATTAATAAATTTAAAGGAAATCAATGTAAAAATAAAAGTAAAAATTCTCGAACTGACCCTCCTCTAAATGAATAAGTTCCTGAAAAAATTTTCCCATGTTGACTATATGCATATAAATATAAAGTATAAGCAGCTTTAAAAACAGATAATATAGATAACATTAATATAGAAATTCAAGATCATCTAACAATTCTATTAATTAAAGAAATTAATTTAAAAATAAAAGTAAAAATTCTCGAACTGACCCTCCTCTAAATGAATAAGTTCCTGAAAAAATTTTCCCATGTTGACTATATGCATATAAATATAAAGTATAAGCAGCTTTAAAAAAAGATAATATAGATAACATTAATATAGAAATTCAAGATCATCTAACAATTCTATTAATTAAAGAATTAAATTTAATGTAAGAGGAGCAGCTACGTTTGCTGATCTCAATAAAAATCACCATAAAGCTATTGATGGTATAAAATTTAACATTTCCTTATTAATTAATAATCTACAACTCCCCATTCGTTTATATGAAATATTAGCTAAACAAAATAACTCAGAAGAACATAATCCATGAGCAATAATTAGTGTATATGAACCGCAAATTCCTATATAAGTTAAAGTTATTAATCCAGCTAAAACAATACCTATACGAGCTACAGATGAATAAGCAATTAAAGTCTTAAAATCAGTTTGTCGTAAACAAATTAAACTAATACTCCTCCTACTAATCTAATTCTAATTCAAATAAAATTAAATTTTAAACCCATTAATTGTAAAAAAAGGAAAAACTCGCAATAATCCATAACCACCTAATTTTAATATATTTCCAGCTAAAATTATAGATCCAGAAACAGGAGCTTCTACATGAGCCTTAGGTAATCATATATGAAACAAAAATATTGGTATTTTTACTAACAAAGCTATTACTAAAGAAAAATATAATAATTCGTAAATAAATATATAATTATTTAATAAAAAAAATTTAAAGTACCAGTTTACTTATATAAATTAAAAATATCAATTAACTTTGGTACAGAAAACAATAAAGTATAAAACAATAAATATACCTCAGCTTAATCGTTCAGGTTGATATCCTCACCCCAAAATTAAAAATAAAGTAGGAATTAAACTTCTTTCAAAAAATAAATAAAACATAAATAATCTCATTCTTCTAAAAGTAAGAATAAAATCAGTAATAAAATAATATTCAACAAAAACAAATTTATATAATTATTATATTTATAAACAGACTCTCTTGCTATTAATATTAAAGAAATTATTCACAAACTTAACAAAATCAATCCATATGAAATTATATCACATCCAAATAAATAAGAAATTCTTATAAAAATTTCTATATATATTTATTAAAATAAAAATAAATGTTAATAGAAATAAAAACTCTGAACCATTCAATAAGCATTATATATTAAACATAATGGAAATAAAAATAAAATTCTAATAAGAATTTTTAACATTGTAAAACATTAAATCTTTGAAAGTAATCATTACCATGAGTACAAATTATAGAAACTAAAATAGAAAGTCCAGGAGCACCTTCACAAACTATAAATGTTAAAAATATTATATTAAAAAAATTTTCATAATTTATATACATATACAGATATATACATAAACACATATACACATGTGCACTTATACACAGGTACACATATGTACATGTACACTTATACACATGTACACATATGCACATATACACACATACACACACATATATAACAATAATTACAACAATAACAACAACAATAACAACAACAACAAAAACAACAATAATAACAACAACAATAAAAACAACAACAATAACAATACCAACAACAATAAAAACAATTATAACAGCAAAAGCAACAATAAAAATTATAACTATAACAATAACAACAATAATAATACAAACAATAATAACAACAACAAAAACAAGAACAATAACAACAATAATAATACCAACAATAGCAACAGTAACAATGGAACGAACAACAATAACAATATCAATAACCATAAAAACAACAATAGCAACAACAATAATAACAACAATAATAACAATAATGACAACAACAATAATAAAAACAACAATTATAACAATATTAATAATAATAACAACAATAATAATAACAACGACATTAATAACAACACCAATAAAAATACCAACAACAATAAAATAATGACAACAACAACAAAAAACTGAAAGGGTGCTTTATAAATGTGAGAAGCCGGAATAATATAGAGGCACTCAAAATTTTGTTTAAACTTGCGACACCTGGAGAAGCCCATAGAAGGCACGGAACATTAATTATACCAAATCTTAAAGTTGAAAAATAAGTGAGTGTTGATATATATATATATATATATATATATATATATATATATATATATATATATATATATATATATATATATGATTTATATGATTTCTTAATATAATTTGATTCTTATATAATTCCTACAAATGAACTATCATTAGATAGACGTTGATAATCGAGTAATTTTACCTATAAATCCACAAATTCGAATTTTAGTAACAGCAGCTGATGTAATTCATTCACGAACTATTCCAGCTTTAGAAGTTAAGGTAGATGGTACTCCTGGTCGATTAAATCAAACTAATTTCTTAATCAATCGACCCGGATTATGTTACGGACAATGTTCAGAAATTTGCGGAGCTAACCACAGATTTATACCAATCGTAATTGAAAGTATTTCAGTAAATTATTTTATCAAATGAATTTCTAATAATGTAAACTCTTCATTAGATGACTGAAAGCAAGTACTGTTCTCTTAAACCATTTTATAGTAAATTAGCACTTACTTCTAATGAAAAAATTAGTTAAAAATATATAACATTAGTTTGTCAAACTAAAATTATCAATTAATTGATATTTTTTAATTCCTCAAATAGCACCAATTGGATGATTAAGTTTATTTATTATCTTTTCAATTGCTTTTGTAATTTTTAATGTAATAAATTATTATTCATATATCCCTTCCATACTTAAATCAGAATTAATTAATAAAACTCAATCAACAAACTCATTAAATTGAAAATGTTAACAAATTTATTTTCAGTATTCGACCCTTCTTCAAGTATCTTCAAATTATCATTAAATTGATTAAGTACATTTTTAGGAATTTTAATGATTCCTTCTATATATTGACTTATACCTTCTCGATATCATATTTTTTGAAATAATATTTTATTAACACTTCATAAAGAATTTAAAACATTATTAGGACCTATATGAGCAAACGGATCAACATTTATTTTCGTATCTTTATTTTCTATAATTCTATTTAATAATTTTATAGGGCTATTCCCTTACATTTTTACTAGTACTAGCCATTTAACTTTAACATTAACTTTAGCTTTACCATTATGATTATGTTTCATACTATTTGGATGAATTAATAATACTCAACATATATTTGCACATTTAGTACCTCAAGGAACACCAGCTATATTAATACCTTTTATAGTATGTATTGAAACTATTAGAAATGTAATTCGACCAGGAACTTTAGCAGTTCGATTAACAGCAAATATAATTGCTGGACATTTATTATTAACCTTATTAGGAAATACAGGACCTTCTATATCAACAATCTTATTAAGTCTATTAATTATTACACAAACTGCAGTTACACAAATTACAATAGAATCTGCAGTTGCTATAATTCAATCCTATGTATTTGCTGTTCTTAGAACCCTATATTCTAGTGAATTAAATTAATGTCAACACACTCAAACCACCCATTCCACTTAGTAGATTATAGTCCATGACCTTTTACAGCTTCAATTGGAGCAATAACAACTGTTGCTGGAATAGTAAAATGATTTCATCAATATGACACTTCACTATTCTTTTTAGGAAATATTATTACCATTTTAACTGTTTATCAATGATGACGAGATGTATCACGAGAAGGAACTTTTCAAGGACTTCACACTGATGCGGTAACAACAGGACTTCGATGAGGAATAATTTTATTTATTTTATCAGAAGTTTTATTCTTTGTATCTTTTTTTTGAGCTTTCTAGTAGTCTTTCACCATCTATTGAATTAGGGGCAATATGACCTCCTATAGGAATTACTGCATTTAATCCATTTCAAATTCCTCTATTAAACACAATAATTTTATTAACTTCAGCAATTACTGTAACTTGAGCACATCACAGTTTAATGGAAGGAAATCACTCCCAAACTACTCAAGGATTATTGTATTATTGTTGCTTTTGTTGTTATTATTGTTATTGTTGTTGTTACTGTTGTTGCTATTGCTGTTGTTACTATTGCTGTTGTTACTATTGTTGTTGCTATTGTTATTGTTGTTATTATTGTTACAGTTATGTCTATTTGTGTATACTTGTATATGTGTATATATTGTATATTTGTATAT
>PYHX02000495.1:73177032-73200530 GCA_004302925.2 Cochliomyia hominivorax | reverse complement strand
AGCAAACCCAGTAAATATAATTTTAGTAAATTAGTCATTATAAGAACCATTTTTGAAAACGAGATTACGGTTTTGTCTCTGTTACTACATAGGTTTTTAGAATTAAATTCTTAGATTTGATATTACTTAAAATTAATTTATTTTATCAATTTAATAACTAACTCGGCACTGTTTACGTGATCGTATATCAATTCGGAGTTGCTGAATTATAATTGTTTTACAGGTTTTAATCAAATTTTTTGCTAGACAATTTTTGTATATTAGGATAGTACCTAAAAATATTGTCAATTTATAATGTATTATATAAAATATGATGTACTCAATTCAGGAGCAATTAGAAAAGTTATCTGAGTTAGAAAAGTTGTGAACTCTCCAATACCATATAATAGATAATTAAAAATGTTTTAGTCAGTCAAGTCTACACTACATTGTTGGGTGCAAAAATTTATTTACGACCCTCTTATGATATATGTAGTACAACATTATAATACTAACATTTTTGTGCAATTTATGTGTTTTAAAAGGATCTTTTTTGAGATTTCTGCGTGCGGATGGATCGATCCTCATAAGATTAAATACATCGATTTAAAAAATAATAAGACCTATATATACAAATTTTGGTTAAAAACGTTTTATATTTAGAAATTTTATGGACCTCGAAGAAATAGTGGGCCGAAAAGTTCTAAATATAAAACGATTCTAACGAAATTTAGCACAAACAATTCGTTATATAAACAACATGCCAAATTTTATGAGGATTGGTCCATTGTTTTAAATAACAATCTTCAACTTTCCATATCATATTTGTATTAAATAAAAATATTATTTACTTCGTCCTATAATTTCGCATAGCTCTCTTATTACACCAGAAATCCGAAAAAACCAAGTAAAACTAAGGTCGTTCCTGTATCTTAAGAATCAAAGTTATAAGCTCTAGATTTTATTAAAATATTTATTTTGTTAAAGTAAATTAATTTAAATATTTTAATAAAAAAATTGTGTTCTAGAAAGAAGTCCTTTGATTAACGATGAACTTAATTTCATTTGGAAATAAATGCCCAATGGAATAATGTATTAAACTCCATTTGCACATGATTTGTTTTTCCTGTCTTTGTTAAGAAAAATATTTTAAACGTTTTGATTTTTATTATTCATAAAAACATAAATTGGGCAAAGCGGGCTATTGAAATACTAAACGCCTTTAGTTCGACCGAAGGCCATTCGCTCACGAAGTGATTTAATGTAATTTTGGGAAGTGCTACATCATCAATACATTTTGAAGTAACATTACGAACGTATAGTTTTATATAAGTTTGGATATTAACGCTGTTGATTATCTCAGACATCTGTATAATTTTTTCACTAGAACTTTTTTTAATCGGTTAGGTGCAGGAGTAATAACAATAGACGGGCGAACATTGCTTGATCTACTCAATTTTAAACATATACTTCATTTGATCTTAGATGAGAACATTTACCACGTGAGGAAATTATCATTCACCACTCAAGATTGAATAAATTCGATTTAAAAACTCTAACTCTTGAAAAAAGTCTTTACCTAAAAAGGTTTACATTAAGACTTAAAATTTTTAAAATGGTTGAATTTTGAATATGTTTAGATTTTGAGACTTAATTAAACAATTAATAAATTGTAAGTGAATGAATTGAATTGTAAATCTTTAATTATATCCTCCACCACCACAAATGGTGAGAGAATATTAAGTTTGTCATTCCGTGTGTAACGCCAAGAAGGAATCATCTCAGACCCTACAATGTATATATATTATTGCATCGAATCAAAAACTGAGTCGATGTAACGTTTGTATGTTGGAACATTCTCATGCCTAGAATGATTGTTCGAATTCAATGAAATTTGGCCACATCGTTTGTTATTGTCCTAAACAGTTTGCTATTTAAATCCAGCTATATCGGTTTATAAACAAGGAAGTTATAGACCGATTTCTGAAACAACCTCAAAATTTCGAAAATGAACTCTTCTTCTAAAAATGTAATTGGACTTAAACAAGAAATAATTTTTAGCATACAATTGCACGTGCTCCATCATCGCGCAAAAGATCATCAAAATCTGATTAAAAGAAATTAATTAACCTATTTTCTACATTAAACCCAATCCCAAAACGGGTCCTTAGACTTATAAAGCTCAAAAAAACTTCGGGAATACGGTTTTATTGTGATAAAAGTTTTTAATAATGAATTGAATTTTGCTGAGAATTGCTATTTGTGTGCCTACTTTACTTAAGGTGAAGGTAATAAATAACCAAAGGTTAAAGTCTTAGTGGAATATTGTACATTGAACAGCTGATAGCGAGTCCCTTTTTTTTGGACTTTGTAATAAAAAAAACATATTTTTTTATTATGTTGTAAGTGATTAAACCTTTCGAACCTTATTTCGAAAGCAATAATAGTCAATTGATAATATTCAAACGTCACTATAGTTTTGGATAATTTCTACAGATGAATCACTAGAATTTTAATTGAAACCCTTTTTTCCAGAACGCATTTTTAGAGAACTCGTTGATGAGTATCATCTGAACAATGATCACGAAAATTCTTTGTATACAAGGAGTATTAATGAACATGCTTTGGAATGGTGTACACTTTTAGATCCTTTAAATCACCGTTAATGACTTTATTGAAGATGTTTAATTAAAGTTTTCACTTTTTGTCTGGAGTGAAGTTTTTATTCGGAATACTGGCAAGAATTAGCAGTTTGGAAATAAGTTTGTCGTCGATAATAAACAAGTAAGAAATTATAATCGGTCAAGACCGACTATTTTATACCCTACACCATATTGTTGATTATAAGTGGTAGCTACGAACTCAACAAATAACCCTCGAATAATTTGTTTTCTTCTTTTGCTTAAGAGTGCTGTATTTTATTATTTGCGATTTTTTTAATCTTAAAAGATTCAACAGGGGCCTTATATAGGAACTAGAAGAAATTATGTGCCGATCCTCATAAAATTACGAACATCAATCTCTGTTTAAGTTTATCTTAATTTGACTAACTCTTAACATAAAACCAATGTATTTGAGCCCTTCAAAGTGATATTTGAAAGGATGGTTGAATGGAACATATGAGAAATAATGAAACGATCTCCAATTTCAAGATATCTCTACAATTGCGATCAGCATTCTGTCCACAAAGTTTACATGGACAGACAGCCAGGCGGACAGACATCGCTTAATCGACTCAAAAATTGATTCTGAGTCGAACGGTATACTTAAAAGTGACAGCATCAATATTTTTTCTGTTCGTAACAAACTTAAGCACAAATGCATTATACCCCAACTACCTATGCTGATGAGGTTTCAAAGACTTTCTATTTCGATGGTGAACTATATAGAAAAATCTTTTATAGTAAATGACAATAGATTTTCACCTTTCTTGGACATGGAAATAATATTCTTTCGCCAGTTCTTAGTTTTGAAATTCTAATCTCAGTTGATGCTAAAAACATCAAGGAACAGTTTACTCTCAAAATCACCTGTACATATTTTATTTCCTTTTAATTTCTTACAAATGCAGTCTAAAAAAACTGCAAAAAGTTATCTTTATGTAAATTCTACTAAACTGAATTAGTACGGCATGAACATCTATACAGAAAGGATGATTAAGGCAAAAATGATCTTATTGACCTTAAACTGCCATTGTACAATAGCTACCACTGACTTTTGCCATACCGTATATTACGCAGTTTTCGATATCATATTAAATGTTGCATTCTTAGACATTTGCAATACTTCTCTTCGCAGACGTAGACAAACTAATTCACTGGAATCAAGAATTGCTCGAGATATGAGAATAATGAAGACATTACAAATTAATCACAATTAAATATTGTGAAAATGAAAAATATAGTTAAATAAATGTATACACCGAATGATCTATGACATTCTGTGGTGAATTTGTGATAAGTTAAAAATACGAACTGATTGTAATATTTGCCAGGCTGGAAAGTAGCTTTTATTATGGCAACAAATCAAGTTTTAAGGTAATTAAAATATACTAGTGATAATATATACAAGTGACCAGATGTCACTTGTATATACAGCTGCATACAGCAGTCTTTAATGTAAGCTAACAACAATATTTCCGGCAACAAAGCGTCAGATGAATTGTCGAAAGAATGTGCATCTGTTCCTGAAACGGAAATCTTAAGTTAGTTAGTTCAGTTGAAAATAGCTTTCTGAGTTGTTTATAAATAATTTCATTACAAAATTTCAACTTTTAACTAATTTGCTTTTATATATTCAATATACTTCAGAATAAAATACTATATATCGTAAATATGATTTTTTCAAATAAAGTGACACTTCAACATATCTGAGTTGATATGCCCTCAAAAAAATAAAATATGCATTTATATTTAATAAAATAATAATTAATAAATAAATAATAATTATTAAATTCCTAACTAAAATATACGAAGATAAATTTGATATAATCAAATTGTGTGCATGATATATGCGAGAGTTGTCCATTCATAATGTTATAATTCCAGGAATTTTGAAATATTCAGATATTTGTTATTTTGTATTTAAGATCTTATTTTTGTTTCGTTATTTTATTTATTTTTTATTTTTGTTTTTTCTCCAATAATTTAAGTAAAATTCAAACTAATTAACTAATTTGTCAACTGTGTTTAACAAACCACAAAAGACCTTAATTTTATGGTTTGTGGTTGTGGCTTTTAATATTTGTTCATTGTTGTTGTTTTGTTATATCTTGTTAAAATAGATAACACAATAAAAATACAACAATAATAATAACATAAACAAAATGTAGGATAAAAAACCAATTTATTTCTATAATTTATACGAGACGGGGTGGTTTATTTTTGTCTATTGAATTGAATTGAATTTAATTTAATTGTATGCTAATAAATTAAATGCAACAAAAATTAAAAATCTCATACCCAAAAATGTTAAATAAACATTTTAATATAAAACAATGGATATCAATAACTCTACTTATTTGTGATCGTATATTTATTAAACGTTTAAACAAATGTACAGACTTAAAAAATTGATAGGAAACAAAATATAGAAATTTTTGTTTATTTCAGAAATACTTTAGAAACTTAAAATCAGAAATGCAAAAATTCGACTTTCCGTTTGTTGGAAATATTTTTAGGACACCCTAGTAAATCGATTTCAACTCTTTTCATCAGATTAATAATTATTTCGGTTTCTATTTAAAATATACAATATCACTTAAACTGGGAAAATTGTTACATACAAATTTTTGATACAAAATCAAAATAAAAGGATACTTTTTGGTGAATTTATAATTACAATTTATATTTTTCAATATTTTATATAATTTACCTAAAATTAATTATGATATTTACAACATATAGATACTTTGAAATGTAAATAAAAGAAATTGTATTTGACTGAGACCAAAATATTACTAGGCCCGATGTTAAGACACAACAATCTGAAATATGGAACTCTTTGATTGATTTTATGCAAAACGAGCGAATTACATGTTATTCATTGTATTTATTAATCTACGTTTCACTATGGTTTCCATATAAAGCAACCTTCCTGGAAACGTGATAAAAATAATTTTTATACAAATTCTGCCTCATTGGCCAAGAGTTTATTGAACGTGAAATGTTGTAATAATTTTTTAGTGATTACGACTGTTATTTTTTCAAGATTTCTTGCAAAATATTTCCACTTTAAACCATTTCGCTGGCATGAAAAATCATGCAATTTTTGATTTTATGAAATAAACATATTTATATTTTTTTTATAATTTGAGGTGGTTTTCAGAAGTGGGCTTATATGCAAGCTATAGGAAATTATGGACCGGCCCTTGTTGGAATATTTTCTGATTGAAGAGATCTTAAAAATTCAAAGTATAATCACAATACTAACATTTTTTTCTGAAATGTATGAACCTTAATTATGAACAGTTACAAAATCTATTTATAAAACACAGATATGAATATCTTCATATCTGTGTTTTATATATAAGTTAAAAGGCCACCTTTTATAAATTAAAAAGCTACCTGAATTTATCTGTACATGAGCTCTTTTAATAGAAATTGCGACCTAAAAAATTGCGACCAGTAGGTACTCTACCAGACAGGGTTACCTGCACAAAGTTAAATCGAGTCCGAAAGTTATTCTGCGTCGATCAATATACTTAAAATTTTGTAACACCAAAACACCATTTGTTCTGTAGAACTGAAAATGTCATACCATTTGCGCCACAAAACATATATACAATTTTTGTTTTATTGGCAAAAAGAATCGCTTTTAAAACAATGAACGAAAGGTATCATATTAAATATATCGTATCCGACAAGCACAAAATGAAAAGCATTTTGTAGCTAAGTTCACTTAGAATTTAAGCATTTATAATTTTTGCAATATTAATTGATTCCTAATTGGTCTTACGAAACAACAAAATAAATATTAACCGATTCCATTTTTCGTTCCACTAATATTTGACATAATTACACTAAGTATATATCGCTTGATCTATGAAAAAATAGAATCAGAATATTTTCATTTGTTTTGAAGATACATTTAAGGATTTACTTGAAACGTTAATAAATAGTTTATCATTCATATTCAAATATTTAATTTATATTGTTTTACTTCGGTTGATACGAAGTACACAGAATAATTTCATTTATCTTGTTATACCCTCCAACACCACAAGTGGTGGTGAGGGTATATTAGGTTTGTCATTTCGTGTGTAACGCCAAGAGGGAATTGATTTATTTCATCAAATCAAAAACTGTCTGTCTGCTGGAAACATTCTATCACCTAGAATAATATCTGAAACAACCCTAAAATTCTGAAAAAGAACACTTCCAATTTCTTCTAAAAAAGTAATTGGACTTAAACATGAAATAATTTTTAGCATATAATTGTACGTGCTCCATTATCGTGCAAAATATCATCAAAATCTGATTAACACGAAAAAAGTTATAGGCTATAATACGCAAAATTTTTATACACCCTAAACTCTGTGTGTCATATGGTCCGCAATATTTAAGTTAATTTTTTAAGATTTTTAAGATAATTTACTGAAATTTGACACATATACTTATTTTTTCTTTTGACGAAAATCGACTGAGATTTTGATTTGAAGCAATATATATATATATATATATATATATATATATATATATATATATATATATATATATATATATATATATATATATATATATATATATATATATATATATATATATATATATATATATATAAATATATATATATATATATATATATATATATATATATATATATATATATATATATATATATATATATATATATATATATATATATATATATATATATATATATATATATATATATATATATATACACACATATTTTTGCTTCAAATCAAAATCTCAGTCGATTTTCGTATTAACTTAACACGAATTTGTGGTGGAGGGTATGGAAGATTCGCCATAGCGAGTATAGCATTCTTACTTGTTTTATTTGCTACTTAACGTTTTAATATGCTAAAGATTAATTGCAAATTATACACAGAAAAATATTACCAATTATATTTTCATCAACATCATCTTTCAGGTAGGAATGAAATACATATAAATACATGCACATACTCATATATATTTATATATTATATTTAACACTCATATATATTTATAAATAACACAATATGCATATATATATATATATATATATATATATATATATATATATATATATATATATATATATATATATATATATATATATATATATATATATATATATATATATATATATATATATATATATATATATATATATATATACTCAAGTGGATTTGAAGACATAATATGCCTTCCTCAAGGTAGTAGTAGTCCATTGGACACATACATTACCTGAATTGCTTGTCACAAATTTTTTTGCGAAATAACAATACTTTTTAAGAAATAATTTTCGCTTTAATAAAAGAAGTAATTTCGCATTTCAAGAGATTGAATATATGCATGTTCGTTTATAGGAATATTAGCTAGTGTATGCACACAAGAATAATTTTATGTATTAACATATTTAAACACAATTACATAATTACAATTTTTCATACAATCTACACACAAGAAAATCTTATGGAATCATTTGCAAATTTATATTATAATCCTTTAAAGAAGGTATTTTAATAATCCTTTAAATATTAAAATACCTTCTTTAAAATTAATTATTATTTACTAACTAATTTTAACACAAAAAAATTATTTAGCAAAAACATATCGAAAATTTCTTCAAGTGTAGAAGCCAATAAATTATATAAAATACGTATGTCCAAAATGAAACTTTGAAAAGTAGAGGAAATATTTTTTATTTATATGGTTTCAGTCGTACTTGTATTTATATTACTATTTATAAATATATAAGTGTGTGTATATGTGTACCACATTTTATTTTATTTTATTTTATTTTTTTCACGTCAAACAATTATGCCAGTTATGTAGTGAATAATAAAAAGTAATTAATTAGTAAATATTTGGTGAAATAATTAAATTGTTTTATGACATCGGTGGTAATTACTTTTGCAATATAACAATTATAATTTCAAATTAATTATATTGTATTACTTTTGCTTAATCAGATTTAAGTATTAATTAAATTCATAAAAATATATTAAACGACATAAGAACAACAAACGTAACAATATTTATTTAAAAACTTAAATCTATTAAGTATGTATGTATGTATGTATGTATGTATGTATGTATGTATGTATGTATGTATGTATGTATATGTGTATATATGTATGTATGTACGTAAGTGGAGTGGTACCAACCATTCAAAGAAAATATTGATTATTGAATATATAAAGAATTATAGCAACGAGAGTTATCGAATTTCGTCCCAAAGGTTAGGATCAGGGGGAGAGGTAGCTCTCATACAAAGCAAATATTGGTTATCGAATATCTTAAGAACAATTGAAGTGAGAGTATTAACTAGGAGATTAATTTGCCCTATATCGGTCCATATTTTCCTATAGCTCCCTTATAACGGGCATTCCCAGAAAACGGGTTTGAGTTAATAAAAATAAAGATCAATTCCATTGAAATTTAGAACAATGATTTTTCTAACTACAATCAATCAATCTAACTTATTAAAATGAATAATATTGGTCCAAATTTTGCTGTATCTCCCCTTCCCGGAAAACAGTTTTGAGCTTATAACAAGCATACTTTTTGTTGTTATATCCTCCACACTACAAGTGTTAAAGGGAGTATATTAGCTTTGTCATTCCGTATGTAACGCTAAGAATGAATTATATCAGACCCCATAATGTACATATATTCTTGCTTCAAATCAAAATCTCAGTCGATTTCCGTCAATTCAGTAGAAAAAAATCATAACCAAAATTATAACTAATTTTATGAGTCATTAAGTGTTTCTGTGTTATATAATATATACATTAGTGGGTGTATGTGTGGGTATATGTATATCTACGGAACATAACGTATTAACTTCACACGAATTTGTGGTGAAAGGGTTTTGAAGATTCGGCATAGCCGAATATAGCATTCTTACTTGTTTTTTTTTTTTTAATATTTATTCAAATAAATTTTCTTTTTCGAATTATGTTAAATTCATAATATGTGTATAGTTATAATCTTGTTTACAGTGAATTTATATTTGAATTATATCATTAAAATTAGAAAAGTTTTAGTGGAAATTGTAGTAGATAAACTGGTAAAAATTTCCATAAAGCTTTTTAGAATCTTATTGACATAATGATTTATCATCTAACACTAATAGTAAAAAAAATGTATTTTATGTTCACATTTCATGTGTTACGCCTATTCTAAATGTCCGTATTCAAAGAAATGTTAGAGTTGTTTTTTATAATCCTTAACTGTTTCCTATTTAAAATAAGAATTATTAGTTAAATAACAAAAAATTATAGACTGTTGCCTGAGACAACCTCAATATTAAGGCGAAATATATTTTAAAATTTATCAATAACAATTATTAAGATTTAGACAAAACAAGTACTCCATTAATATATGAAGTTTTAACAACATTAAGAAACATACACTCCAATATACTTTATACACATACACACTAATAAAAAAAAAACAAACTGTTTTTTATTTAAAGTGAAATTTTATTTATAACTTTATGGGCGGTCATACAATTATAAAGATAGTAAATGTTTTCTTGTGAGAATTTTGATGTTGTTTCAGATATCAGTCTATAAATTCTTCAAACAGCTTAGAATAAATAATTACATACGGAATGACAAACTTAATAAATAAAGGAGGTTATAAAAATCTAAAAGAGAGATTATAAGCGAAAATATGCCAAATTTTTATGTCCCTAAAATAAAGGTGTTATATAGATCGCAATTTTTTAGATTTTTTAACATAAAATATAAGAAACCTTATATGGGAAATAGAGTCCACATTAGACTTAACTCACATTGAGGCTTCTGGTCAAAAAATTAAATTAATAAAAAGAACTTTATATAAAATTTATATCTAAATTCCAGACGATCCAACACAGGTTTCTTCTTAGAATATAGTAGAAGAACCATATTCTCATGACACAGGCAGTTAATACTTTGGAAATTTCAAGATAAATTGACCAATTTCACTATAATTTTCATATAAGGCCTCTTTTGAAGTAAGTTTTAAGAGAACTGAAATTAATCCAAATTGAACAGGAATTAATTTTGCGTAATTGTTACACTTCTGGAAATTTGATTATTATTTCTTTTAGAAGAACATCAATGTGTACTTTAAGAAATTAATCCAAATTGAACAGGAATTAATTTTGCGTAATTATTACACTTCTGGAAATTTGATTATTATTTCTTTTAGAAGAACATCAATGTGTACTTTAAGAATTTCTAAGAGATGATACATATATTTTCTATTTCTTTCTTTTTTATGCGCATTAAACTACGTTGGAATTTAATCCTATAGTTAACTAAAAATTTTTTATAATAAGGCCTTTTGTTCGGCCTCTATATTTATTATTCCCTCCACCACCACAAGTGGTGATGAGTGTATATTAAGTTTGTCATTCCGTGTGTAACGCCAAGAAGGAATCATCTCAGACCCTACAATATGTCCGTCTGTCTGTTGGAAATATTCTCACGCCTAGAATAATTGCCCACATTCAATGAAATTTGGCCACATCGTTTGCTATAGTCCTAAGCAGATTGTTATTTAAAACCAGCTATATCGGTCTATAAGCAAGGAAGTTATAGACCGATATCTGAAACAACCTCAAAATTTCGAAAATGAACTTTTATAATTTCTTCTAAAAATGTAAATGGACTTAAACAAAAAATTAACTATAGCATACAATTGCTCCATCATCGTGCAAAAGATCACCAAAATCTGATTAACAGGAAAAATAATAGGCAAAAAAAAAAAAAAACTCTGTGTGTCATATGGGCCGCAATTTTTAAGATCATTTCCGGGAATTTGTCACATTTATACTTATTTTTATACAAAAAATATTTTGTGATCATTAATTGACACCGCTCCCATATAAGGGACTTTGCCGGAATAAGACTTATAGCCCCATATAATGCCCCATCCCGGAATACGGGTTTGAACTAATAAAACAATTAAATAAATACTTATTCCATTGGAACACGGTACAATGATTCTTTTTAACTGTTTTTAATTAGAACTATCCCGGCCCATATATTGATGTAGCTCCCATATCAGGTCCCTCAACGAAGATATTATATTACTTTGCCCGATATCGGTTTATTTTTTCTTATAGCTCCCTTATTTAGTTATATATATATATATATATATATATATATATATATATATATATATATATATATATATATATATATATATATATATATATATATATATATATATATATATATATATATATATATATATATATATATATATATATATATATATATATATATATATATATATATATATATATATTTCATGAAAAAATCCGACAGGACCTGGAAAAGAGTACTCCTCAAACAAAGCAAAAGAATATCTAAAGAACTGTTGCATCGAGAATTTTAAATTTGGCCCCAATCACTTCCTCAAGGAACACTTTAACTGGACAAAATTAAAGACGGACAGGATAACGGGGAGAAGTAATCCCCATAAAAATCTAATATTGATATCGAATATCTAAACATCTACTACAACGAGAATTTTTATACTCGTCGTGATTTGTGAAATTTCTTTCAAGATGTAGGACTCTGGAGAATTTTTGAGCAACAAAGTGAAACGTTATAGAAAACTAAAAATAATGGCGAGCCGACCGGCTTGTACTTCTGATGAGAAATTATTTACATGTTTCTTGATCAGCTGATCTTCGATTTGTATTTTCTTGAATTTGCGCAAAATATTTCCTTAATATCAGTCATATTAATTGGAGTGTTCTATAAAACATTTTCCTACTTACATATTGTTTAATGATGTCCTAATAATGATGCAGCACCCGTTTTATTGCAAAACGGTCATTTTCCAATATTTATTAATTTTTTATTGAGTGTTGCCACTTCATGTGTAATTACACATATTGTGTGTAATATTTTTTATTTTCATGTGTAGTCTATGTGCATTTGATTTAATGTGTAAATTATGTATAATTTTAAATATTGAAAATTACCTTTATATTGGAGAAGTTGCATATGAATAAATATGCCACGTATCATCCCATAATTATGTTCAATGATCCTTGGAAATATCACAACAAATAAATGTTTATATATTAAACGGTTTCAATTCTAGTAATACTTGATTCTAGTGATACTTGAAATTCAAGTAATTGAAATTAGTTTTAAACAACATAATTATATATTTAAAGTATGACAGCAAGCTCGATTGGGTTTCGAAAAATTATTGCAAAGATCTGTCTCCAAAAGTATAATTTTAATATTTTTTCTATAACATTCTTGGGAGTATGTGGGTATAACAAATCATTTTCACTTTATACAGTTTTCTGTGATTTTTCTTTCGTCTTCCCTTGTAATTTTCGTTATACTACATTTGATACTTATATCCTAGATAGATAATGTCCCTGGCAAAAGGATTCAGTAATTTAAAGATTTAGGAAATTAAATTTCTCCTGGAGCAATTACATCAATTCTTTTTTCTTTTCAAAATTATAAACGAATCCAAGAAAGTTTCGGAAAAAATGCAAAAATTGATCATATCTGTTACAAATGCTTACAAATGAACTAATAATAGAAATATTTATATAGAAGATTTGTTATAATATATTTTTTTAATCATGTTATCTATGTTTAAATAAAAAGCTCAAACCCGTCTTCCGGGAAGTATCGTTAAAAGGGAGCTATATCAAAATATGGACCCATGTTAATAAAATTTATAACATATATTTAAAATAATTAAAAAATTAATTCTGCTAATAGAATTGGTTCAAATTTAAGAGTTTTACGAGCTATAAATAATATTCCGGGAAAGGCAGTTATATTTGAGTTGGGTCAGTTAATGATCCCAGAACAAAATGACTTTTTTGGATTTTGTATAAAAAAAAAAAATATATATATATATATATATATATATATATATATATATATATATATATATATATATATATATATATATATATATATATATATATATATATATATATATATATATATATATATATATATATATGCTCATATTAAAAATTTTTATTTAGTGCAAAAAATAAACGAAAATGTTATAAAAGTTTTATTCCATTGAATAATTAAGATAAATAAATTCAATATGTATATTAGCGTGTGTGTCTCAAGTACTAATGAGTTCAATTTAACTTAAATTAATGAATAAAGTAAATAATAAAAACACACTGACTCATAAGAGTAATAATTTCGCAATTAGTCCTAATTAAATAATTAGAAGGAATAATTTTTGAAAGTTTAATTATTACACACTACACAGGATCACACTCAATTATATGTACCTAATAATCTATGCGAACAATGAGTCGAATGAAAACGTAAGAGTTTTCATACAAAATAGGGTTTCTGCATCTCAATCGATTCGAACTGAAATGTCAAAATCAGTCACTTACGTTTTGGCTTCGTCTGACTGATTTTTGAATAAAAAACTATAAAAATGCATACCAGATTTTCAAGTTTTGCTAATCTACCGTTAGCAAATTCTCCATTAGCGAAATAATTAACGATTTTGTGTTATTTTTCAATATTTTTTTAATGCTGTTTTTTTTTTTTTTGTTTCTTTAAACATTGTTGTAGTTTTGTTCAAACAAATTAATAGCATTTTTACTACATTTCATAAATAATTACAAAAACCAGAAATTTAAGCAATACCTCAAAATTTGGTATTACTTAAATTTCTGAAAACGTAAAAAATAACGTAGGTCTATGCGAACAAAAGCTTCGTTCAAAAAGCCAAATTTAACACTAATTCGAGTGACTGGCTTTCATTCGCTTGACTTTTCGTTCCATATACAGAAACAGGATTTAAATATTAAAAAACGGAAGGCAAATATTTGTACATTATTTTGAAATTAATAAGAAATTCTTGACCTGTTTTCTATATATGTAAAATAGTTACATAGAAACATAAAAGCAAAAATGTTATAGGCTGAAGTGTTAAAAAATTTGATACACCCCAAAACCTCTGTCGCAATTGTCTGAAATTAGCCATATATGTTTTGATACAATAATAAATCCAAAGAAACTAGTTTGTGCTGGGGTTATTATTTGACGTAACATCCATATAAGACCCCTTGCCTGTATATGATTTATAGCATGTAAAATTCTTAAATATGAACCGAATTTATTGAAAATTGGAACAATCGTTTTGAATATATGATGTTAATTTCAATAATATTGGTCCATATTTTGCTATAGTTCCCATATAATGCCCCTTCTGAAAAATAGGTTTTAGCTTATACAACTAGTAAATCAAAATCATTTCTATTGAATTTAACAACAGTTATTTCTCTAACTATCTTTAACATATTATTATATGGTTTACTGGTATTACGTAGTTGGTCTTGACCAGCTATTACACTTTTCATTGTTTTATATTGTTATATCTCCACTAAACCATTCTAGCACCTATTTTTAAGCCGATCGTTGTCGCTTTAGAGTAATATCACCGCTGCAAAAAGAGGATCATTAAACTATATCAATGGGAATCGTATATGCAACTTATCTTTTAATTTTTTTATTGATGTTGTATTCGCTGCACACATATAGTTGATTTAAGATTGAGTAATTAGAATCTTTCGACATTAATATATAAAATTACGCAACGATAAATTTTTCAAATTACTTTTAACTAGTAAAATTCAGGTAGTAAAAGTTCAAAAATATTCTCAATAAAATATATTTTCTATGAAGCAATATATTTTCTATGAAGCAATGTTAAATTAATATTTTTTATCTATAAAGCAAAATTATAACTGAAAAAGTTAAATGTTTTCTATTTAAATTAATTTAACATTGATTTTTTTCTGTGTGTAGTCATATGGGAAAATGTCTTTCCATAAGTGGAAATAAATGTTCAATTTATTTTACAGTTCATTTTTGAACAAAATAATTTCAGTAGTTATTTAAAATTTAAATTATTCTTACAATATGAAAAATTCTTATTGAGTTAAAATATTTAGAAATGCTTTTAAAAGAATGCAGTAAACCTTTTATTATAGACTCAATCGTTTTAAACGGCTATACTTTTTTCTAATTAACATACATACGTACATATATGTGTGATATAGGATTTCTCAACTGTAAATATTCATTACTATTGTAGTCTGTTTGTCTCTAACTCCAAATTAATGTGATATAAATAAGTTGATTCTAATTTTGTTGTTAAAATTTAACTAGATATTGAACCTTCGACATTTGACTGAATTTCTTTATAAAGAATACCCTAAAAGCAATCACTCTTATGTATTTTCTTTATCCATGTTTGTCCTTTTGGCAAATATGCATTTAAATATCATCACCTCATGGTGAATACTTTTTCTGACATTTTTTCCTGGTACTTATGTATCTTACAGTCATCATTTGAAACATCTTCGTGTGGATGATAAAATAGAAAATAGTTAAACTGACATGAGATTTCATTGATGGTGAATAAAAGCAATATTTTACCTTTTCCATTTTCACTTTAACTTGATGCTGTTTCCCTGTATTACAATATGTCCACAAAAAAGTCTTAATGAACACACAAAGATATTTATTCAACTTTAGGCTATATCCTAAGTAAGAGGTAACATTTTTTTCTTTTTTCATGGAAAAGTTAATAAAAAGTGAAAAAAGCGATTTTTTTCTGCATTTAAGAAGTTTATAGAGAAATGATTTTTATGACGTTACTATATATAGATTTAACCATTAAAAGTAATGTTTTGTTTATCAATTCTATCTATGTTTATGATATTTAAATTGTACCTTAACGTACAGCAAGTTAAATAAAACTTCCAACCTTCTTCTTTCCGTACACAGCCGTAGCTTTGCAACTGGGGATCTGATTCGTGGCCATTCTCTTCTTCTATGAGATTACTTTCTTAGATCATCTAACCAAGGGGTTGATTGTCAAGGCAGACGATATCCATAGCAATTTTGAAACCAATTCGTTTTCATAAGCTGTCTTTCCACAACTCTTTATCAGTTTGTAATAACCCAAAAAGTTTCTTTGAATTTTCATTAATTACGGAAAGTAGTAGTGGCCAATAACAGGAATAATGATGAAATGACCGAGAAAAACCTCCAAATAAATAGATGCTATCTGCAAAAAAAGTTGAGAGAATAATTTTATATTCGATTCCTTATTAATAAATTATTACTACAATGAACCTTTTCCCTTGAAATATAAAAATTATGTGTTTTTGGAATATTTTTCCGGTATCACCATTATATCTTTATATATGTTTGAACAATTTGCATTCCACAAACATTTTTTAAAAGTCTTTTTTTTATCAGATTCGCAATACGAATTTCTTACATGATCACTTTACGCAATCTATAGACGCAGAAAATCTTAACCTTACATGGAAAATCTTTACATTATGGAACTGACCACTCGTATTCTCAATTAAAAACTGAAACAAATCATTCCGAATCTAATAGACTGGAAACAGATGGAATATTCAAAAAAAATTCCTTGATATCGCGCAATATTGTGTCAAGGGAATAACATTCTTAGCTCCATTTTTATCGAAGTGAATATTTTAATTTTCATAGAGTATAATCCAAAAATAAATAGAAGAATAATAATAAAATAATAATGAGGAAGAAAAATCGTGTCAAATGTGAACAGTAAAAATGAAAATGAGAGTATATATGAAATAAATTTTCTTAGGATGTTTTGATAAAAAATTTCACCTAAACAACTAAAACCAACTTTTCAGAATTTTTGGAGAGCAAATAGTGTTTCGAAATATAACAGATTTCGTAAATATATATATGTTTCTTTATGATCCAATCAAAACAAATTTAAAATATTGAGTTCCTTTAAATAAAGCGTTAAAATTAAGTAATATTTATATATTATATATATGTAATATTTAAACATTTAATGTGCTTTTAAAATTTTAGTTTCGAAAACCCTCCAAAAAACTAAAATGATTGCGTTGTGCAAGAGTCATAAAGTTATATTTACTTTGTCAACAGCATTGCGTTGTTACTCAAATCACGTTGCAAATTCATATAAAATATTCGCAATACAATGAAAAATCATTAGATTGTCCCAAAACAAGAAACAACAACAAAAGTGTTCCCTCTCATATTAAGAGAAGTTTAAGAACGGGACTCATATTGTAACAATGATCGAAAGGAACGAAAAAGCAACATTTGACGCAATAACATTAAAAATATTCACACTAAGGAGACTCTGGACCACTTACACAAATGCTCTTCCAAACACATTAACATCCATTATTGTATGTGTATCTTTTTGTGTGACGACTTCCATGGATGGTATATTCGATTTTATACAACATTCAACAAAAAAACATAGTGTTGTTCACACATCATTAGGATATCAACACCTTTTTGCCTCTGCCCAGTAATACATGAAAATAAATACTTTTGTTATTACTGCAGGCATTACAAACATTTTGGAACACAATCATTTGTATATATATTTGTATATATGTATAAATGAATCTTTGGGTGTATATGTTGTAGTATTAATGTATCTGTGAGAGTTGCCATCATCCCAGACATAATAGCAACAGTTTTGTGACAAGCACATCAATAAGTGAAATATACATATAAATAAGTAACCAGAATTATCCTGAAAGTTCTCCAAATTACCCAGCAAACATAAAATATTTAAATTTCTATTTAAGAGTCGATTTTTATAAAATCGAAAATTACGTTAAAATAAATAATTTTAATCCGTACAATTTTTAAGTCGTACAATTTGAAACCGTTAACTCTATTTAACTTTCATCGGTCTTATAAAGTTTTAATGAAGAAATTAGCTTAAAGACCTATATCAGGATATAATTATAGAAAGCTTATCACAGAAATAGTTAAATATTTCTCAATATCTGGAAACATACGATAAATACATTAACGCAATACACACAATGCCATTAAAATTTATATATCCGCGGTTAATAAAATCCAATATCAAGTTTAACTTCTTTCCACTTTATAAAGATCTATAACGGCATGGCTTCTATTTGAATGTATTCCCACGCAATCGATGATAAACTGCTATCAGTTAAAAATATATAACTTTATGTTATTAAATTAAATTAGGAAGAAATATATAATAATAAAAATAAAAAATATCCTTAAATCAAAATGCATCATTCAAGCCAAAAGTATAAGAATCGTATTCCAAAATATAGGAATTGTAAATAATAAAATTTAATCTGGCAACTCTAATCATAATGTCTACATACATTTTAGGTATGCGCTGCACGTTTTAACGACAATACTAAATATTATTCATAGGACCCAATGCTTTTGGGTATGTCAACAGAATTTCAATCGTATTAATATTATAATGATTATAAAAATAAAAAATATATATCAAATGTGTTAAAAACTATAATTTTGTTTAAATAACATAATAACAATAAAATGTTACATGTTTATCACTATTTTAATTCTAAAATTTGTATAAAATAACAAAAATTAATTTAAAATATATAAATATATTTAAAATATATAAAATATATATATATATATATATATATATATATATATATATATATATATATATATATATATATATATATATATATATATATATATATAGATATATATATATATATATATATATATATATATATATATATATATATATATATATATATATATATATATATATATATATATATATATATATATATATATATGTATATATATATATATATATATATATATATATATATATATATATATATATATATATATATATATATATATATATATATATATATAATATGTTGTAGGCTCAATTTTAAAATTCTTCCTGCAAAGGTTTTGTGAACAGTACCAGCCCCATCTGCCCTATCTTTCTTTAACACTCAAAGAAAAGTGATTGTAACTACATCTTTTAACTAAAGTTATAATAATTCTATAGATAGCATATAATCAATATTTACATTGGTCCTAACCGCCCTACATTTTGTCCAGTAAAACTGCTTTCTTTAGAATGTAATTCATATTAACTGCTACTTCAATATTACTTCACACATTCGATACCTTCTACTTTTCAAAAACACATACATTGATTTTCTTAAGAACGAACTCTGCGTGTATTTACACGTAGTTTAAAACTTCCTATAAATTCCGATTTGTTGAAACTTTAGATACATTTGTTGACCAATTCGAAACAAAAAACTGGTTAACCGGTCATGGTTGGAATCATTTTTAATTTCAAGTTATTTTACAAGTCTATTTTTTTGTTTTGCCTCAATTCTGAAAAAATCAACGTACCCTAGATGGTCAACATGGGGGTATCGCCGGCAACGCCTCTGACCAGACAGGTACGCATTTTCAAATTAATTCTTTAACTTTGGAACCACTTAATATATTTTAATGAAATTTCATGTGGACATTCTTTAGGCATTTTCCAATTCATTTGGAGGAGCATAAATTTCTAGTAGGTTCATGATCTGAGGAACAGTGGACCCAAAACGCGTTTTTTAAATAATTATATAATTTGGAAGTAGTGAGTATTTTTCAATTAAATTTCACATGAACATTCTTGAGATGTTTTTCAACTGATTTGGAGAAGGACATGTTTCTAGAGGGTCCTGGAGTGGGTCACTTCAGATGTGAGAATTTTTTAAATAAAGCATAATTTTTATTATTTTTATATGATTCTCGACAAAAAAATATAATTAATTCTTTTTTTCAAAAGCGTGGTAATAATTTTTCACTTTAAAATCAAATGTTTCCTTCTGTAGAAGTAAAACAAGTTTTCCTCCTACTAAAATATTGGGTATTTTGTAAAGCAAATGTGGGAATTCATGAAAATATCTCAAATCTTATAGAAGTTATTTAATGTCAAATGTTAAATACTTATTAAAGATACTTTAATACTTAAATACTTTATTATGCATATATTACTAATTTTTAAGCAGTTACCCTTAATAAAAATTGTAGACCATCCATAAAAAATTTACTGATACGTGCAAGAAAGATATATAGAACCGAATAGAGCCCATCAAGTTCAATAAAACTAAAAAACAGTCCAAAAATGGTTAAAAATTTTACATTGGCCTAAATATCTTTTAAATTATAAAAGATATCGCACACATTTAAGCATATTTTTCCAAATCAATTAGAAAACACAACTGGAATATCCATGTGAAAATTATAAGGAGCATATGTATGGGAATTTTTTAATCAAATCAAAAGATGAATTTTTAGCGACTTTTGAAAAAAATATGTTAATCGAGGTGACCAACCTCAATCCCATTAGGAACATGTTGTTTTCCCAATCAATTGTTAAACACCTTTAAAATGTCCATATGAACTTTCGTTAGAAAGTATTCTATTCTTCCAAAGATATAGAATTATCTCCAAAAAGATGCGTAATGTGAAAAAATAAGAAATTCTCAAAAAATATCGTTTATTAGATTTTTTTGCAAACAAACAATTTGTCAAATATGTTCACTAAACAAAAAATATAATTTTTCATTAAACAAACAAATTGAAATAAAAAAACAAAAACTGAACCAAAGCAGAAAAAAATATTCACTTATAATACTCATCTGTATATGTGTATGTACACAAAATTCTTCGACAGAACAGCCTGAATTTAAATTTTACGTTAGAACCCGCCATAAGAAAATTTGCTTTTTCATAATAAAAATTTAATTTTTTATCATTCATTTCATTATTTTTATAAATTTTTTCATCCTGCTAAGATTTGTTGAATTTTGCCATGTAAAAATATCAAATGTTTTTTTAAATATAACTTGATACTTACCTATTCTGTATATATTTATAGTGCAGGAAGTATACTTAATACTTTACATATTTCATATAACTCATACGCCCATGTGTTTTATAATAACAAAATTACATTTTATTTTTTAATTACGAAGATAGAAAAAACGAAGGTAGTTCTTCTTACTTATTCTGTATCCATAATTAACCTTCTGATGTTTGCCTGTATTTGTGCCATATTATTAAAAAAAATCCCATTGTTTTCTTTATTTATGAAAATTTTTATAATCATAATAGAATCAGGGGAAAAGAACACCTCAGAGGAAGCTATTTTTAATTATCGAATATCTAAAAAACTGTTACAGCGAGCGTTTTAAAATTTGGTTCCAACTACTTTCTCATGGAACTGTTTTACAGCACAGAATGTAAGACAGATGGTATAGGGAAGAAGTACACCCCATTCAAAGCTACGAAGCCAAGGAGAGGGGTATCCCCCATAATGCAAATATTTATTATCGAAAACCAATCGAAGTGAGATTTAATTTCGATTATTTTCCTAAGAAACAGTTTTTCCGAATGAAATGTTGGACAGTTAGGAAGTCCCCATACAATGCAAATATTAATTATAAATTTTCAAAAAAAACAACATGAATGCTTCTAGCCATTTAGACCTAATATTTATTATCGAATATCTAAATAACTTAAGGCGTAAATTTCCAATTTATAATAATACATAATAATTTTTTAATACATATCATTATTTCTATTTTTTTTTTCGGAATCGAAGAGGTAGGAGAATTTTTGTGCAGCAAAGCGCACCGTGCAAAAACTATAAAAAATACATATCATATTTATAAGTTTTGGTTAGCCATCCATAAAAAATTAACCGATTAACCTACTTCTTCTTTTAATAATTCTATAACATAAAATTTTAATAATAAATTTTAATAAATAATTTAATAAGCGAAAACACTTTTCTTAGCGAAATTAGTTGTAACCATGATTATTATTCGTTCTGGTTTATATCTCGCAATATGTGTATGTATTCACCATATGGACTTGAGAAAATATTTATACAAATACATAAAGATTTAACAAATATAAGGAAATTCAATATTCAATTTAATCATGAGTTTAATTTTATTTCTTGCTAAAAATTTTAGCATACGGTTTAAACAATATGTAGATAATTTCGTCCCTCATTAACCTGAAGATACTTAAAATTCAGTATAGAGTATTCAATCATGAGTGATATTTTTCAAAGAATAAGTACATAACACATTTTATTTATCCAACTCAATAGAATGTCAATGTGGTTCACAATGGGGTTAAACAAGCCGTTTATACAAATTATATGACCTTCGGTTTACAATCCTAATTTTTGTTATTACTTTAGATTGTTATGAGTGTGTGAAATTTTTCATACAGATGCAAATATCGTTAAAAGTAAATACATTTATTTTTAATATGACCTATACATTCATATGAATGTATGTATGCATATGTACATCATGTAACTTGTCTTGTTATCAAGTATAGACAAAATTCATGTACACATATCATATAAATTCATATATAAATACATTCATAAATATATTCATATATACTTATGCACATACATATATGTTCTATCTAAAGAAATGTAGATCAACTTGTAAACATACATACACACATTCAACAGTAACAACTACAACAATACAATTTGAACATTTAACAATTGAAGACATTAATTGTTGAAGGCATGTTTTAACATTCGATTTACAACATTATGAGTAAGTATGTGTGTATGTATATACTTTGTATCCATTTAAAATTAAAGTGAAATGTTGGTGTTTTCCTATATTTAGTTATTTGATTCCTAAAAACTGGACTCAAGATAATACTTATTAACTGTAGTTTCTCACCATTATTATGACATTTATTTATTTTATTATTGTCCGAAAAGATAATGGCATCAAAATTCGTCTTATAATCAAGAATACCACAATTTATAAATGAGAAATATTGATTTAAGTCGATACTAAATGGGAAATATGTCAACAGTAGTCAATAAATTTGGTAACTATTTGCTTTAAAGTTCTATCAAGAATAAAAAAATACGCTTACATTGTTTAGGTAA
>PYHX02000495.1:73081168-73176932 GCA_004302925.2 Cochliomyia hominivorax | reverse complement strand
ACTTTAAATTTTTTTGTTTTAATTATCACGGACATGAACATTAACAAGCATTATAGTTTTTTAACAGAAAGGAATTATTAAATAATTTATTTTTGATAAAAATAACATAATTAAATTTAACGTAGTTAACTTGAAAATAATTATTAATACTTTTTCATCCGAAGTGGTGGAAAAAATATTGTGAATAACACTTGTCATCATTTGTGATCACAGAATTCACGGAAGTATCAAAAATAACAGCATTTAAAATATAAAATGTATAAATATTTAAAATAAGTATTTTCTTCTAGTAAAACTGACTTGTGTGTGGGAAAGAAATTCTTTCAGTGATTAAAAATGAGCAAATTGCTGTAATTTCAACAGTCAATATACTAAAATGTAATCATATATACCAACCATCATCTATGAGTCATCGTATTGTTACAACATTTAAATAGAAATAGTTAGAGTTGTATATAATCACGACAATATTAAGGACTACAAAATATTCGGATAGCCAATTGGGGAGAGGTATCACCCTTACAAATAAAACTTTTAATGTCTATGGAGCAAAAAAATAAAAATTACAAAAATGGATTTAAAAAATATATATGTACAAGTTGGTGATTTCAAAAAAATAGTATGATAAAATTTAGATATGAAAATTCTATACAAATCGATATAGTCCCAATTTTTATATATTTGTTTTAAAAAATATTTTTCATTTAAATAACGTTAATTGCATTAAAAGATTTTTGGAATTTATTTTAGCAAACAGTGGTTGACTCGACTAAAATATAGCAAATTCACGAACCGAACAAATGAATGTTGCCAGGTACTGACTACTTGAACTTTACAAATTTACGCACTTTCTAATAATGTACGGTGAAATGCCAACAAAAAATCACTGTCGAAAATATTAAGGTTACAAACCGAATGTGAGTGATTAGTTAGTGAGTGTTAACAATTTTTGATAATGAAGTAATACCAAAATATTATGAATTTCGAATGGCAACTTCACACTGCATTACATGTATATAAACTATATCATGCATATGAATATGAACTATATCATAAAGTTTTATTGTAAAATTTGTTACCTGTAAAACAAAATTCTATCAGAAAGAAATGAAGTATTAAAAAGAAATATTTATTTCTCCTATTTTTCGATAAAAAGAAACCGCTATATATAAACAGGTGAGATAAATAATTTATTTTTTTTAATTCCTCATTTCTTTCTGATGGAATTTTGTTTTACTAGTAACAAATTTTACTAGTAAATCCAAATTTTTTAATTACGACAAATTATGGACTACAAAATATTCGGATAGCCAATTGGGGAGAGGTATCACCCTTACAAAAAAAACTTTTAATGTCTATGGAGCAAAAAAATAAAAATTACAAAAATGGATTTAAAAAATATATATGTACAAGTTGGTGATTTCGAAAAAATAGTATGATAAAATTTAGATATGAAAATTCTATACAAATCGATATAGTCCCAATTTTTATATATATGTTTTAAAAAATATTTTTCATTTAAATAACGTTAATTGCATTAAAAGATTTTTGGAATTTATTTTAGTAAACAGTGGTTGACTCGACTAAAATATAGCAAATTCACGAACCGAACAAATGAATGTTGCCAGGTACTGACTACTTGAACTTTTGAAAATAATGTACGGTGAAATGCCAACAAAAAATCACTGTCGAAAATATTAAGGTTTCAAACCGAATGTGAGTGATTAGTTAGTAAGTGTTCACAATTTTTGATAATGAAGTAATACCAAAATATTATGAATTTCGAATGGCAACTTCACACTGCATTACATGTATATAAACTATATCATTCATATGAATATGAACTATATCATAAAGTTTTATTGTAAAATTTGTAAAACAAAATTCTATCAGAAAGAAATGAAGTATTAAAAAGAAATATTTATTTCTCTTCTTTTTCGATAAAAAAACCGCTATATATAAACAGGTGAGATAAATAATTTATTTTCTTTTTAATTCCTCGTTTCTTTCTGATGGAATTTTATTTTACTAGTAACAAATTTTACTAGTAAAACAAAATTTATAATTACGACAAATTATGGACCACAAAATATTCGGATAGCCAATTGGGGAGAGGTATCACTTTTACAAATAAAACTTTCAATATCATATATCTCAGAAATTATGGTAGCAAATTCCATAAGCACATGAAAGCATTTTTAACAACGCAAACAAAATCTTTAATATTATATATAAATATTTATTTTTTTCTCGCAGTAAAATTTTGTTCCATTTACTTTTACATTGCAGTTCGTGGTTGTCAGCCAGCAAAAAATAACGTAACAATACGTTGACTCATAGATGATGGTTGGTATATATGAATATATTTTAATATATTGACTGTTGAAATTACAGCAATTTGCTAATTTTTATTCACTGAAAGAATTTCTTTCCCACACACAAGTCAGTTTTACTAGCTTTTAACATTTGCACACGAACATAAACAGAAGAAAACACTTATTTTAAATATTTATATATATTATATATTAAATGCTGTCATTTTTGATACTTCCGTGTATTCTGTGATCACAAATGATGACAAGTGTTATTCACAATATATTTTCCACCACTTCGGATGAAAAAGTATTAATAATTATTTTGTAGATTTTTCCAAGTTAACTACGTTAAATTTAATTATGTTATTTTTATAAAAAAATAAATTATTTAATAATTTCTTTCTGTTAACAAATTATAATACTTGTTAATGTTCATGTTCGTGATAATTAAAACAAAAAAATTATAGTTATAGTCTAAATTTATTTTTAGATTTTTGTAAAACAAAATTCTATCAGAAAGAAATGAAGTGTTAAAAAGAAATATTTATTTCTCTTCTTTTTCGATAAAAAACCGCTATATATATACAGGTGAGATAAATAATTTATTTTAATTCCTCATTTCTTTCTGATGGAATTTTGTTTTACTAGTAACAAATTTTACTAGAAAAACAAAATTTATAATTACGACAAATTATGGACTACAAAATATTCGGATAGCCAATTGGGGAGAGGTATCACCCTTACAAATAAAACTTTTAATGTCTATGGAGCAAAAAAATAAAAATTACAAAAATGGATTTAAAAAATATATATGTACAAGTTGGTGATTTCGAAAAAATAGTATGATAAAATTTAGATATGAAAATTCTATACAAATCGATATAGTCCCAATTTTTATATATATGTTTTAAAAAATATTTTTCATTTAAATAACGTTAATTGCATTAAAAGATTTTTGGAATTTATTTTAGTAAACAGTGGTTGACTCGACTAAAATATAGCAAATTCACGAACCGAACAAATGAATGTTGCCAGGTACTGACTACTTGAACTTTTGAAAATAATGTACGGTGAAATGCCAACAAAAAATCACTGTCGAAAATATTAAGGTTTCAAACCGAATGTGAGTGATTAGTTAGTAAGTGTTCACAATTTTTGATAATGAAGTAGTACCAAAATATTATGAATTTCGAATGGCAACTTCACACTGCATTACATGTATATAAACTATATCATGCATATGAATATGAACTATATCATAAAGTTTTATTTTAAAATTTGTTACCTGTAAAACAAAATTCTATCAGAAAGAAATGAAGTGTTAAAAAGAAATATTTATTTCTCTTCTTTTTCGATAAAAAACCGCTATATATATACAGGTGAGATAAATAATTTATTTTTTTTAATTCCTCATTTCTTTCTGATGGAATTTTGTTTTACTAGTAACAAATTTTACTAGTAAAACAAAATTTATAATTACGACAAATTATGGACTACAAAATATTCGGATAGCCAATTGGGGAGAGGTATCACCCTTACAAATAAAACTTTTAATGTCTATGGAGCAAAAAAATAAAAATTACAAAAATGGATTTAAACAATATATATGTACAAGTTGGTGATTTCGAAAAAATAGTATGATAAAATTTAGATATGAAAATTCTATACAAATCGATATAGTCCCAATTTTTATATATTTGTTTTAAAAAATATTTTTCATTTAAATAACGTTAATTGCATTAAAAAATTTTTGGAATTTATTTTAGCAAACAGTGGTTGACTCGACTAAAATATAGCAAATTCACGAATCGAACAAATGAATGTTGCCAGGTACTGACTACTTGAACTTTACAAATTTACGCACTGTCTAATAATGTACGGTGAAATGCCAACAAAAAATCACTGTCGAAAATATTAAGGTTACAAACCGAATGTGAGTGATTAGTTAGTGAGTGTTTACAATTTTTGATAATGAAGTAATACAAAATATTATGAATTTCGAATGGCAACTTCACACTGCATTACATGTATATAAACTATATCATTCATATGAATATGAACTATATCATAAAGTTTTATTGTAAAATTTGTAAAACAAAATTCTATCAGAAAGAAATGAAGTATTAAAAAGAAATATTTATTTCTCTTCTTTTTCGATAAAAAAACCGCTATATATAAACAGGTGAGATAAATAATTTATTTTCTTTTTAATTCCTCGTTTCTTTCTGATGGAATTTTATTTTACTAGTAACAAATTTTACTAGTAAAACAAAATTTATAATTACGACAAATTATGGACCACAAAATATTCGGATAGCCAATTGGGGAGAGGTATCACTTTTACAAATAAAACTTTCAATATCATATATCTCAGAAATTATGGTAGCAAATTCCATAAGCACATGAAAGCATTTTTAACAACGCAAACAAAATCTTTAATATTATATATAAATATTTATTTTTTTCTCGCAGTAAAATTTTGTTCCATTTACTTTTACATTGCAGTTCGTGGTTGTCAGCCAGCAAAAAATAACGTAACAATACGTTGACTCATAGATGATGGTTGGTATATATGAATATATTTTAATATATTGACTGTTGAAATTACAGCAATTTGCTAATTTTTATTCACTGAAAGAATTTCTTTCCCACACACAAGTCAGTTTTACTAGCTTTTAACATTTGCACACGAACATAAACAGAAGAAAACACTTATTTTAAATATTTATATATATTATATATTAAATGCTGTCATTTTTGATACTTCCGTGTATTCTGTGATCACAAATGATGACAAGTGTTATTCACAATATATTTTCCACCACTTCGGATGAAAAAGTATTAATAATTATTTTGTAGATTTTTCCAAGTTAACTACGTTAAATTTAATTATGTTATTTTTATAAAAAATAAATTATTTAATAATTTCTTTCTGTTAACAAATTATAATACTTGTTAATGTTCATGTTCGTGATAATTAAAACAAAAAAAATTATAGTTATAGTCTAAATTTATTTTTTTATAAATAGTCCAAAAAATGTCCGTTATTATGCAAAATGTTTTGAAGTAAAAATAAGAAGAATTAAGAATTGTTTCGGTTATTTAAAATTAATGAAATTAATAATTTCTGTATTGCAATGAAATATTTATTAATAAAGATATCATTTTGAAATTTTCAAAAAATGTCAACCTTTTGATGCTAAATGAAAGTCCTCAATAATATTATTGATTCTCAAAAATATGAAAAGAAAACCATGACATGAATTTTTGGGATATGGACTTCCAATAAAGACCACATTTATTGGAAATCTAGTGAATATAAATACATTTTAGTTTTCAAAAAGGATTTTTCTTGTCTTTTAAATACAGAATTTGCGATTTTAGAACCTATAGGTTAAATTTTGAGCTTTAAACACTTTCGTTTGCTTTTTAATGTCTCTAATTATAATTTTAAGTAACACAATATAGTTGTTGCGCTCGTACTTTTCATTCACTGCGGAACAGATAGGAATTTCAATTAAATATCATTCATTATATAAAACGTGGAAGGATAGCTAGGCAAGTAAGCTAGGTTTTTAAAATTACTGCTAATGTGCATTTCTCTCACTCAGAGAGTTTAAAGTTGACAGAATTAAATTTCAATAACATTATCAGAAATGCGTTTCAGGTTTTAATCAATACTACTACTAGAAAAGATTTTAAACGAATATCTTTGTCATACCAAGTAATTATTTTATAGTGTTCCTACTATTATTTTTCGTTGATCGTGGTAGAGGGTACAATAAATTCTGCCCTGTCGAATATATCAAATTTTTTTTTATATATTTTACTTAAAAATATAAAATAACTGGAATTTTTGAATATGAAGTAAAGTTATTCAAAATATGTAATTTAAAACTGCGATATATTCCTAAAATCTGTTTTTTATTTTTGATATTTGTCAAAATTGGATGTGGTCGAATACACTAAAATGGAATTTGTGAGTTACAGATGGCGTTAAAGCACTTCAAACATGGCAGAAATGTTCAAAATTGCTAAGTTTATCTTTTATGAATTTAGAAGTTTAAGAGTAATTACTTTTTTAAATCGCTAAAATTTATTTTGTGCTTTACAAAAAAAATTAAAAAAATTGTCAAAATCCAGAAACTTAAAAGTGTTTTTTAACATGTATTAAAGTAATAATAATTTATCAAAGTTAAAAGTTAAAAAAATAATTTTGTAGAAAAATTCTTACATTTTTATTAAGTTACACTTTGCTATAAAACCAACGAACAAAAAAGTGCCGTTTAATAAAAGTTGTACTTTTAGTTTAAACAAATTCCAGAAGACACTACCTTATATACCATAAGAAGATCAAGTGACTATAATGTATTTGTTTTTGTGATTAATGTATGAACGGTTTATTCAATTAATAATCTTCGAAGACGGTATGCCCTATTATGAATATTTAATAATACCTCACCTAATGATTTATTACTTGGTGGAAGACGTAAATTCTTTATTTTCAAATTACCTTCACCTTTTAAGATGGTTTTGGAAGAATAAAGACATAAATTTTTGGATTAAAATTATTATCTAAAGTTTTTAATTATGATTATTGTATCAGTTGTTAAAAGTATTGTAAAAATTATTATGAACTGACGTTGGTTTCTTCAACGTCGTTTGTGTTGAAATATTTATGGTAAATTATAAAAACAATCTCATAGCACAGCATAAAATATCAGTTCAGCATAATTTATGTATCAAAATATATCATGAAACTATAGTATAGATTCTAATAAACTGATAAATTTTAATAAGAAAAATAATTTAATACACAACATAATTTGAGTTGATCATTAAAATGCAAATTCAGAAAAATATACTTAAGTAGAAACCAAAAAACAATTCAATTGTTATTATTTATAGAAAGTAATGTATATAGTATAATTTCTCGATATATGATCAGTTGAAACCTTACATAAATGTCACGTTTAATGACGAACAGTGTTTAAAATGAAAGAAATTTTTGAACAGCTAGTCCGAAGTGGTGGTTTGACTTTTGAGTTTAGATATAATGAATCTAGTGGGCTGGCCAATAAGGTCCTTAACGATGCAGATGACATCTGAAAAACTTGTCTTTTAGGTAGATTAAATCATAAAATTTAACATTTAGCTTTAAAAATGTTTTGATATAATAATGTTTTATTTCTAATAGAAGTTAAATATTTGTGTATGCCTCTATTTCTGGCATATGTCCCTTTATTACGTTGTAAGGCAAAGAGATTGATTTTCAGATTTTTCGAACCGGATTTTTCAACACTTTGCATGAACAGAAAACTAATATGAGAGAATGTAAAATTTGCAATTTTTTATAAAAAGAAAAGAAAATTGAATATTTTTGAACTGGAGAAAGAAATTGACACCAATCATATTGTTAAAAGTTTTTTTTTTTTTAAATTTAAGTTTGATATTCAAATGCAAATAATTCGAATACTATTATCATACGTGAGGAAGTTTTTTTAATTTTTCATATTATTAGCTTCAAACATTTTTAATTGATTATTCAATTCAATTGAATTGATTTTGAGTTGATCGTGGTGGAGGGTATAACAAATTCGGACCTGTCGAATATAGCAAATGTTTCAATATGTATTACTAAAACATATTTACACTGGAATTTTTGAATATGTCAAAATATGTAATTTTAAACTGCGATATATTCTTAATCAGTCGAAAATTAAAATCTATTTTTATATTTGTCAAAATTGAAAGTTGTACTGCACGTCATGCATGTTTGGAGCCTTGCGTCACATAATCAGGAATTAATGTTAAGTTGTTGCGTATAGACTGTCGTGCAGGAATCATCTGATTTATGATCAAGTGACATTAGTAATTCGTTTGTTTTATAAATCATCTACTATCTTCTAAACAAAGTCCGTAATACTCTACCTTATATACTATAAGAAGAACAAGTGAATATAATGTGTGTTTTTTTTTTGTTATTAATGTATTATCTCTTTATATCTTCTGGAAGACACTTCTACTATCTTCTGAACAACTTCTTGAAGACATTTTCATCTATAAACCAAGACGATGAAGTGACAATAAATAATGAGTTTTAGTTTTCTAAATCTGCGAAACTTATCCCGAAATCTTCCAAAAGTGACAAGAAAATAATGATAAACATATGCAAGTTAAACTATACAAAAAGGACATAAGTATAATTTTCGATATCTGATTAGTCAGGTTTAATGACGAACAGCGTTTTAAATAAAAGATTTTTTTTCGAACAGCTAGTCCGATGTTGTGGTTTGACTTTTGAGTTCAGATATTATGGATCTAGCGGGCCGGTCAATAAGGTTCCAAAACGAAACAGATGACATCTTTTAGGTCGATTATCTACCAAAATTTAATATTGAGTTTTAAAAATGTTTTAATATAATATTTTATTTTGAATAGTAGTTAAATATAAGGAAGTCTGCGTAATTGTTTAGAAAATATTGAATTTCTACAAAAAAGTTTGTTATCTGCTCACAGGTGGCAGGAATGATCAATTCGAATGAACAACGGAATTGCCAGATCATTGACACGCCATCGGTGGTTGACTTGACTAAAATATAACAAAGTCACGAATGGAAATGAATTACTTAAATGGAATTTGTGAGCTAGACAAAATAATCATTAATTAATTACAGCAATTTAATGATTTTATGATTATAATAAATAAAAACAAATGTAAATCTTTTTTATTTTTGATATTTCCCAAAATTGGTCGAATACACTAAAATGGAATTTGTGAGCTACAGCATTAAAGTACTTCAATCACGGCAGAAATTTTCAAAATTGTAAAGTTTATCTTTTAATAAATTAGAAGTTTTTTAAAGTAATTACTTTTTAAAATCGCTAAAATATATTTTGTGCTTTACAAAAATAATATAAAACAAAATTGTCGAAAATTCAGAAACTTAAACAAATTTGGAAACTAAAATACGTATATTAAAGTAGAAACAATTTGTCAAACTTAAAGTTTAAAAATTAATTTTGTAGAACAATGTTTACATTTTTATTAAGTTACAATCTTCTACAAAACCAGCGAAAAGAAAGAAAAATTGTGCCATTTAATAAAAGTTGTACTTTGTTCATTGCGTCACATAATCGGGATTAAGCTTAAGTTGTTGCGTATAAACTGTCGTGCAGGTATCATCTGATTTATGATCAAGTTACATAAGTAATTAGTTTGTTTTTGTAAATCATCTGATATCTTCTTAACAAATTATGGATGACTCTAAAGTATTTGTTTTTGTGATTAATGTATTATCTCTTTACATCTTCTGAAAAAAACTTCTACTATCTTCTGAACTACTTCTAGCAGATTTTCATCTATACCCCAAGACGATGAAGTGACAGTAAATGTGTTTTATTTTTCTAAATCTGCGAAAATCATCCCACAATCTTCCAGATGTAACAATTTTTACTATGAACTGTTAATTCAACTCATGTTTCGCGATAATACTGTACCTTATGATTTATTACATGTTAGTAGACGTAAATGCATTATTTTCAAAATATCTTCACCTTTTAAAATGGTTTTGGATGATTAAAGACATAAAATTTTGCATTGAAATTATTATCTAAAATTTTTAATTATGATTATTGTATCAGTTGTTAAAAATGTTGTATCAGTTGTTATGGATGACATACTGGTTTTTTCAACATCGCTTGTATCGAAATATTTTTAATTCAGACTATGAAAAACACATCCATATCAAAAAAATTATCAATGCTTTATCAATCGTTGCTATTAGATAATTATCTGAATAGGTTATGGTTTGTGTTTGAAATAAGTTTTTTTGCCTTTTGGTGAGATACAAAAAAACATATATGTCTATCCAAGGTCTTCTATTACAGCTGATACTAGATTCCTAAAATAACACAATCATTTAGAATCATGGAAATTCGCTTATAACCAGTGTACCTGCGCCAATCAGTTTTTAATAATATATAATATATTTTTCTCTTTAGTTCTTCTACTAAATCCGATATTACTTATCCCTGGTCACCAATTGGAGTACGCGCTCACCATTTTTTTCTATGGATAACAAACCACTCCAGTATTACATCTTAACATATTAAGCATTAGTTCGCAGTACTTTATATGTGATGCTGCCTATTATTATTAAAAGCAAGAAAACAAAATATACAAAGCATATGTGTTTTATTTAATAAACCACATAAGTATTTTAATATAACCACTATCGCCAACCACTATCGCAGAAATTTAGTAAGTTTCGAATCGCGTGATTAAAAAAAATTAAACCCCGAAAAATATATAATTTCCAAATTTAACAAATAGTAATATAGCTATATTATATGTGTTAATGGAGGTCGCCCTTTTTGTTATACTTGTACTATCCATAACACAAATTTTCACTGCATAATTCTAATCAAAATTTTTGAAGCCGCATTACCTTATTATGTGACCATGTATTGTTTCTATCATCTATAAAAATATTATTTCTTTATATTATTTTCATTATATTTTGGCGTTCAAGTTTATATCGTACATCTTGTTCCTCTTAAATGTAATATTTATTAAAGAAATATGTATACTGTACCATAATAATGCCATAAATTATCAAAGTTGGAAACAATGTTATAGTCATATATGTAACATAGCTATGTGCGCTAGAAAAAACTATTTGTATTTATCTATGTGTGTGCATCTTAATTTGCTTATAGATGTACTAGAATATAAATGTGTGATTGTTACCACACACAAGTGGTGGAGAGTATTAGGATTCAGTACATACAAATATGGCATTCCAACTTATTTTTATATCCCAATTGATATTAATATATTTAATAAATTTTATACAAAATTATTATGAATGTGTTTTTTGAGTTGCGAAATTTCATTTTGCGTCTAGTTAGTGTTTTCCATTGATTGTATTTTTATACAAATAAATTTATTTGTTTTTTATAATAAAAAAAAACTATTTTATATATAAAAAATTAAAAGTACTACCAAATTTGTATGAAGTTTTTGAGGTATACCAAATTAAAATCAAATTATGGTAATATTTTCACAATAGACAGCATTTTAGTCGACTCAATTAGAAGTTATCTTTTTTCCTAGTTTAAGTAAAATGCGTGTTAAACTAAGTTTAACTAAAAAGTATGAAACTGGCCCTTAGCCTTCTCATACTTTTCCTTCTTCAAAAACTTCATACAAATTTGGTAGTACTTTTAATTTTTTTATATATACAATAGTTTTTTATTATAAAAAACAAATAATTTTATTTGTATCAACATACAATCAATGGAAAACACTGTAACAAGACGCAAAATGAAATTTCGCAACTCAAAAAACACATTCTATAAAAATTATTAAATATATTAATATCAATTGGGATATAAAAATTTATTAAATATATTAATATCAATTGGGATATTTGGATATACTGAATCCTAATACTCTCCACCACTTGTGTGTGGTAACAATCACACATTTATATTCTAGTACATCCATAAGCAAATTAAGATGCACACACATAGATAAATACAAATAGTTTTTCTAGCGCACATAGCTATGTTACATATATGACTATAACATTGTTTCCAACTTTGGTAATTTATGGGACTGTTATGTACAGTATATATTTTTTTAACAAATATTACATTTAAGAGGAACAAAATGTACGATATAATCTGTAACGCCAAAATATAATTATTAATGTAAAGAAATAATATGTTTATATATGATAGAAGCAATTCATGGTCACATAATAAGGTAATGCAGCTTCAAAAATTTTCATGAGAATTATGCAGTGAAAATTTGTGTTATGGGTAGTACAAGTATAACAGAAAGGGCGTCCTCCATTAACACATATAATATAGTTATATTACTATTTGAATTTTTTTTTAAATCACGCAATTCGAAACTTACTAAATTTCTGCGATAGTGGTTGGCACGACTATTTAACAAACAATTGTGTTGGAGAGTTTTGAAGATTCGGCATAGCTAAATATATGTATAACTCCTCCTTGATTTATTTTATGCTTACCGCCTGTGTCTTAATGTTGCATGAATATTTATACTCTTGAAAAGTAATTGAATATTAATTTAATATTGAAAGTTATATTAAAATACTTATGTGGTTTATTAAATAAAGCACATATGCTTTGTATATTTTGTTTTCTTGCTTTTAATAATAATACACAGTATCACATATAAAGTACTGCCAAGTTATCCTTTTTATAATTGTGCCTAAGACATTCTGCGAACTAATGCATAATATGTTAAGATGTAATACTGGAGTGGTTTGTTATCCATAGAAAAAATGGTGAGCGCGACTGCTTTAGGATTCGTACTCAAATTGGTGACCAGGGAGAAGTAATATCGGATTTAGTAGAAGAATTAAAGAGAATAATATATTATATATTATAAAAAACTGATTGGCACAGGTACACTGGTTATAAGCGAATTTCCTTGATTCTAAATGATTGTGTTATTTTAGGAATCTAGTATCAGCTGTAATAGAAGACCTTGGATAGACATATATGATTTTTTGTATCTCACCAAAAGGCAAAAAACTTATTTCCAACACAAACCATAACCTATTCAGATAATTATCTAATAGCAACTCAAACATATGCATTTAACCGATTGATAAAGCATTGATAATTTTTATAAACGGATGTGTTTTTCATAGTCTGAATTAAAAATATTTCGATACAAGCGATGTTGAAAAAAACCAGTATGTCATCCATAACAACTGATACAATATTTTTAACAACTGATACAATAATCATAATTAACAATTTTAGATAATAATTTCAATGCAAAATTTTATGTCTTTAATCATCCAAAACCATTTTAAAAGGTGAAGATATTTTGAAAATAATGCATTTACGTCTACTAACATGAAAAAAATCATAAGGTGCAGTATTATCGCGAAATATGAGTTGAATTAACAGTTCATAGTAAAAATTGTTACTTCTGGAAGATTGTGGGATGATTTTCGCAGATTTAGAAAAATAAAACACATTATTTACTGTCACTTTATCGTCTTGGGGTATAGATGAAATTCTTCTAGAAGTTGTTCAGAAGATAGTAGAAGTTTCTTCCAGAAGATGTAAAGAGATAATACATTAATCACAAAAACAAGTACATTAGAGTCTTCCATAATTTGTTTAGGAGATAGTAGATGATTTACAAAAACAAACTAATTACTTATGTCACTTGCACGACAGTTTATACACAACAACTTAAGCTTAATCCCCGATTATGTGACGCAATGTAGAAAGTACAACTCTTATTAAATGGCACAATTTTTCTTTCTTTTCGCTGGTTTTGTAGAAGATTGTAACTTAATAAAAATGTAAACATTTTTCTACAAAATTAATTTTAAACTTTTAAGTTTGACAAATTGTTACTACTTTAATATATGTTGAAAAACACGTATTTTAGTTTCCAAATTTGTTTAAGTTTATGAATTTTCGACAATTTGTTTTATATTATTTTTGTAAAGCACAAAATAAATTTTAGCGATTTTAAAAAGTAATTACTTTAAAAAACTTCTAATTTATTAAAAGATAAACTTTACATTTTTGAAAATTTATGCCATTTGAAGTACTTTAATGCCATCTGTAGCTCACAAATTCCATTTAATGTATTCGACCAATTTTGGGAAATATCAGATATAAAAAACAGATTTTAGATTTGTTTTTATTTATTATAATCATAAAATCATTAAATTGCTGTAATTAATTAATGATTATTTTGTCTAGCTAACAAATTCCATTTTAGTAGTATTCGATCACTTTCAATTTTGACAAATATAAAAAATAAAAAAAGATTTTAGTTTGCAACTGATTAGGAATCACAGATTTAAATTTCTTAAATTTAAATTTTGGATAACTTTATGACATATTCGAAAAATTCCTGTTTTAATGTTTTTAGGTAATATATATTGAAACATTTGCTATATTCAACAACTCAAAAATAAAATAATTTTATATAATATAATAATTTTCACCTATAGTGTTCGAATTATTTGCTTTTGAATTTTCAACTAATTTTTTAAAATTATTTTTAGTTAAAAAAACTAACTTTTAACCATATAAAAAATGAATGATGTCAATTTCTTTCCCCAGTTCAAAAATAATCAACTTTCAGTTTGAAAATTAAAAAATACGAATTATTGTGTTTTTTCCAAAAAGTGTCCAGGTATTTTAATCTAAAATTCTTTATCCCAAAAATCCAAGTTATGGGTTTCTTTTCATATTTTTTAAGAGTCAAATCAATAATATATTCATTTAGCATAAAAGGTCGACATTTTCTGAAAATTTCAAAAAAATCCAGAAATTTTTATTTTAAGAAAAATGTTACTTTTAAATAACTGAATCAATTTTAAATAATTCATTTTGCATTATAACAGACATTTTTTGGACTATTTATAATAAATAAATTTAGATTACTTTAATTTTTTTGTTTTAATTATCACGGACATGAACATTTACATTGTTCGTGGCATTGCTAAGATTTCATTTGACGCGAAACAAATATTCAAATTTTTTAACAGAAAGAAATTATTATTAAATTTTGTATTTTTGATTAAAATAACATAATTAAATTTAATGTAGTTAACTTGGAAAAAGTCTACAAAATAATTTAATATGATATTAAAATTTTTATTTGTATGGGAATACCCTTCCCCAATGGGCTATCCTAATATTTTGTACTCCAAACTCTAAATGTTTCTCCTTAAATGCAATGAGCCGTTTAGTCATAATCCATTTTAAATTTTTTTTTTGTTTACATATGAATATGAATTAAAGTTTTCTTGTAAAATTTGTTACCAGTAAAACAAAATTACATCAGAAAGAAATTTCATTCTTTCTTAATACTTATACTTTTAATAATATACTTTCTTAATACTTTAGTATTAAAAAATAAATTATTTATCTCACCTGTTTATATATAGCAGTTTTTTGGAGAAATAGATGAAATAAATAATTTATTTCTTTTTAATACTTTATTTCTTTCTGATGGAATTCTATTTTACTGATAACAAATTTTACAAGAAAACTTTATGATATAGTTCATATTCATATACCTTTGATGCAGTGTGAAGTTGCCATTCGAAATTAATAATATTTTAATATTACTTCATTATCAAAAATTGTGAACACTCACTAACTAGTCACCCACTATTTGGTTATTCGGATCATTCGGTTTGTAAGCTATATTCATAAAGTGCGTAAATTTGTAAAGATCAAGTTGTCAGAACTTGGCAACATTCATTTCCATTCGTGACTTTGCTATATTTTAGTCAAGTCAACCACCGATATCGTGCAATTCCGTTGTTCATTCGAATTGATCATTCCTGCCACCTGTGAGCAGATAACAAACTTTTTTGTAGAAATTCAATATTTTCTAAACAATTACGCAGACTTCCTTATATTTAACTACTATTCAAAATAAAATATTATATTAAAACATTTTTAAAACTCAATATTAAATTTTGGTAGATAATCGACCTAAAAGATGTCATCTGTTTCGTTTTGGAACCTTATTGACCGGCCCGCTAGATCCATAATATCTGAACTCAAAAGTCAAACCACAACATCGGACTAGCTGTTCGAAAAAAAATATCTTTTATTTAAAACGCTGTTCGTCATTAAACATCAGATATCGAAAAATTATACTTATTTCCTTGTTGTATAGTTTAACTTGCATATGTTTATCATTATTTGTTACTTTTGGAACAAACACATATTCACTTGATCTTATAGTATATATATATAGAGTATTACGGACTTTGTTTAGAAGATAGATAGAAACTGGCTATTATCATTAAAAGCAAGAAAACAAAATATGCAAAGGATGTGTGCTTTATTTAATAAACCACATAAGTATTTTAATATAATACCTTTCAATATTAAATGAATATTCAATTACTTTTCAAGAGTATAAATATTCATGCAACATTAACACACCGGTGGTAAGAATAAAATAAATCAAGGAGGAGTCATACATATATTTAGCTATGCCGAATCTTCAAACTCTCCACCACAATTGTAGAATGTGTTTTTTGAGTTGCGAAATTTCATTTTGCGCCTAGTTAGTGTTTTCCATTGATTTTATTTTTATACAAATAAAATTATAAAATTAAAAGTACTGCCAAATTTGTATGAAGTTTTTGAGGTATACCAAATCAAAATCAAATTATGGTAATATTTTCACAATAGACAGCATTTTAGTCGATAATTCAATTAGAAGTTATCATTTTCCTGGTTTAAGTAAAATGCGTGTTAAACTAAGTTCAACTAAAAAGTATGAAACTGGCCCTTAGACTTCTTATTGCTTGCTGAATATTTTTTGTTTTGTGTTTGAAACTGTTTGCCTTTTGGTGATAAATGAGAAATCATATATGTCTATTGAATGTCTTCTACTACGGCTGATACTACATTTCTAAAATAACACAATCATTTAGAATCATGGAAATTATATTCCTTATAATGAACTTCTAATAGATAAACGTGATTCGCTTATAACCAGCGTACCTGTGCCAATCAATTTTGAGAAATATATCTCTAACTCTTCCACTAAATCCGATATTACTTCTCCCTAGTCACCAATTGGATCACGAATCCTAACGCAAATATTGGCCGCACTCACCATACTATTTTCCCAATACAAAAAGAAAAAAGGGCTATATTTTGGGAACGACAAAAATTATTTTTCCATTTCTGAAAACAACATCAGCTTATCATTTATTCTAGAAGTTGACCGGCACACATTTTTTTCTGTGGATACCAAAACACTCCAGTATTACATCTTAACATATTATGCATTAGTGCGCAGAATGTCATAGGCATAATTATAAAAAAGGATAACTCAGCAGCACCTTATATGTGAAACTGGCTATTATCATTAAAAGCAAGAAAACAAAATGTACAAATGATATTTGCTTTATTTAATAAACCACATAAGTTTTTTATTATAAGAACTTTCAGTATTAAATTAATATTCAATTACTTTTCAAGAGTATAACGCACCAGCGGTAAGCATAAAATAAATCAAGGAGGAGTTATACATATATTTAGCTATGCCGAATCTTCAAAACTCTCCACCACAATTGCTTGTTAAATAGTCGTGCCAAACACTATCGCAGAAATTTAGTAAGTTTCGAATAACGTGATTTAAAAAATTTGAATTTAAAAAATTGAATTGAATGTTGATGGAGTTCGCCCTTTCTGTTATACTTGTATTGTAGAATGTGTTTTTGAGTTGCGACATTCCATTTTGCGTCTAGTTAGCGTTTTCCATTGATCGTATTTTCATACAAATAAAAAAACTATATATAAAAAAATTAAAAGTACTACCAAATTTGTATGAAGTTTTTGAGGTATACCAAATCAAAATCAAATTATGGTAATATTTTCACAATAGACAACATGAAGTTGACTGGCACGCATTTTATTTTGTGGCATAATTATAAAAAATTATAACTTGGCAGCACTTTATATCTAAAACTGGCTTTAATCATTTAACGGCAAGAAAACGAAATATGTAGGGGATATGTACTTTATTTAATAAACCACATAAGAATTTTAATATAAAAACTTTCAATATAAAATTAATATTCAATTACTTTTCAAGAGTATAAATATTCATGCAACATTAAGACACCGGCGGTAAGCATAAAATAAATCAAGGAGGAGTTATACATATATTTAGCTATGCCGAATTTTCAAAACTCCACCACAAATGCTTGTGAAATAGTCGTGTCAACCACTATCGGAACAATTTAGTAAGTTTTGAATCGCGTGATTTAAAAAAATGAATTAATTTTATTGACATAAATACAAATCAGTATAATCTAGTAAGAATTCTGCAAATAGTTGCTATGGTCCTACGTAGTTGAGGAAGAGAGGGTCTGGTTGGAAGTTTGACCTCACGTTAGTATCCCTATTCTTTGTCTAACTACCCGTAAATGGATAAGGCAACCCTAATAAGTGTTAATAGCATAAGGTAGAAGTTGAACCTCTGTTTGGTGTTATTACCATTCATCAGTATTATAAGATGTTTGTTAAGGAAGATTAACTACAGCACCAATTAATAGTCTTAATAATCAGTCACCTACCAGTGAACTGATTTAAATTCGAATGCCCTTTTATCTACGAACCACATGAAACACAAAAGTAGTTTTATCGTTGTCGTAACATTACATTATAGTAATATTGTTGCTATCTAAATCAACACTATGAAGGAATGTAGCAGCCACCTAGCTTAAGGTAGAATCTTATTCTACTTTAAGCTTCTTTTGTTAATTCAAATTTAATTTGTAATTTTTTATAAATTAGAATTTATATTTAAGTGAAGGGTGCCACCAAGCTTCAGGTAGTATAAGATTCTCAAAGCCGCGGAGGGAGACAGTGTGACAGCAAAAGTCATGTATATTTCATTGTTTGTATGCTTATATTGCTCTCCTGCAAAATTGTCTACCTTAATTGCCTTTTGAGAATGCTTTTTCTTAATTCGTTTAATGCTTCCTGAAAATTGAAATTTTTCGAACTCTGTAAGATACTCTGCGTTCATTTTTTCTATCAAATAACATGTATTAATAATATGTGATTTCCGCTATTCGATACTCCAAATATTGCAAACTTCAACCATTACTGGGAAGGCGACTCCCTTTACGATATACGGTTCCTCATATTAAGGTGCGAGTTTAGCAGCGGAGTAATCTTCTGCTTTGGATAGTGGATATTGACCCCGCAATTTTAGATTTAGGTACTGACGATTATTATTATAATTCCTTTTTTTGTTGAAGACATCTTATAGCTCATTGTCTCGAGTCTAACGCTTCGCGATACCGTACGAATTGTCACCTCATCCCAAAGTGCTCTTTGCAAACGAGGTTATCTTCCCTGAGTGAGGTATTCCGGAAAGTACGCTGTTGATTCAGTTGTGTTCATAGCAAGGTATTTCATGAGGGGTATATGGTACTGTAAATTGCTGATGTACTCCTTTATCTTTCAAGATTTTTTTAATGTCCGTGATGTAAATTGTGCTCCGCTATAAGTGAGATAATCTTTTGGTATACTGTATCGAACAATGATTTTTTGACGAAACGCTTTATCGTTCCGCGATGACCAATTCACGTCACTTTGAAAATGATGCTATAAATACCAGCAGAGTGGTATTTATGTTTTTCGAACATTTAAATGACATCCCGCAGCTTGATCGTGGATTTCTCTATGACTTGTTCCCTAAGCGTAGTAGTAGCCACGCATAATTCTGTGTAACTTTCATTATATTTCATTCACAAAAATCTGACTTTTCTCCTAGGGTCACTCTGATTCGATTTGCCCTGATGATAGTTTTTTAGCCCTTTTCAATAAGAACAAAAGCTTGTAATTTATCCTCTTCCCACATGAGGCAGATGAAATTTCATGGGGGTTTTCACGTTCATTTACATATGCTTGAAACATATGATATTTGCCCCGTTGAGATTGTGCTTACTGAGATGCTTTCATATTGGAAATTTTTTATAGACGTTGTTTTCCGTGATTCATAACTTCAGTCACTGCAGTTGACAGTGATTACCAATCACAGTGATTAAATCACAGTCGTGAAAACATCCCTCATCTCTACTTCCAAAATCACAAATAAAAAACCCGTTTTCTGTAGTATATGTTTCAAAAATTCTCATTTAATAAACGTAAATTTAAAAAAAATTTCAAAGATTTTAAAAAAGGTATATTGTATTAAATAATAAGGATATTTTCTTATAATGTTTAAGCTTGTAAATTTAACAAAAATTGAAAAAAAAAAACTTTTGGTCAAAACTTACTTTTCAAAAATTTGTAATTTAAACATTTACGCGAATATACAAATTTTAAAGTTACGGTAAAAATTTTTAGCTTATTTTAACAAAAATATTGAAAGTAATAAATAAGTTAATAAAAGCAAAATTAAAAAATAACCCGCGTTTTCGTAAACAAAATATGTTTTAAAACCAATCAAACATTAATATTATTGTTTTTATAATACATGAATTTAATGAATTTCATTAAAATTAAATACAACTTATTTAAAATATTGTTATAAAGTCTAAAGACCAAAATTTAAATCAAAATCACAAATATGGAATTTTAGCGTACTTTTTTCTTTAGAGTTAGCGCCCACTGGTGGAAATGCAACAACTTGAAACTTTTTTCAGGAAATTAGTTTAGTTATTTTGTTTACTTTCCAAAACTATGAAAATCACCAACATTCCTAATATAATTGAATTGTTAGTTAAACATCGTTGTACACACTTTTTTCTAATATTTAAAATTTGCAAATTCATTCATTACACTTTGCTAAGTAAAATGAACGAACATTTCCGTTTGTTACCATGTAACATAATTATCAGTTTGAACACAAATGTCGCTATTAGACACTAACATAGCATCATCATTAACACTGGCTGCAAGAACCAAATCCAAAATTTTCAATTTTCTAAAAAAAGACGAAATGTTTTTTGGTTATTATAAAAAAAAAAACAAAATTTTACCATTAAACTATACAAACTTAAATAAATGTTTATGTAATAACTCAATATTAAATATACGGTATTGTTAGAAACCTAAGCAATTAAGCATTTATTGTCTAAAAGAACTATTACAGCGACAGTTTTAAAATTAAGTCCCAATCACTTTCTGAGGGAGACACTAATTACAATTAAATGGAAAATCTATATCACGAAAATTTTATTTTAATTTAGGAACCATTTTCAAATAACACTATAAAATATGTTAGTATATTTTTATAGTTATTTCAACGTTAAACTGAAAAAATTTTGAATTATAGATTTTTCATTTAGCTTTACATTGTTTTTTCTGTTTAAATTTAAAATTAATACTAAATTGCTTAGGTTTCGAACAAAACTGTTTATATTAAACATCGAATAAAATATAAACATTTATTTGAGATTTGTATAGATACTAAAATTTATATTTTAAACTTTTATACTTATTGTAAATTCACATTATGTTGAGAAGATTCAATAAATAAATAAATAAATTGTAAAAAATATATTGCTTCAAAATTTGCACCCATAAAAAATTTTTTAAAATTTATTGTTACATAACCAGGAATTGAATTAAAAACGAATTTTTTATAAATAATTTAAATAATTTTTCAATATTTTTTTCTTCTTTTATTTAACTATAATGGTTTCTGTTATACATTATTTTGGTCATTTTGTTTAATTTTTTTGATAAAATGAAATTTGTTCATCAGTGATCATTATTATTAAATTATAAGTTATAAAAGCATGTGAAATAAGAAAATACGTTTAATGAACATTTAAAAATCACAACTTTTTTCAATTTTTTTAATAATAACTATTTGTAATGTATTATTTATTACATTTTATTATTTTATTATTTATTACAAGAAATGTTACAAATTAAATCAGATGAAATAAACCGTAATATACCTAGTTTTCTGATAATGATCAAGTGATTAATAAAATGAGACGGTTTTTTTAAATTTTAATTTTCTTTACGTTTTGTTTTAATGATGCCTTGTTATACTTTTTGCTTTTTTGTTCTTTTTCGTGATAATTGTTTTTGTAAATATTGTAGTTGTTTGTTTTTCTTTAATTTTTAAATTTTGTAACTGTCACACTCCTGATCACACGATTCGAATTGCGTTTTATTGTTTTGCAGGCTGCAGCGTAAAGACGACTTGTAGCGTTTTTCCACGGCACCTGAATTAAAGGCCAATGTTGCTTAGTCCAGGTACATTAAATCGATCTTCGACATTGTCCCCGCCTTGCACTGGTGCAATATTTAGAACTCTAGTTAGCTAATCTAAGGTGGAAACATTTTGCTGGACTAATATTTGGGCATTTGGAGCAGCATCGGCTTTAACGGTTTGACAGCGGGTTTGACAATAAGATCTTGAGTGTTGAAGTTGCTTTTGGTGCGTTGTCGCTGTGTTGAACGAGTTTGACAAGGTCGTGGTGTGGATGCTGGCGCTGTGTTGATTAAAGGCGTTCTGTATAAAACATCGTGGGTGTAGATCGCTGTATAATTGACAAACTTCAATCGATGCCGCCAATTAGATGCGTACAAGCCAAACAAACGTGCAGTAGCGGCCAATACGCACCACATATTTTCTCTGCTGCAACGTCATCTTTTTAAATTGCTTGCAAAATCACAAGGGATAGTATCAAAAGTGCACAAGGCAAAATTCGGACAACTGCATGGGATCCATCGAGAAAACCGAAAAAAAACGAGAGTCCTAGAGCCTCAGTGGTTCATGCCACCAAGATAGGTTTAACACCAAATCTTGTGATTTACTACTTCGTGTGCCAAGATCAACGTGGTTGTGATCTGTTGGAACGTGTTTCTAATTGCATTACCAACATTTTAAAAAATTTTATTTGTTTGGTTCGCTACCTATGTTTTCCAAGTTGAGGGAGGTTTTAGTAGCCGAGACAAAACGATTGTCGAATCACACCATAAATAAAGCGCTGTATGATTGAATGGAACATGTGTAATGTTTGTTTTATGAGTTTTTATTCTAAATTTCGTAAGAGATTTTTATTAGATTTTTATTCTTCTTCAATTTGGATTCAATTATTTTATTTTAGCCATAAATTTGGATGATCCTAGATAAGTGATTCGGAAAATTCGCTTTTAAATGAAAGTTTAACCATTTATCTCCCATTAGATACGCGGTACGTTGTTTCCTATTATAAGGATTCGCAGAAATCATCAATTTTTAAAGAATAGTACTAATATTCTTTGATTTATTTTCCAAATTATCACTTTATGTAAGTGTGCAGTTTTAATAGACCATGCCAACTGAGTTGAAACTAAAAAGTTTGGATCTGCCAATGTAAACTAATTCACTTTCAAAACATCAGGAATTTATATCATACTTGTGGGCATCAAATTAGTCAAATAAGTGATAATGTCTTCTGTATCTAATTTAATTTTCGTTGTATAAAGTAATAGTACTTACTATATTGGAGTTTGCAACAACTCTGCCTCTAAACTCACTCACATATTTGGTAAGTTAGAAACGATTGCTTCGAACCTGAATCTATTAGAGCTCTAACAATAAAAACCTCACCACAATGATTTATTTGTAAAAAGACTGTTGGAAGTTATATTTCATTGTGATTTATAGATAAATGGGATTGTGCATTTAGAGACTGATAAGCTTGTGGATATAGCATGATTTATCTGAGTGCGCATAGTGTTTGTCATTTTCAATATTTATTGCTTCTGCATGAAAAGCGTTCACAAAGAGTTTCCGGTGTTTTCCTTTTCGTGTGAATTGGAGTTTTAAGTCGGTCTGAAATTTAGCATTTTCTAATATTTATTTGCACATTGGATACACCTATTCATGCTTGTAAAGAAACTTGTATATATAAGAAATGATATTTGCAAAATTCAGATTGCAGAATTCTTTAACACTCAGGAGATCGTTTCTGCATGCCAGAAGTAACAATGAAAATGTCGAATGATTTATCTTCTAACCATTCACCTATTATATTGACGAAATTTTGGAGGATCTAACACTTCGACGAATTATTTTAAAGAATTAATTGGTCAAAATATAAGAAATATACTAGTAGTCATATGCATACGAATCCTAAGTTTTAGTGTGGGGAAGATATCAACAAGAATATTAACGTCGATAAGTCTAGCCCCCAGAACATTATAATGATAGAAGAAATTTGAGACGCGAGTGAAAACGTACGAGTTCACCAGCTATAAAGCTGGGAATGTCGATTGCAAGAAGAAAACTTAGAAAAATAATTCAGTTGGAAGATGATCGTTAACTTTTCAAAGTACTCCAAGAGATACTGTTCAAGGCTGACAGTATCTGGGCGCATAGTTGAGAAGAAAAAGATAACTTAAATAACAAAAAATAGAAACACAATTGTTATAACATAATATTAAAATGAGACAATTGCATGCACATTATTTCTTAACACCGACAATGATTAAAAACCTTCCTAATAATTTTTCCAAAAATATGGAAAATTTCGCAGATTATAATGAAACCTAATAGCCTATCCAGTGCACTAGTTTGGTTTTCGGGAAAAGCATAGAACTATAGAAAGCTGTTTCACTGATATGCACTGATTAACACTATTATGCATTTTTAGAAACATTACATTTAAAATTTAAAGATTATTTTGATTATGAAAAATTGTACTATTTAACAATTTTGTCTATGTTTGGTGTAATTCAAAATCTATTACATATTTTTTTGAATGCTGTATTACTCTGTATGCACCCAAGATATCAACATATAACCTCTGAAAAGATCGTAATGATACTGCTGGTTTTCCTATTTCCGGTTTTAGAGGAATATTTGGTGCTTTTGTCTCTTGTAGGTTTCGCATTGACGTATAAAGTAACCAACATCAGTAACTATTCCGTTCCAAAAAACTTCGTCGAATCAATTCAAAGATTTTTTCCATTCCACCATGTACTGTAACTGTTGAATTGTGCGATCTTCGAATCAATTCTTTCTCGGCTAATTCAATAGCAGAAACCTCCTTATTATACATCCTACTTAAGGCATCTGGAACGATGTGCTCCTTGACTCTTCTATGGCTACCGCAAAACTAATATGCTGAAGTTTCAGAACCCACCTAGGTAACTTTCCTGATAAATTATTCTGCTTCATCAGCCAGACTAAAAATGAATCGTCAGTAAATTCAAATTTTTGTGACAATGAATTCACCTTTTGTTAAAAGTGAGTCATAAATTGCCGAAACTTTATCGGTCATGTTACGCAAAGCGGAAGCTGAGGGTTTCGTGATCTCTGGAAGATCAAAAAGTTTGGGGATATTATAAAAAAATATCAATCACTCATTATCATAAACGTTTTTAAACTGGCCAATGCCTTGGGGTTTTCCTCAGAAATTTGAAAAGTTTTGACTGTACCCATGATATCAATTGATTAAATTTTTCTATATCTGTCAACGTCGGTTCATTTTGGACTAAGTTCTCAAATAGGCTCATAGAATTATAATCGGAGTATTTTCCGCAAATTTTGGGGAGCTTCATGTTTGGGAGTCCTGACTGATGTGACTGTAAACTAAAGATGTTTCAGACACACTAGTTTTTCTTTTTTGGCTAAGATACTCAAAAAAATTGATTTTGTAGACACACAAATGTCCTCAAGCTCAGCTCTATCGTCATTATCGGGATCTAAATTATCCACGTCCGACTGTAGCTTCAATTCAATATAATTCACTAGAATATCTAATCGACATTTTAGTTCAATAGGGTTGAATGACAAATTCGTACAGTATTTAATATTGTACGAATTTTTAATCAATAATTTCTCCAAAGGTTTCGATCTGAAAGGAGAATCTTTAATTTGAATGATTCATTTAAGTTTCATTTGAAGGACAATTTTAGAGATTTGAAAGCGACTAAAAGAAACATTTTATATGTTTCGTTGCGATTGTATTGATCCTCTCGGACAGAAAAGCTAAAATTATATTTTGCAATAATAGTTTTGAGCTTGTAAATTACATAGTAGTCCCAAAACGAATTTTTAGTATTATTTTTGTAACTTTGAAACTTTTGAATATATATGACCCACTAGAATCATGACTATCTCCAAATCAATTGGAAAAAACCTCAAGAATATCCGCGTAGAATTTCGTTAAAAATATGCAATAGTTTTAAAGTTACATAATTGTTTTTAGAAAAATGCGAATAGGGACTTCTGTACGTTATAGGTATATCAACCAATTTTGTATTTAAAATCGTCACGATTATTTTTTAAATGTCTTGATTATGTCTTTCTTTAATGGCGAATATTGGCCCATATTTTGCTATAGTCTCATTCCCGGAAGAAAACATAAACCTTATATGACTTTTAAGCACGAAACAATTCTATTGAAAATCGGTAAGTATTGCTCTTCTTAAATATACGTTACTTATTTGACGAATATCAGGTCATATTTTTGCTATATTTAACATTTAAGGCCCCTTCCAAGAAAATGATTGTAAATTTCATCCAATTATGTTGATATTTTATACAATTGTATGTTAAAACACATATATAATTCGGGTTGGACAATTATCGGGTCATATTTTGTAATAAATTCTTATAACCCAACTTCCTAGAATATTGTTTTAGGTTTGAAAAGGTCGGCCAATTCTACTGTAATTCTTGTTTACATTTTCTTGTAATTATAGTTTTGTTATCATTTGCAAAAATACAAAAAATTTTATTTAATCAACCGCTGTCTTGTTAAAGATTTTTTCATATTTGTTTACAATATGTGGATTAATTTTATTAAATTAATGTTATTTTAAGCGGACAGTAAATTTAATATAGTTTTTTAAGTGTTGGTGATGAATAATGTAAAAACATCGTCAAATTTGGACAAAAGGTCATTCCGGTCTATAATTCGTAAAAATTATGACAAATCATCAAATCTGGCAACAATAATTACACCTGGTCTAATAATGTCAGTCAAATAGCAGAATTTTGAAATATTACTTCCCTGCTTTTGAAAATTTTTAAACCGTAAAATGAACAGTAAAAAGGTATTACCAATACAGAAAATGGAGAAACACCACTTTTAGGCTGAAACAACGAATTTGTTAAAAAGCTATCCAGACAATTTACTGAGATATCTGAACTTCCAATTTTGTCCACAAATGGAAACTAGGGTGTGTTAAGGAACTAGATATGACGGTTCCATATCTAGTTCCATAAAACATCAAGTATGCAAAAAATTCGCCGACACGTTTGAAAGAAATCTGGGCTCCTCTATTTTGCCCATAAAAAATAAATATTCAACAGTTTCGTGCAAAGTAATAGTCTCAAGGAACTAGCTGTGTTGTAAATGCAAAAATACTACTAGAATATAATAAAACATGAAAATAAAAATAGGAATTTAAAATAAATCGATTTCATGGAAACTAGGTAGTGTCAAGGAACTAGCTAGTTGAAAAATGGAAGAGTATTACTAGAAAAAAACGAAATATTAACAAATTATCCAAAGCTGCGAAAATGGGGTTGCCGTGGTGAGCTTTTCGAATTCGTTACTATCTTTCGTTGCTATCTTAGCTGTCGTAGTTTGTTGAAAAGGCTATTATTACATGAAACCAATTTTACATCTAATTATACATCAAAATTTTTTAGGTAAACACATGTGTAGATTATTATATATATAAATCTTCGTTAGTTAAAAAAATACCGTTTGCATGCATTCATTCGGAGTAGAGTAACACAAAACTTAAGTAACTACAATGACAACAGTAACATCTTCAAACGAATCTCTGTCACAGGCATTGCAATGTAAAATTATACCAAACCAAGAATATCTGCTTCAAGGATCAATTATTGAGTCTGCAGTCGACCATTTATTGCATAGGTATTTACGAGCTTTTTATAATATTTTTCATTTAAAATATCACTTTTTAGGCTTCGTGGACTTTGCGACAATGTTGAAACAGCTCCTGAAACGTTCCACGATTTAGAAGTATGTGTGAGCATGAGGCAACCGAATCAACAAATTCCATTAAGTGTGCGTGTTCGTCGTGCACTTGATAGAGACGCTCCGTTTCAATTGCGATATATTGGACAGCCAGAATTAGATCGTTCTAGACCAACACTAGTAAGATCAAGTATCGATGTGGGATGTACTACAACAGTTCTTGAATTTTTAACAGAATTGGGTTTCCGCCTTGACTTTGAGTATGTTAGTCAAGGATATATGTTTAGAAAGGGTCGCATGAAAATAACTGTAGCAAAAATTTTCAAAATTATACCAGGAAAACAAAATGATGGTGATCCCGTTTGTCACAGTTATCTTGTGGAATTATCAGTTTTAGCTCCAAATGGACAAGACGCAATTGGCGATGAAATGAGAATTTTTGCAGAACAATTAAAACCTTTAGTACAACTTGAAAAAATTGATTATAAGCGTTTAGGAACATTGCCATAAAAATCTTTAAACATAATAAAGTAGTTGTCGAAATACTCGTAAAGGAAAAAAATCATTTTTTCATTTTGATTATTAAGTAAAAAAAATATTTTTTTTTTTTAATTTTTGAATAAAATGAATTATTTTCAACATTTTTATCCATCGATGAATAAAAATACTATAATAAATGGTATTCAAAAAGTATAAAAAATTAAATATATTAAATTAATTTTATAGACAAAACTAGTATTCGAATAACAGCTTTATTTTATTTATTTTGATCATATGTAAATCACTAAAATATTGTATTAAATTTTTAATTTATTTTTATGTTTATAATGAAATTTTCATTTTGTTCCATATTTTATTGCCTAGGATGATAGATACGAATATGTAATAATTGAAACTGATGAGCCAAGATTTCTGAACACGACCTAATTGATTGAATTCCTAAATTATTATTGCTTCTTGATGTTTGGACCATCAATCAACAATAACAAAAAATAATAATACAAAAATGTCAATGTTAAATTATAACAAAGTATTAATTAAATTAAATTAATTTTATAAACAAAACGAATAAAAACAAGTTCGTTATTCAGGTACTATTTTTATCCGTCAACAATTTTGGGGTATTAGTCCGTTTTAATTGATAAGATAACAATGGAATAGTTATTTTTATGTACTTGAAAATCAGAACATTTTAAAAATGATTTATTTTTGTTTAAAGTAATAAATATTTTAAACATTTCAATACTCGATTGAGTTTTAGTTTATATTACTAACAAAGAGTGAAATAAAATGGTGATATTGCTAGAATAAAACCAAAAATAGTTTGTATATTAAAATATGTTTTTGGATATGATTTCTGTAAAGATCGACATTAGTCTTTATTATCTTAATAACTAATGTCTTCTTCAAATCAATAGTTAAAATGTATTTTGCATAGTAAATGTTTCCTGAATTATTATTAATAAAATATTATTATTTAATAAAAATAACTGTTGACAAATTTATTCCAGTAAGTGGTTGGGTCCAAACTTTAAAACTCTATCTATAATGGTTCTTTGGATATTCAACAATTAAAATCGGCTGTTGATCAAATTTATTATTTTAAATATCTTAAAAGTTTAACTCTCAGTGTAATAGTTCTACTGAAAATCGATAATTAATATTTGCTTTCTTCCAGAAGGACAGTTCCAGAAAGTGGTTGGGTCCAAACTTTAAAACTATCATAATGTTTCTTTGGATATTCAACAATTAAAATAGGCTTTATACGGGGAACCTGATCCTATCAACCTAATATTTTTTCAGTGGATCCAACTTATTGTTGCGACAAAATTTAAGTCTCAAGATTTCATTAGATATTTAGTAATCTATATTTGGTTTGTATGGTTTTCTTTCCCCTGATCCTATACGTTCTATATTTTATAAGTGAAGCCTGATACCTGTGGAATTGCACATAGCAATTATGGCTCTTATCGGTCAACGTAGGATATCTTGGGTGACTAGATCTGTCCATTTTCTAACCTCTCTTTCTTTTCTTTTCTATTCTTCATTTCTTGTTCAATAAATCAGTTCCTACTTGATTTTCTTATCTTTATTTTCTCTCTTTTTCTTTCTCGCTCTTTACTTCTTTACAGGATTCCAACCCTATACTTTGGATGAAGGGATCATAATGGATCAAAAAGTCGCCTAAATCTAAATATCTCATTTACGGGGTCAATGGATTCACAGAAAGAAATTTATGAATTCCTTTTCGTCCACCTGATAGACCTCTTGTTAATATCAAATCTTTTCTTGTAGTCCATCCAATCCTCCTCTCTTCTTTAAAACTTTGCCCTATTAAACAACCTCCTCACTGTTGAGGAGGTTGTTTAATAGGGTGGATATATGAACTAAGTTCATATATTCACCACTTAGGTTGCTTTCTCTTCCCCGGGTAAACCAAGTCAGGCTGGTTCAAAGCTATCTACCAGAGAACGAGTAATCCTCTCCATAATGCACTCCATACCCTGCACAGAGCCATGCCAGTTACCAACGTAGTCATACAAACATTCGCATTCGTTAAAAGATTCCAGTCGGTCTTTCTAGAGTTCCTATATGGTTTCCTATGAGGCTCAGAGAAATCCACAATAAATTCAATTCTTGCAGGTTTATCTGCAAAAATATTATTGCGTTTTATAAATTGGTGTCGGTGATTAAAAAAATTATTGAATCAAGGACAAATATTATTGAATCAAACATGTGACAGGAAATCGAAAATTTTGAAGTCATCAATACAAAAATGTATTAATGGTTTCTGATTTGGAGATCCTAAAAACTAATTATTATAAAAGAAAGAAAAATAGTATTAATAATTAATAGTTATTAAAAGTGACCCAAAGATTGCTACAGAGTTAAGGGAAAAAGGTATAGATTTCTTAAACACGTACAATTACAAGTATTTATCTCAAATCGTAATATTATAAACAAGAGAACTTAATGAATGTAATGAAGCACTATTAATATTTTATGGCTTACGAATATTTAAGGTATAAGTGTTGGTTTTTATTATATCCCTTTCAGACCCAGCTATATCAGTTGTGATATATACTCTTTTTAATAAAATTATATGAAAAATTTTTTGTTTGTTTACCTCAAAGTAATGAATCTGTGTAACTGTTCTCTAAAATTAATATAAATAAAGCGGAAATATGGACAGATTAATATTATCAGTTTCAATTTGATTGTTTTTTCCCGCAAGTGAAAACATTTGTCCATGTAAAGGGTATTTTTTGCAATATTTTTTAACAAATTTAAAATTTGGCTGGTGATAACTGTTTGAAAATATTTAACGATAATTTGATGACTTTTAAGGTATTATTTTAATAACTTACTAGGTATTTTAGCAGTAAGGAAATAATATACAAGTATATCAGATGCTAAAAAATCATTTGTTTTCTATTACAAAATAATTAAAATTTTATAAGCAAAATCAATCCCAGGTTTGAAAGGGATATACGTCTAGCATATACATAATTATTGGAACATTTAATGATTTTGGCTTTATTCAACATAAAAATTAGAAACAAATTTAGTAAGCATGTTAAGCCTAAACAAAAAATAAAATTTTAACTTATTTTGATTTTTATTATTAAAAACTTCCTAAAAACAAATCCATCCGTCATTTTTTTAAAAATCAGAGTTTCGATATATATTTTATACATCGAAATGCTTCGCTAAATTCGCAGTATGTTTAAAAAATTCTAAATGTTACATTTATTTTATCATCATTTGTTATATATGGTAAATATTTATCTGTGTTTAATTGCTTGTTTGTCGGTTTTTTTATTTTTTATAAAGAGCAAAACAACGAGACTTACTTTTACGGAGTTATCCTAATATATCCGAAAGTAACATAGGCTACGGTAGTATATTTATTTTCCTAAAACTCTAGCTATACGTTCCGAAGCTTCTTCATAACTTCTATTTTTAATTTTTACACTTTCTATCACCAATAGGAAGGGATGTTGATACGAAAAATACCAAGAATTTAGGGTCAATATATGTTATATGATCAACAATTTTAAATAATAACAGTGTTGAAATGGACCCGATATTAAAGATAAATTTTTTTAAAGACTGTTAAAAATATTCATATGTTTTAAAATTACACCCAAACTCGTACTTTGAGCAGTCATAACACAAAAGTGAATTAATATCTTTTACATGTTCTCATTGAAACTTTTTCTATAAAAATAAAGAAAAAACAAAAAAAGTATAATTATCTGCTAACTACTGTTCAGAAGCTGTTTCATGTTTTTTAAACCTTTGACTACCAAACATTTTTAATTGAAGTGGTTTAAATTTTTGTTTTCTTTTTATAATCTGTGACCTAATAGTGACGAAAATATTGACCTCCTGGGTATCCTCTTAGTCCACCATATCGCAAATATAGTTGCCTATAGGTTGATAGCTAATTTGTATCCCAAACTAATTAATTGAAAAATAATTCATATTTAGTTCATTTATTAAAAATAAAAAGTAATATAAAAAATGCAATAAATCTTAAAAAATTATTATAAGTATTATTCGTGATAGATTTCAAAGCAATGACAGGATATTGTGAAACGAAGGAACACATATATATGTTTTAGTGGACGCACAATGGCGTTTCTAAATTTCACTCTTTCATTTCATGCAGAGATTTTGGCTCGCTTATAAAGTGGATTCCCAACTGGGTTAATGCTGGAAATCTACGTTTTATTGCATTGAAGCAACTTATTAGTTATTTGGCTAAAGCTGCTCGAAATTCAATTGAAGTTACGTTTTTTGAGGAACTATTTGCCAATATGAATTTTTTTAATATTACATAATTATTATGATTATTATAGTTATTATGAACACATAATTCAAATAAGTCGAATAACAATCATAAATACAAAAGCAACTTTCTTCTTCGATCGTATTCGTAATCATTTTAGGAAATGTGCTATCTATTTCATCCAATAGCTCCACATGCCTTATGTCATTTTGCTGGAGGAGGTATTTTAAGTTTATACTTGTAAAGAAATTGCTTTTTTTGGATAGAGGCTTACAAACTGCAGGACAGAAGCTTCACCAAGTCCGCGTTTGACATATGTTTTTTTCCTGTGTATATGTCAATATTATACAAATATCCTGTGTCTGACTCACATAAACACCATAGTTTGAACACCTCGTTCCATCTTTGCCTTGTGGCAGCCCTTGGAATAAACACCATTATTTAAACATATTTTGAATCTCTGTGGAGTACAACTGGAAACAGATAGTGACTGGCACTCGACTACATTTTTTGCCCAAAAACCTCTTCTATAAAACAGTCTTTGACATATATGGTCTATCTGCTGGAAAGATACGTAACTTACTTAAATTTTTAACTCCAAGTTGTACAATACCAATTGTGCTAAAAAACTAAAAATAAAACCAAAATTTTATAATTTTGTAAATTTTAATATGTGTTTTTTACTAGAAACATTTTGGCTTACTGGGAAAACATAAAAAGAAAAATTGTGTTTTCTTAACTTTTATTCGCGTGTGTTAATTTCTCTTTTATTCGTATAATTTATTTAATTATACCTAGTGATTTTTTTAACATAGAAAAGTGATTTTTATTTCAAATTGTCTTTGTTGCTTCCCTTTTTATATCCTACACCATCGTAAATAGTTGGGGTATTATGCGTAAGTGCAGAAGTTTATAATGGTCAGAAAAAATGTTGCTTCCACCACTTTTAAGTATACCGTTCGACTTAGAATCACATTTAGTGTATTTAAATAAACGTTCTAAATATAAAGCAATTTTAACGAAATGTGTTACAAATAAGTCTTATAATATTGTAAAACGATGTACAAAATTAAACATCCTCTAGCTCCCGTATGTACGAGGATCGTTAACTAACTAACTTATTGTTTATACTCTATTAACTCCGCTGTAAACGAAAAAGTTTTTTTTTAATTTACTATTTACTCAACTGTGCTATTTTAATAAACTAATTATTGTAAAAAATACAAACATAACAGATAACAAAGAAATTAAAAATACAGTCTGCTTATTGTTTCTTATGGCTAGTGTGTTTTTAATAAAAACAAAACAAAAACTTTGTTTGTTAACTGATTTTTCTTGAGGCTTCACGTATTATTCACTAATTTTAATCGAATGAAAAAACCAGTTACTGTTACTTCTTATTTAACAAAGAACATATTTAAATAAATAAACTTATTATTGTAAATAAATAGTGCATTTTATTAATATTAATATATATAAAATAAATTTGAAGGAAATTATTCATTTAAGTCAAAACTTAACTTAATTTTTTAAACATTTTTCATTTGCTTTTACCAAAATTAATCAATTTGAATTAGATCAAACATGGATCTATTGGCTTTAATTATTAATACTGACTATTTAGCAGTCTTGAGTCTTATACAACCATTATACCCATTTTTGAGCACAGAATGAGTTCATTAGTGAGCCATAAGAAGGAACTTAACCGTTTATGGAAAGCAATTAGATCAACATGTGAAAGTTCCCAGTTTGATGAGGTTATGTCCCGGTATGTAGGCTCTTGTAGTAAATATTTTAGAGGTTTATCGTTCATTACGGCTTATGTGGATCGCTTGAAATCAGCAGCTTAAGTTGGAAATTCAGTACCATTTGTAAAATCACTCTCTTGCAATACTGCTGTTTTCTATGCTTACTATAAGAGCTGGCCCTTTTTTCGATATATGTTCCTTTCGTTATATGTCAATAACCCCAGATTGACCCCGGTACAAAAACTTTATTATTTACTGCAGAAAGTTGTAGTAAATAATAAATAAAATAAAAATAAAATGACATGCAAACTGTTCCATTAACTTACGATATGCATTTGCATGGAAAAAGTTAGTTGCCACGTACGAGAGCAAAGGGACCCTAATTAAAGAACAGCTAAGTACTATTTTTAGTATTAAACCCCTAACTCTGGAAAATGGTTCGAGTATAAAAAGTTCACAATAGGCTATAAATTATTGCATTTCGAATCTTTAATTGTTATTTTTTATCACGTCTAGTTAGTCTACATATTTGTGCAACAAAGTTACCCGAAAACACTCTGAGTCTTTAAGAACAGTCACAGAAACCTCTAAATGGGAAGATATGGAAGCATTTTTTCGCTCATTTCAAGACTATGAATCTCTTTCGGACATATGGAAGTTTCAAAAAGTTTTAATACATACAAATCCCCGTAGGTACCCAATTTTATTGTGTCAAAAAAACAATGATTCAAGAAATGACAAAGTTTCTCAACGAGCTTTCGTTGTTTTATGTATCAATCTTTCTCAACGAGCTTTCGTTGTTTTATGTATTAATCTTTCCTTTTTGATTAAGAGTTTTGATGAGAGTTATGATGTCATATACGCTACCCGAGCGCTAGTTGACCGCGGTTCGCAAGGTACCATAATTTTATTTTAAGGAGGTTACAAAGAAAACTTGCAATTCCAACTTTTTTCATTTTATTTTGTTTGTATGTAGTTAAAAAATTCATCGGTCTATTGCCCCCGTTTTCTCTTAAAGATATTGTTACCTCAAATTTCTCCGATGTTGTCATGACCGACGTTATGTGCCACCGTATGAATATACTTTTTAGAGGAAATGTTTATCCAAAAATTTTAATCCAAATGGCAATCTGATCACCCTGAAAACAATTTTCGGTTGGGTAGTAACTGGTGAAAAACTACACACTGTCGTAATCTTTTGCCCAAATAAGTTTAAATAATTAATTCTCTAGGTTTAGGAACTAGGAAAAGTTCCACAAGCCTTCGGCTCTTCAGAAGCCAGATATTGAAACTTTTTTAAATGATTACGCTGATATTTAGAGAGAATAATATTCCAAAATAAGTCTTTTTTCCCCTAATCATGTATTTCGCGATGCCTCAGAAAAAGCATATACAAGGCTTTATCTTCGCAGTAATCTATTACCGATCATATGCATTTAAAAGTTGAATGTTAAGTCCTTTTTTGGTCGGACCATATATGACATACTTGAGTGCTTTCATAGTGTTTCAGTTTTAATGTATTTGGAAACTCGAAAATGTTTATACAACACCTTTGATTAAACCAATTTATACGAGGACGATAAATGTTCATATGTCAACAGAATTTTATAAGTAAACTATAACTAAATATAATAGTCTCTCTAAAGGCAAACTCCTTTAAACCCATTTGATAGGATTTATGGTAGATTAGTCAGATCATCAGGCCTAATTTTTCATGAACCTTACCCTAAAATTTTTCATTTGACCTTCATTAAATGCTTTAGAACATATTGGTCTATTATATCTGGCCTTCATTTTATTACTTTTAATCTAAATACGACTTCGCAAAAATTCATGAAGCTCTTGTTCTAGGGAATTGTTGTCGTAACCCTTAATAGTTGATTCCGGTTAGGACATAGTTGAAGTTGTCCACATTTTTCTTTACCGGAATTTTAGCTGCTATATATTGTGGACAATTTGCTAATCTGCTAATGTGTGTTGACAACTAACACACTAAAGCCGTTGTTTTACTTTCTTCAGGGTTTTCGCCATCTTCATCAGTAAAGTGTGTTTCGTTGCGCCACGGACGAATCTTCGCTTAAATCAATATGCATTAGGCAAACACCGATTACATATTCATTCGCCTCGGCTTTTGAGCAATGCTTGTACTCTACGTTGCAAGGACGTCCCTTCACATGTGATATTATATTTTCCACCCTTCTTGTGTTCAGTAGCAACTAATTTTATTAACTGATCCTTATTTTTATACCCGACTTCAAAGGATATTTCTAAATTTCTCCAAATAATTAGTTTTTTTTCGCATATTCAAAGTAATACCGTGCAACCGTTACCATGAACAGTTTTAAGGTCACCTGTAGCGTTCTTAGAATCATCCCTTGAAGTGGTTCAATATCATGTGTAAAAACGTGCTTTCGACCATTGATGTATTCACTAGCTGTAAGGTTCCTATATTTCTGCTGCATTACAGATATAGAGATTGTGAGTCCTACAGATGTAGAGCTAGCTCTTGCCTCGTAGTACTTGTTCGCTTTAGTTTTAAAGGCGACTCTTGTTGATTTTTCTTCACGGTAAAACGTTTACTATGTGTTTTTCTGTTTCGCTGAATATAAACGTTATTACTGCAGTTGTAACATTTTACTTTTGTCTTACCTTGCTTCCCATTTAATGCTTCTATAACTGCTTCCTTTATTTTATTGATTAAATCATTCTCACCTTCAGCGATAACCTTGATATCCCACAGCTTACATATTTGTGGGTTTGACATTATTTTCACCATTTCTTGTGCCAACGTGAATAAGACGGTTTCAGCGAATGTCGTCTTTGGCATGACACACACCGTTTTGCAAATGCCTCTGTCTTAAAGTTATCCAAATGCTCAATTTCCATGGCAAAATCTTTTAGATTCTTATTGGTCTTCCGCACTCTATCCCGTAATTTCATTCGGTATAATGTAATCCATTCATTAAGACGTCATAACTATTTCTGCTGTTCATAGAAAAGACAAATTAAAAGTTATATACAAATTCCAACCACCAAAATCAAATCATTTTTCTCTCTCTATAATATTCATACAATTTAAAATGTGAAAAATATTCCTACATATAAAACAACGCGCTCTTTGTAAAATAACATAAACAACAAAAAATGTATAATATTAATAATATAAATAAATTTGAAAAAATTACAGTCCATTAAAAAAACTAAATATTCGAAAATCATAAAACAAAAAACTAAAATTGTTATACAAATCATATTTAAGTTCAATACAAGTAACATATAACAAAGAGAAATAGACAAACAAATCCTTTTCACAGAGTTGGTAAAACCAACGTTTAAAATTTTTTGCATTTTTAAGTAACAAAATACAAAAATCATAAAATTTATATAAATATTATAGAAAAGTGATAATTAAAAAATAATTAAAAAAAAAATAATTAAAAAAAAAACTTGAAAGCATGAAATTTTTAATTTTTGCAAGTTTCCATTCCTGTCACTTATAAATAATGAAACACAATTTATTATAAGGGTTACAAGAGCGTTAATTTAGTACTTTTAATTAACTTAAGTCATATAATTACCCAACAGCATAAAATAAATTCGAAGCAATATAAATAAAATAAAGAATTTTTTGCTACTGATGTTTTTTATAATTAATTATATAAATTTTTAAAATCAATTTCCGTTTATAAATATACATTTTCTAATAAAGAATTACCATTTGGTCATTTCAAATAAGTTTTCAAAATTAGGATTTCTAAAGTGAAAAATATTTATAATTTGACATTTTTGATAATTTCAGATTTTTCTCTTTTTCTCTATTTTATAGAAATCCAGAATAGAAAACTATGTTTCAATTCCTAATTTAAATTTTTTATAATGATCAATACATTAAATACGTCTAATTCTAATTCATCAGATTTTTTTTCTCATAGTGAAATGAATTTTGTAAAAAATCGACATATTATTTCAGCCCAAAAAAATATATATAATAATTAATAAGTAATTAATAATATAATTTCTTAAAAAATTAAAATTTAAAAAAAGAGTTCCCTAAAACCAATAAACCATTCCTTTATAAAGCTCAGTACTAAGAGTAAATGATAGATTAGCACACTCATCCATATGGAGAACGTTATTTAAATATTATTATGAATTATATATCCAATCCATTTGCACAAATTTCTTTATCATTACTGAATATAGAAAAATATGCCGATTAATATAAAGTGAATGTTACATATTCAGACTAGAACCTTGTAACATAAGAAATAAATGCAATTGGAAAATTTGCGTAATATATAAACAAAAGCCCTGTATACATATAAAGGTAAGAACTCCTTTGATTCTCGTAAAAATTTACGCCCAATCTCAGCGTTATTAGACACATTTTCCGCTGGTTGCTGGAGTAAGCTCAGCAATGTCCAGGGTTCAATATAATCGAGATATAATCTCCTTTGTACGAAGGCTCCTTCTTAGCTCTTGTGTTAGAGGCTATCGGAAATACCTAACCTCGAGGTCTAACTTCGAGTGTTGTAGACAAAATGGAGTATGGAAAAAGTCTTATTTATGTATACACCATCAGCTTACCCCGAGTCCCTCATAAAATATTCCTGGATACGTTAAAAGTGGCTACTGAGAGCGCTTAACATCGAGTGTATTATGATATATGGTAGAGGTTCAACCTGATAACTATTATGAGGATGCTTTGGGAGTTGGCGATGATGATGTAAATGATGAGAATGATGCTTCAAAATAATTTGGAATAAATAAATCACTCTTAACCTTGGGGTCTTGAATGACTTGGCGAAATTGGTATAGACAAGTCACTAATTGAAGTTTTGGGTAAATCTATTGCAGTCAGAGTTGGGGAAGTTTGCTTTTCTTTCTTAATTTATTATTTATATCAAGAATATCTATCTTATTATTTATATCAAGAATATCTATATCAAATATAGGTGGTGGAGGTTCTGTCCCTTGATTATCCTGATTATCAGGTGTTACGAAAATAGGTTCGTCTGAGAAAGGTGGTATTTCTTCATCTAATTCGAAGTCTTTCTGAATTATATACTTATTTTCTATATAAGGTGGTGGTGGAGGTATATTTGAATATTTTTTAAGATTTTCCGAATGTTTTTTAATGCGCAATGTTAGATGATCCACTTATGCTATTTATGTCATACATTAACAGCCTGTGAAGGTGAAGGTGACACCTTCATTTGTTTTTTTTTCTTGGGTGCTTCGAATATTTGTAGGGGAAAAACATATAATCTCTTCTATCCGGACAAACACTCTTAACGGTGCTTGAGATATCATCTTCATTCCAGAAAATGATTTTTCATATTTTTGCTTTTTCCGTTTTCATATTTTTGTGAACTTGTTGCGTGAGTCCTCAAACTTTTGGTGTTGCTTGTTAATTTTTTCTTTTATTTCCACGAATGATATGTAAAGAATAAACAATGACATATTCACATATTCGCGATATTACAGGGGACATATATTCCTTGACGACATAAGTTCGCTCACATTTATGTATTCTAAATTACCTTCGATAAAAATGTTGATTTTTGGTTTCCAGCTGTGGCGACGCAAATTATAGCGACATTGCTGTTTTTGGGAATCTTTTAACAGATTTCTTCTCATTATGCAGAATATATCATTTAGTACATTTGCCCGTTTTTCAGTATCTTGTTTCCGTGAACCTGTGCCCACTGTTACTTCATCATATAAAGCTTTTGAAAGACGTTGTTCTCGAACTTGGGTCAGATATGCTGGAGAATATCCCGTTTACAGTGAAACGCTTGTATTAACGGACTACATTACCTCCACGAAAATTCATCCCATGTGTTATGTGTTGACCTGATAACTGGGCAATAATTGTTTTTATGGTTCGACTGGTCCTATTTGTCGGATTTTCCTTTGTCATATAAGGAGCGGTGAATTGTTGATAAACTTAGAGTTTTTCTCAACGTCTTAGGAAAGTTTTCGATCTAAAATGCGTGCCATTATCGGTCATCATACTTTTAGTACACCATAACTGGTCAATAGGGTTCTAGGAAGACTTTCACGATACCCTATGCTGTAGATTTTGGTAGTGGTATCAACTCACACCATTTGGAAAAATTGTATTCCCATGTTTACTTCTGGGGAGTGGAAAAACTGCACAAATAGTAGCCCAGGGCTCTTCTGGAATTCGCGTGAGAATTTTACTTGCTAGTGGCTGCTGAATTACCTTTTATTTTTGCAAGACTAACAGCAGTGAACGTTCCGACCTATATCTCGAACCATTGTTTTTCGAATTCCTAGATGATCACCATAATGCAGCTGGTGCAGCAGCATGATTTTCTTGAATTACTTGCGTCCCTAGGAGAGCTGCCACAAATAATTTCCAAGGGGTATTAATATCCCTAGAAAAGTGTTTGTAAAGTTGGTTAGTCGGTGTACTTTTCGTGATATTTTCTTACTTCTTTGATCTTGTAATTTACCCATGGACATGAAGTGAAGTTATCTGTTTTGAACATATTAATATTTTCCACTGGTTGGCGTGATAATGCATCTGCTACAAAGTTGTGTTTTTCTTTTTCGATATTGAATAACAAATAAATATTGCTGCTGTTCTGTGGCCCATCGAGCAAGTCTGCCAGTTGGATAATCTAAGCTATTTAACCATTTTAAAGACAAGTGATCGGTTATTATTACGAATTCATAAACTTCCAAGAACGCTTTTTTTACATATACCCCATACTATTACGAGACATGCTTTTTCTGTTGCGGGGTAGTTTTTTCCGCGACATTTTAATGTCGGCTCGCAACGCTATTACCTTCTCAGAACAGTCCATTATTTGGGTTTATACTGCACCGTATCCATAGTAGCTTGCATCGATCTGAAATACAAATTGTTTAGAAAGGTTGGGACAGGATGGAATTATAGCTTCGAGGTGACTCTTAGAATATAAGCACTTCATTTAGATACTTTGGAGGTTGCATGTTTTTTTATTGCAGCTAATTTTCTGCGGTCTGTCAGGATTCAATTGTGGGTAACGATATGACCAAGATATTTATTTAGTCTCTGTCTTGACAAATTCGCACTTTTCTAGATAAATTCTTTAATTTGCTGCTCTTAATTGCCGAAATCCTCGGACAGATACTGCAAAAGCGGTGTAGTTTTACTCTCTTCTAATTCTAGGTAACAGGTATATTGGCCGATCGCCCTTTATCACAATTTTACGTTTCGCGATATTCGATAGTCCTATAATATTCTGAAATTTTGGCAGTCCCATTTCTTAAAAGTGATTAATTTCTTTTGGGAAGAACCAACAATTCCTAAAGCAGCAAATGGAAATAATCACTTTTTAGATACGGAACTGCAAAACATAATAACATTTGCCTGAAGCCAAGGCGCCATGTCTAAAATAGTTTTCGGCACTTAAATTTTATAATAATTTTATATTTATTTATTTATTTATTTATTTATTCATTTATTTCATATTATTTTGTAATATAAATATAGGTATAAGTAATATAAATATTTTCGTAACGAAAATCGTTAGCGGTTTTCTTGCGGCTTACTTGTTAATAATACAGTAAAAACAAAAGAACCTTAAAAATTGGCTATTGGAAACAACTTTTAACATTTCTTATGATATCATTCGTTTTTTATCTTTTTTCGTACTTTTTCTGCATAAATTGTATAAAATGCATTAGAATAGATGTAGACATCACCATAGACTCAGATTTTGGGCATCAGTGGGAAAATAATATAAAAACTGTATATAAACTTTAGTATTTCGATAATTATTTACTTTGTATGAGGCCAACCCCTTAATACTCTCAATTTAATAGTGAATTAAATTTTATGCTTGAAAAATTGCCAGTTGAATAAAATGACTATTCCTGAACGATACCCCACTCCAATAATCAACAATTATGTTTACTGCAGACATAGTCGTGCTTTTTAAAATGAGTTTAATCGCACTGGTCTGGATGGTCTATTCCCGATGTTTTTATTCATTAATATAAGGGTCAGAATCAGAAGAAGTACTTTAAAATTGTAATTCTAAAATATCTAATGATGCTTTGTAAGTTTATCCAGTCAAAGATGGAGCTGTTTTAAAACAAGTTGTAATCGATAATTGGCAACCTCTTGCATTCTTCTCAAAAAACGAAAACTGGCACATACACTATTACATTTTTAACAAATTTGAAAATTTTTTTTATAGAAATGTAGATGTGTTAAATATTCCATCAGCAATAACAGCCAAATGACCCGAAAAATGACCGTTACTGTATCTCCGAAAAGTGAAAAATAGAAACAAAATAGAAAAACGTTTGCCACCAAGGAAAAATGAAATTTGAAAAATAAAATAGTTATTAAGAACTTTAAGGTTAAACTCTATGGAATAATTTAGAATAATACTGATATATTTTGTTATTCAAGTAATTTTTAAGTAGTACAATTTTATTGGACTTAGATGGCATTTACATTAAAAACACGATAATTTCCATACAGCGAAGATTTTTTTGTATTGAAATATTCTTAATCTCTATCAAAAGAATATACAAATTTCATACATTTTATAAACTACAAGTAATTAACTTTTTAATTGTACTGAATAAAATATGTTCGTGTGTGTAGTTTATAACGCTATTGTTCAAATGTAAATTGTTTTTTAAAAAACTCATCAAAAAAATTATATATAAACGTAGTATAAAACAGAAAAAATTCCAACTTCTAAAAGATATTAAGCTATACGTAAAATGGCTTGAAGCTTTACATTGCAAGATTGTACAGACTAATAAAAATGTTTGAATTTTTGGCGACACGGCTGATAAACAACTGCGAAAGTCATTTTAGGTAAATGTGTGTAGTTTGATTTAATAGTAAATAAATTATTTTCACATAAATTGTTTGAAGTAAATGGGTATTTTCTGAAGTTAAGATTTGTATAAGCAAATAGGTATAATGGAGAAACAAAAATCGAATTTAAATTACAAAATGCGTAGTTTGAATTAAAAAAGTTTTATATAGAAATTGGAAGTAAAATATTTCAAATAGAAATTTTAAGAAACATTTGAATTAAAATTGTGATAATTTTCAAGTTAGATAGACTTTAACAAAAGTGTTTCTACTCATTTGAGAGATAAATTTGGACAAAAAATGTCAAATTTGATGGAAAAATCGTTAAATTTACCTTTCGAAATCGTCAAAAAGTATTAAAATTAAACAATTGTACTAAACATTATTAAAATAACTTCAAACATGATCCGGAAATTTTCTAAAAACTTGTACATACTTCGCTACAACAGGAATAATTTTGAAGAGGTGTGACTTCATTTAATAAAGTTTATATACGTTTCTAAATTCTTTTAAATGATTTCTTGAGGGAAAAAAGGTACTGCACAGTTTAAGAAGTCTTGTTTTACTAAAGTCTTTAGGATTAATTAACATTGATACCGTATTGAAGTGATTTTATACCAAAGTCATTATTATATTGACATTCGTAATTTTTATTGAATTGAGTTTTTTAAAATCAAGCAGAAAAAATCAATTTAGTTCTAGTTTTGATTATGATTATATATATATATATATATATATATATATATATATATATATATATATATATATATATATATATATATATATATATATATATATATATATATATATATATATATATATATATATATATATATATATATATATATATATATATATATATATATATATATATATATATATATATATATATATATATATATATAAACAGTAGAACTAATCCGTTGATAGAAATCTGGTGCAGGTAGCCAAATATATGTAAAGCATTTTCAAAAAAACTCTCAACACATTCGGTAAGAAAGCATACCCTAAAAATTCTTGTTATGCCAAGCAACATACAGGGACATAAGAAATCAATCATTTGTTACTGCGGGCTCTATAAATATCTAAATTTACATCAATAAATGTTCACAAAAAAAGCCGCTCCCATCCATAGCACTTAAAAAGATTAAAAGTTTAACGATTTTTGATCTATTTTCTGAAAAAAAAAAAAAAAAAAAAAAAAACACATTATAATGAGATTAGGCGACTTTAATGAAAACTGCAAATTTTATTTACCTGTACCTGTTCTTATTCATATAAGTAAACAAACATTTTGACAACTAAACGATATCAGTAAAAAATCAGATGAGCTGATTAGACTCGTCAAATGAAAAATCATGGCACAAACTGTTATAGCAAAAAATATTGTAATTGATCCATTGTGATCCCTTCATCCAACTTGAAGACAGGTTGGTACCCAGCATAGTCTTGACGAGTGAGTGGCGCTGACCTCAAAAAATGGCCGCTCTCAATGGGCAGTAGGTCGAGAATTACATCCATGGCCGCTTGATACTAATTGCACCTGTAGGAAAGTATTGGTCTTACCACCGTGGTGTAAATTTAATTAACTACCTTGGATTTCAGCCCCTAACTCTTGTCTATCGATTCCTGAATATTAAGTAGGCGTCTGTAACTCTCCTGTGTGTTTCTTTTCCAGGGCTTACTATCCAGGAAGATTCCCAGGTAGTTGGCCAGACCCAATTCCAGACCTCCAAGTATATAAGGCCTGAATTCATCAAGTTTATATATCCTAGTGAAAAGGACTAACTTCGTCTTCGATGTATTTACTCCCAATCCCTTGTAAATAGCCCAAGAGGGCAGATCATCAAGTGCCGTCTTCATGACATCACTGATCGTGGAAAAAAATTTCCCATTACCAGTATGACGACCTCATCCGCATAGGCCACGATTTCCGTCCCCTTACATCGAATCGTCTCAAAATGCCGTTGACCGATAAGAGCCATAGGAGGGGTGAGAGTACTCCACCCCAGTTTCCTAAGATGTGTATGTGTAATGTGAGTATATATCATCAATCGCTTCAATCTTTGTATTATTGAAAGCTCCTTCGATATCCTCAGATAAATATCAATCAGTCTTTCCAATGTCTTCAACAGAAAAGACTATAGGTTGAAATTAATTAAATGTGGCCAATGTGAACTTAGATAAAAAATTATTAAAAGATTTTCCTAGGAAGAACATTCTTCGTATACGTTTTTTAAATCGAAATTTAAAAGAACGTAAAATATTATATATTTCAAAAAATGAAAAAATTAGAAAGTAATCGAAATTTAAAAGAACGTAAAATATTATATATTGCAAAAACTGAAAAAATTAGAGAGTAATGAAATCATTTGAAATTATATACTTACATTCAATTTGTTTTATTTAATATAATTGGAATTAGAACTGCAGATATTAAGTGCATAGACAAGGACATTCTTTTAAAAAAATACTAGAATTACACAATCGTATATTAAAAATTCTCTACATATCTAATAAATGTGGCATCACTTAATTTCATCGAAACTACCTTGTTATTTATATATAATGGTGAGTAGCACAATGGCATTAGAAATTAAAAATGTGTTTGATACATTCACAAGCAATACGAATTTAAAATTATATAAAAAAATTGTTCTTAATCTTACAAGGCAGTTTATTTATGGATACAAATGGAGTGAATTAGAAGAATTAATAAAAATTTGTATCATACTTCGTGAATATTTTGATACTTACAGGGATATTCTTTGCAATTTAAATTTGATTTATAAAAACTTGCTCAAACTATTTCTTAATGATTCAGAAGACAATATTGGTTTTATAACGCTTATAGCAAATATATTAAAACCATCAAACTGTATTAAAGATGGAGTAATTTTGGATAACTTATTATTATGTGCAAACAAATATGGAGTATATATCATCAATCGCTTCAATCTTTGTATTATTGAAAGCTCCTTCGATATCCTCAGATAAATATCAATCAGTCTTTCCAATGTCTTCAACAGAAAAGACTATAGGTTGAAATTAATTAAATGTGGCCAATGTGAACTTAGATAAAAAATTATTAAAAGATTTTCCTAGGAAGAACATTCTTCGTATACGTTTTTTAAATCGAAATTTAAAAGAACGTAAAATATTATATATTTCAAAAAATGAAAAAATTAGAAAGTAATCGAAATTTAAAAGAACGTAAAATATTATATATTGCAAAAACTGAAAAAATTAGAGAGTAATGAAATCATTTGAAATTATATACTTACATTCAATTTGTTTTATTTAATATAATTGGAATTAGAACTGCAGATATTAAGTGCATAGACAAGGACATTCTTTTAAAAAAATACTAGAATTACACAATCGTATATTAAAAATTCTCTACATATCTAATAAATGTGGCATCACTTAATTTCATCGAAACTACCTTGTTATTTATATATAATGGTGAGTAGCACAATGGCATTAGAAATTAAAAATGTGTTTGATACATTCACAAGCAATACGAATTTAAAATTATATAAAAAAATTGTTCTTAATCTTACAAGGCAGTTTATTTATGGATACAAATGGAGTGAATTAGAAGAATTAATAAAAATTTGTATCATACTTCGTGAATATTTTGATACTTACAGGGATATTCTTTGCAATTTAAATTTGATTTATAAAAACTTGCTCAAACTATTTCTTAATGATTCAGAAGACAATATTGGTTTTATAACGCTTATAGCAAATATATTAAAACCATCAAACTGTATTAAAGATGGAGTAATTTTGGATAACTTATTATTATGTGCAAACAAATATGGAAATAAAAAAATTGATATTGATGTTTTTTCGCCAAAAATACGAACTATTCAACTAAACAGAAAAAAGATGCTTGTAATAATTGAACGTTTATTTATCCTTCCACTTCCCGACATGGAAAAGGCCATTGAGAAAATTATGTCTACAATTGAATTTGGAGTATTGGGACATTTGTTTTGCGAATCCTCTAATAGTATATATTTCGATAAGTGTGTCATTGTTGGAGATATCATATGTGAAAAAATTGTGGAAGGAAGTAAATGTTTTGTTAATTTTTTATTGCCATCTCTATGTACGGAATCCAGATCGAAAAACGGAAAGTCTTTATATAAAAAATGTCTAAAAAATAAGCACTTTCGTTACAGTTTAAATATCTATTTTGAAAATTATTTAAAGAGTGTGAAGTTAGATTTTCATAAATGCCGTCATAATAAATATGACTTGGCACATATAATTCATTTAAATGTTATGGAACAATTTTCTTATAATATAAATATTTGTAAAAACTTAGATTTGAATGAAAAAAAATTTGTTGAGAATTATTTGTCATTCATAAATTTATTATATTCCTGACCAACAAAAATATATGTAGAAATTTATAAATGTTAATTGTAATATATATATATATATATATATATATATATATATATATATATATATATATATATATATATATATATATATATATATATATATATATATATATATATATATATATATATATATATATATATATATATATATATATATATATATATATATATATATATATATATATATATATATATATATATATATATATATATATATATATATATATATATATATATATATATATATATATATATATATATATATATATATATATATATATATATATATATATATATATATAATATTATATATATATATATATATATATATATATATATATATATATATATATATATATATATATATATATATATATATATATATATATATAATATTTATATATATATATATATATATATATATATATATATATATATATATATATATATATATATAAATATTTATATATATATATATATATATATATATATATATATATATATATATATATATATATATATATATATATATATAATATTACTACCATTTTACAATATGCCTACTGCCTGAAATACCAACAAAAATTAAGTTGTATCTTTGCAAAAATTTAATACAATAAAAAGAATGCAAACATAAAAATAACCTATTCGAAACTTTACAACTTTGAACGTTTCGTATATCTTTCGTTCCTTTTGAACTCAGCGCACTTTTTGGGCATTAATTATTATACAAATCCGTGGCCTGGGAGGAAAAAACAAAGTTTTTGATCACATTTGAACTCGCTCAACATGGCGTAACATATGGGGGCAAAAATACCGTCAGAAAAATTTAACGGCTTTGTTACTATCAACAGAAATTTTTATTTTGTAATGGTAGATTCGCAGTTAAGATTTTATTTTTTATTGTTTAATTTAGTTAAATCAAAAAATGTTCTTATTTGAGTGTATTATTTCAGTTTTTTACTCGTTTTTGGCATATTTTTTAAATATTTGCAATAGCCCACTTATTAGGTTTACTCAAAGCAGATATATTTTTTGTTTTATTTTTTTATGATATATTACTTTATGACTACTTAACCAATTTTGATAATCTGGGATGGTAATGAGGTATATTAACCTTAGAGATTTCTTAAGATATCGGTCTATATCTAGTAATATTCTGAACCCATTTTGCTGGATTTAAATATAAAATTTCTCAGGACTAGAACAAATACTATGATCATACAATAATTAACAGAGCACAATGAAATTGATGTCTGGTAATTGTTATGACTTTTACCATAAAAGACACAAGACACATTTTTTTGTGAGAAAAATATCATTTTCAATTTTTTTTAAGCAGAAAAAACAAATACTTTTGTTTTCGAGCACTAAAAATGAATTTTTGGTATCTGCAATTTTGTGAATAAATGGAATTTTGAACTTTTCATGAATTATTTATAGTTCCTCATAGATCTATGAATTATTTATAGTTCCTCATAGATCTATGAAAATTTGTACGAAGTTTAAATGTTTTGGAGTATATTGATTTTTTACCCTCCACCACAATTGGTAATAGAGTGCATATTAACTTCATCATTCCGTGTGTTACGTCAAGAAGGAATCAGTTACAGATTTTCAGATTAATTTGCAGTTTCTTCCATATCAGTTTTGGTGGAATAATAAATTAATAATAATAATAATTAATAATTAATAAAAATTAATAATAAATAATAAATTAAAGCATCATCCACTTAAAAGTTTGCTTTACTTAATTGTTTTAAAAAATTTGAAAAAAATATTTTTCAGATGAGAAAAGTCCGGTTTCAGATCAAAGTTTCTAAAGTATTACATGCAAATTCTTGAATGTTTTTTAATTTCTACTAGCACTCAATTCTTTTATCTTCACGACATTAAAAAAATTAAATATTTTGTTTATATGAACAATTGCAAATACATTTTACTTTCATATTTTTTATTTATCATTGAAATTAAATGTCGTATGCACCCTGTACCATTACTGAAAGTTCCATGGCGAATAGTAAAATATGGCTGAAAACCATTTTTATAAAACTGATTTTCTTCAAATCGAGGTTTCCTGATAGGGACTTAACAATATGTCGGCCCTTTTTTCTCTATACACACATGGTGAATCAAGTGGTAATTCGTTTATAAAAAATTAAAAGCCATTTAATTATAAAATTAAAATTTATTTTTTTGTTTATTATTACCAAAAGAAAGTGATAAGTTGAGAGCAAGAAAACAAGAAGAAAAAAAATAATATAAAATATCATAAAAAATTTGAATAAATTGAAAATGGCCACCTCTGATTGCATTCAACGAGGGATATTCATAGCCATATTGTGATATCAAGCATAAGGCAAGAGTTTTACACCAGGACTCAAAGGAAAGTCGATACCAAAACCGACTACATAACTTTTTAAATATTTTCTAAGCAAAGGAAAAACAAAAGAAATATCAAAATAATATGAATAAAAATAATTCCGGTATTTTCCTATACCAGTCCGGCGAATTAGTAGGTCCATCGCGATGCAACATCTATTATGAGCTGAATTAAGGATTCAATTATTCCTATTCTGTCTTTACAAGTTGAGGCTTACAAATAAGCAAAACAAATCTAAAATTCTCAGGAGGTAAAGGGGAGTCGGTGGATCCTTTAAATTAATGTTTATAGCCGAGTTCAATTGTTTAAAAGTGTTACACTGATATTTCCTAAAGATCCTTATAGGGAAGTCATGAAAATAGGTATTTATATTCAGTTTTCATTTTGCGCCTTAGCTATCCTAACAAGCTTTTCGGTTTAGGTTTTTTGCCTCTCCTAAAATCATAGATAACGAGGAAAATTAGATCATATCTATACACATAAATAAATATTAAATGTGAAAAACTTATCTATCGTTTATTTTAAATTTTATCAAGTTTGAATTATTTTTGGTATCCGAAAATTTACCTTCTTATGGAAAACGCATTTCATGTTTTATTTATTTTTTATTACAATATCTGCGGTCCTGTGGACAATAACGTTTATAGAATATTTTTAATTTTTGGTCAGTTTGTTTATTTTAGAGTTTTTCACTTGTTTATACCTTTTTTATTTATTGGTAATTTTCTAACTTTAGGTTTTGACCAGAAGAGCAAGTAAGTTGATAGAGTACAAAATGGCTACGACGACAGCAAGTACGACTAGCTGTACGCTTACATCTACAACTTTTACTACGTCCACCTGGACAAATTCAAACACTCAGATATCCACGACAGCAGCACCCGCCAAGGAAAATCAACCGATTCTATATTCGAGTAGTTCTCAGGAATTATCTTTAAGTTCAGAAAGCCTAAATGAGACATTCGTTACACCCACCTTCAACGGTATGGCCGTACAATAGAAGTGGATTCCAGCATTACGTATTAGGGGTAATGCATAAACACAAAACCTGCATCAGTACAATCACAAACTCGTTGCCAGCCACAATAAAATATTTATCAACAACCAAATAGTATGATATATAGCCAGCAACAAAATAACGTACAACACAGTCAACCGTTATCAACTCAACTACAAGTAGATGCAGGTCAGCAACAAATCCAATAAGATGTATACGATAATCAACCTCCAGAACGTAACTCTCAAACTCAACATTTGCCAAATGCTCGGTCTGCTCCAGTACTTTAACCACCAAGTCAACAAAGCAATTATATTGCGTCGTGGCCATCCTAATCTGAACTTTTAGGATCGCTATAAATTATACGAATTGGGCGTTAAATTTGACGGCACAAATAAGACGATGAATGTTCAAGAATTCATTTTTGCTAACAATGAGATTTTGCTCAGTTTTCGTCTGCTATTGGAAGGCCCAGCTCTTGATTGGTTCTGAGACTATCGTAAAATTTCACACATAAGTACTTGGGAAGAATAAGAAAAGCTTTGTTGAATCAGTATCGACGTTACCAATTACCAAATTAGTCATTTGATGATTTTTGTCATACAGTAATTAAATTAAGAATTGCGGAGAATTTAATAATTTAACAATACGGAACTCAACTTTTTCGATTTTGAAGTAGACGGTCTTCGTACGACCAATAGTCAATATTCTTGCTGGAACTGTAAAGTTGTAGCCCATAGTTTTATGGATTGCCCGGATCCTATTAATATAATAATCTGAAGGTGAGCCTATTAAAATTTTAATGAATAAAGATAGTATGAAGGCGCTGATTATAAAGAACCTTAAGTGAAACGGATAATACCATTACACGTACGGATTAAAGAGTATAAGAAAGCTAAGAGTAGGATTTTCGGTGAAGTTTCCAATAAAATTAAAAAGGCGCGCGTGCGATACAAATTACGAAAAAAAACTTCTCGTTTCTACACAAAAATAAATTTGAATGGTCAGGATTGTTAGATAGTGGCGCAACTGATCGCAATTAGGCCGCAATTGCATGGACTTTGTCCACAAGGCCGGTTTTTTATGAATGTTTTTAGTTTGTTTTACAAAGTTTAACCACAAATAATGTTAGTCTTTGCTCGATGTTCCCATGCTACATCAAAGAAGTTTCGAGATAACCTGTTTCTTCAGCTGTGCAAAAATTTATGTACGCAGAGTTAGATAGAATGCTTGATCTTCGTGTCATTGAACTCAGTGAGAGTCCCTGGTGTTATCCTGTCACTCTTTTCCGGAGGGGCGAGAAAAATAAGTTATGTATGGACCCTTGCTAGCTTAATGCCTTGTTGGTCAAGAACGCCTATCCTCTGCTGTTTGCTCAGTCGATTGGGAGATACGATTTTTATTTCCAGTGTCGACCTTTAAGACGCATTCTGGCAGATACCACTGCTAGTAGGGAGAAAACTGCTTTCACGGTGCCAGGACGGCCACTTTACCAGTTCACGTTAATGTCTTTTGGGCTGTGTAATGCAGCCCATAGACTTTGCCGTTGATGGATAACGTGATCCCTGCAGCAATTCGTGATAGACTACTACTTCGTCTACTTACATAACCTGATAGTATCTCCTTCATGGGCGCAACAGGTTGGTAAAAAAAATAACATCACAATATGCTAGATTTTAATGAACCACATCTGTAAACCACAGTGTAGAAAAAATGAAGAATAGTTTTTCCTTCTATTCATTTAAACAGCTTCTGCATGAATGTACCCCGAATTGACAATGTCCAGATAATGCAGCAACTGTGTCTCTCAAAAGAGTTCTCGAGACATTGAGTAGAAATGATGTTCTTAACCCGTCTAGACGGAACCATATTATCCTGGTCTTCAAACACGACGATTCATTTACCTATCGTTGTTGAGCCTTAGCACACACTCCTCCTCTACGCGTTTCTTGCAAGCGGTGAGTTGGAAACTTATTTCGCTATGGAATCCGCTATCAGGTTGTCCTGGTTAGTCTAATGTCCCTGCACCCAACCAGTGCAATGTTTAAATGCTCTGCCATCCTATTTAGTGATGTGCGTCATCCCTGGACAACATTTTATGTCGTATATATACCTGTAAGAGACCGAATTTCGTCCTTACTGTCGTTAAATATCAAGATGTCCCTAACATATATCCTGTAAGACCTTATCCAGTTGGTCGCTCTACGAATTGTTGCAATCTCTGCCTGTATACTATTGCACTCACCCGGAAGCCTTAAAATATGCAGCGATTCCGCTTAGTAGTAAGTAATCGTCCCATGCATGAGCAGGCAAGGGATGTAGTAGTCAATGAGTTCCGGGATACCATCATTCCTTCCCAACATATTCGCATGACGTTCTATATCTCCAGTTTCCCAATTACCGTCTGAAGAGCGAGTTTCCTTGTTACCAGATCAACTGGTAACCAGTTCAGAATTGCAAAAATTTTGCTAGTCGATGTTGACCTAAGTTCACCAGTAATCAGCAGCCCCATTCTATGCAGGACTGAATAATATCTCTCAGAATTCGATTATACCTCAAGTGTTTTCCACCAGAAGGCAACCCATAAAACAAAACTGGTTTCACCACAGACTCATAGATCCAGTTCACATTTCCGGGACTTAGACTGCGTATTCAAGTTTGACTTCAGTCTGCCATCCAGAATTATACAAAGGTATTCGGCGCTGTTGAATAATGACACTCCACCTAGTACCGGAAGTCTGAGCTCTTATAGGTACGGCAATGATTTTCGACAAAATGCTTTATTATCTGTTCGTCTCCGACGAGAATTCGATATTACAACAAAAGTCCATCCGGCTATACGCTTGGACACGTTCTAAACTATCAAATATGCTGATGCGCCGCGTTATGTCAAGTAGCTCTATCCAGTTTATGGTTATGAAAGTTGATCTCGATAATGCATTAATGTCCGAACTTCTCCACACCTAGTAGCGGGCATTTGCGTTGGCACCTACTATCAGGTGAACCAGACGCTTTGCTGCTTCCTTGGCCATATTACGGACCCTGATATATGTGGGAAACAAAATCCTGGTCGTGGTATCCTCCATTGCGGCCGTAACCAAATTTACATCGCTATTATCAGAAAGGATATAAATATTTAGGTGTGTTTTGGTTAAAACCAAGAATTTTCCCGTTGTTGGTCCACGGCTCCTGGATCAGCGCTATTCCATGTTTCGCTCAGCGAGATGGAGAAAAAGTGTAGACGAGGCTGCTTTGGAATGGTGAATGTTAATTCGTACTACCTTCACCAACCGGGTCGTAGATGACTGTGATGTCTCCTCTGTGCCTAAGATCAAAAGAGCGAATTCATCATCCTCCTCCATAACCAGCTTTGTTAGTATTAGACTGAGACGACTCGATGTTGTCACTCAGTGGAGTAGTATCATCGCTTGGAGATGCTTCCGAGTCAGCGTTTTCAGGCTTGTCGTCACTTTTATAGACGCAGAGTCGTATAATATCGAATCCGTAGTATTTACGGCCCTGCTTTCTACGAAGTGGCTACAATCATTCCTGATTAAGGACCACGACTAACCTTCTTAGGACACCATCAGTATTGCCCTAGTACTTCCGCAGGAATGACCACAAGAGATCTCGGTATGCGAGAGATCTTGCTGTCAATAATGGAATGTATCAGTCGGTTTCTTGCAATTTGCATTTTGTGCCTCGAACATTTAGGCTGCTTCGTACCCGAAAAGAGAAAAGGCTTGGAAGTGCTTGACGGGTCCGTTTCAGGTTCTTCCATGACGCTGCGGATATCCCTACAGAGACCACAGAAGGGTTTGGGACTGAATTAGATTCGGCCAAGACTTGAGCAGCTTTTGAGGTACTAACCATGACGGGCAGATGTACCTCACTCCCAGGTACGATATCACTAGGTGATATCATAGCTTGTTTGCTTTCAGTCAGTTTGGGGTTACCATCCAGACTGCTTGCTGATGTTTTTTAATTGATTTTCGGTTTTCCATTTGTTTGCCTCAAGTATGCACGTAAGGGATTGGACCATCCATGCAGTAACAACGTACATGGACTAGGCAATAGATGCTTACAACCGACCCGTGCCTCGGCGTCGGAAGAGAGCTGTTAGCGAATTGTTATTATTTAATACTTACTTGTCATACAGGTTCACGGCACTACTACCAACAACCTTAACCTTACAAGTGGGGGAGAAAGTATGTATGCTTTCGTCCGCAAGATTGTCAGTGGATACATGTATAGGGTAAATCAACACCAGTGGTTTCTTATGATGAAAGATACTCCGGTGTTGGATTACGTCCTGCGCCTAGAGACTAATACGTACATATACATATGAAGCCTCACTGCAATTTCAGCAACTACAACTGCACAAACTAAGTCAGGGATGCGATTCAAGAGACTATTTGTACAATGTAAATCATGTACACATCCTAGACCCATGTACCTGACCCCCTATAACCAGATCTTAGAAGTGTATCAAGTAAGTTATAGTAGATACCTTCCTCTATCCGCCATGTTAAGTTTTATAATTTTTTTGCTATCTTTTTCTTTTGTTGTAAAATTCTATAATTTGTTACATTAACAAAGTTTAACCTAAATAATATAAAAAGAGAAAAAGTTTATAATATAAAATACAACAAATAATTTTATTTATGTAAATAACTTAACTATACTTACCCAAGAATTTACATTAACTTTTTGGTTTATTTTATTACATTATTTATTATTTTATTATATATTTTCATCGTTGATAATAAAATGTTCCAAATTTTGACAAGGGCATTTCTTGCCAAAAATTGACTGTATCAGCCGGAATTCCTTAGTGGTTTTCATACTTAAACTTATTTGGAACTTCTCCAATCGAGGTTCAGACTCCTTATTCGTAAGTTCGCCATATGGAATGACATATATTAGTGATACATAATTTTCTTTTTTTATTTTCTATTTATATTTAGTAATACCAAAATACAAATCAATTATCGTATCTAGTCATAATATTTTTTCATTTAACTTTTTTATATACTTAACAAATTCTTAAGGGAATTGAATGATTTTGAAGTTCTGATCTGAATTTATAAAAGAAGTACCAAATTAAGAATTTTTCTAAAATTTTCTCTTCATTTTCACTGCTTACTGTAATTTCATTTATCTTTTTTTAGTCCGAAGTCATTAAAATATTTTAAATTATCCACATATTAATCTTGTTGTTTTTTTGGTTTTTTTTTAAGATTAATCTTATTTCAAGTTTTTATAAGATTACAGAATTTTTTTCACTACGTCACGTTACGTTTGACAAGAAAATTTTAAACCCGCACAAAAATTAATTATTTACAATCACTTTTGTTGCTACTGTATATTCCATATTTAGTTTTTTATCCGATATCCATAATAATTTTTTGCCACTGTGTTTTATTATGCACAAATACTTTTGTCACGTACTGTAATTTCTAAAACATTTTATTTCCGCCCGGCACATAACTTTGTAAACCACTTAAATTGTTTTTCTTTCGTTAAATACCTTTTCACGCGCATTATATTTTCCTCTTTTGTCTTTTCCTTATAAATATCACACATTAATTCATGTATGAAATATATAACAAAAAGGTAAGTGAACCTTTTTGTTCGGAAATAAAGGAACCTGTGCTAATTGTTTATCGTAGTTTCCGAGAAAAATTATAGCATTCAAAATCCTGTCAGGTCATCTCATGATGTCCGCGGCTTGTTGCGTCTATATGCAGTGCTCTGCGAACTCAGGCAGTCGATACGTGACACAGGAGTAACGTTTGCGTTAGTACAGTAGCCGCATACGTCGGGTGGCCTCATTAAAGGGTTGCCGGGATATGCGAGTTTATACTGACAGCGGGGGAAACGCAGTAATAGTCAATGATGAGGATGTGGTAAGGAGTTGTCAATGAGGGGTTTGTCTCTCTGTTGAGGGGCACTTTGGCAGGATGCTGTTAGTCAGCATCTATTGTAGGTTTGGGGTCTCTGGAGCTTTATCTTGGATTCGGTGCTACTTGTTGCAAGTAGTTATCCTGTAATCCTCGGTCTAAACGCAAGCTCTTCAATGTGGTTCTCGAAAACGAGTGGGAATGCACCTGTCCATGAGTACTATCGGCGAGGAGTTAATGGCTAGTCACGAAGTGTTTCGATGTTCTCATCAGGCTAGTGATTTATATACTTTTGATGGTCCTGGAGGTGTTAGTGACATCGATGTGACAATCGCAAATGGGATTGCGGATACGACTTTTGATTTCAGGTGGAGGGTATGTGGCAACTAGGCCGTTAGCGATCACAATCTCATTAAGATTGTACTGCTTTCGCAGACGAACTTCGGGATTGGACCCTGATCGCAGATGGAGGGACCGATACGCAAACTGGAACATTTACTCGGAATTTTTTAATGACTTTAGGACTATAGGGATGATCCTTGGGGTACGGTTTACCGTATTTGCAAGGGGAAGAATAAACGTGAGACAGACCCTTCTCTTCTTCAAGTTGGCAGTTCAACATTGTCTTTTTGGAGAGAATGTTTCTCTTTCCAAAAGCGGAATCGATTTGCTACTCTCCTCACACTAGGAAGATCTTTGATCCTCCAAACTCGGAAGTTTCGGACAGAATTTACCGAGTCAAGGGCAAGAAAATCGCCAGGTATTGATGGTATTACTGAAGAGATGTGTATCTTTAAGACCATACTCCAGTACTTGGATTTAGTCTTTGGGAAGTGTATTAGCGAGATCTATTTTCCCGAAGCTTGGAAGATTGCTTGAGTTGTAATCCTCTTTAAGTTTCCCAATGAGTTGAGGAGTAATCTCCACTTATATCAGGGCATCAGTCTCCTTCCGGTACTTGGAAAAGAATTGAAAAGGATAATGGTGTCTCGACCTAAGGAGTGTTACAATAAATGTCCTTCTGTGTTTCAGTTTGGTTTTAGGGAAGGTAGGATTGTAGAAGATGCTTGGCTGCACATCTAGAGTAGTGTTGGTGGCTCATCTGCCAAATATATCTTAGCGACACAGTTTTGGAGGATGGTGTACGTGGTTGTCCGCAGGGTTCTATCTGTGGTCCATTTATTTGGAACCTCATGTTGGATCCTCTGCTGAGATTACTTGCGTGTTCGTTCAAGGTGTGCGCGTATGCGGATGATCTGCTGTGGTGTTCGTACCATATATGGAGGGCTTTTCGTTGTCTGTGCAACGTTTGGTATTTGGAATGGAATTCCACTTATAGCTCATGATTGGATAGCTCACATAATGTATTTTTGAATAAAAGGGATCTGACCGACTCTCCGGAATGTGGGATGGGACACTGTTGAGCACATTATTATGTTGTGTTCGTCATATGGGGACATCAGGAATTTAGATGGTATGGGAATAGTTCATACTGGGGCGAGATTAATGATAGTAGGGCCATAGAGGATGTTTGGAGTTCGACTGGTAGTAATCGAGTTAAAAAATCTTTTAGGAAAAAAGAATTCAGAATCGCCAATATTAATTAACGTTAGGAATAACATCTTGATTTATTTTCCAAAAATCTTTAGTTTAAACGAAACTCTCTAACTATGCAGGCAATTCAAGAACAGGAAAGTTTTCCCTGAAAACATGACTTTCATAACTCACTTTAGTAAGGCACCATTTTTAAATTTCAAAAAAAAATCAAAATAAAACCTTTAATTTTTTATTTTGAAAATAAATACATACACAAATGCACACATATGTCAATATCAGATGATAAAAAAATTGCAAATAGGACATAAAAATGTCATAACAAGTACCCATAATCCGTGTGGGGGCATCGTCATGAAACTTGCAGAAGGTGGATTCATCTATGTGTTCCGCTGACAGCGCACCACTTTGATCGTCCCCGAGCCTCGAGTGCCAAAGCTGATGGTGCGCGTTAAAGTCCCCAACGACTAATCGGATGTTGTCATCCAATATATTAGGGACGGTAGCCTATTGGAAAGCTGGATGGCTACTGGCGGAACAATTTCAAGGTATTGATCTCTGGATGTCAAATCGAGAGATTGAGCGTTGTACTGCACCGTGTTATTTATTATGAAGACGTTGCCTCTACCGTTACTCCTGGTGCGGCCTTTTCGGAGAACGTTGTATCAGTAACAACTATTCAGACTGGAATTATTCGTCAGTTTCGTCTCCTGAACCGCAGCGACTTCGATGTTGCGTTGTCTCATGAATCTTGTTATCTCACTTACTTTGTCCTGGAGACCAATAAAGTTAAACTGTAATATCGATATCACCTCAGGTGTTCGGACTGCAATCGCCGGTGTGAGTGACGACTGATGTTGTTGAGGTGGCCGCTGTTGTTGTTGCTGCTGCAGTTTTGGTGATTGTGTTGGGGAGGATGGTGGTGTTGCGTAGGATGATGATGATGACGCGGAATTACTATGTTGCTATTGGCAGCATTGTGCCACAAAGTTTTCCGACAACCGGAATGTACTGCACCGATATTAAAAATGTATTTCTCTCTTCCGTTGCTAGAGTGATTGCCCTTGGCCGAAGAATTTCAGGTCATTCAGTGTGAAGAACCGGCTGTCGCGGGAAAGACTAGCTAGGGTATTTTGTTACAGTGTCTGCAATCTAAATGTCTAGTAAGTGGTAAGAGAAAACTATTTGCTCACAGCTCCGTTCATTATGCAAACAGTCTATGATATCACCTAGCGATAGCGGACTAAACAGAAAGATATCTATACCAGTTACAACAAGAACTTTAAAAGCTGTTTTTGCTTCGATCAATCGGCAGAATATTTTCTCTTTAATTTTTAACATAATGGTACCAGAGTAGTGTAGCATTGTAACTTGAACGCTATAGGGGCTTCATGGGAGAAGTTATAAGGATGCAACATGGATTACATCGGATAATGAATTATTTTAATCGCGTGCCAAGCTTTTTTTCATTTAATTTCAAAACAAAATATAGTTTTGAAAATCTCAAAAATTTGATTATAATTTAATGACTAAAATTTCGTCGAAACAATGTTTGTGGGAGTACTAAATACTTAAATGACAGTTAAATTATATTGTGTGACATATTTGTATATTTAAATGTCAAAATGTTAATAGTTTGCTGCAAATTATACTTTAAGCATCGCAATTGAATCCTAATCTTTCAGTTATACGACTAGGTAGGTAGGGAAGAGTGGTGTGCATTAATGCACACCTTTACTCGGTGACCTAAAGGACCATTCAACTAGAAGACAGTGTTGGAATCCTGTGAACTGAAGGAAAAAGTGAAGATGAAAGAAGAGAAAGATATAATCGCCCAACACATCCCATTCACCTAATAACTATTGGTTGCATTAGCCAGCTTACTCCCAGGATGAGTCTTAAGAGGATTGACAGTTCTATGGCCGCTAAACCTTCTAGCCCATTCAGAAATTACCGGCCTAGCCATTTCATCCTAGTCAGCTGGAATCGGGGACATTTACAAAGTAAGTGTTCCACTGACTCCATCTCATACTCCATCCCCTGAATTGCTCGGTTCCCATTTCATGATCAGCGCCCCAATGTGTGTCCAGTTAAGAAGCCTATGGCTTTCCTCAGACACTGTCTATCAGAGCCCTGCGTTCTCGACACTACAGTCACTCCTACCCTTCCATTTCTTCTGACACCTACCTAAAACCTCATCCCCTATTACATTAAGGAAGAAACCCAATCCATTAACCTCTTCAGAATCTTCCTATACTCCCTAACCAGCGCTGACCTCACAAAATGGCCACAAACGTAAATGTTGACAGACGTCCCAACATCCATATATTACAAAGCCAGCCCCGCAGCCGAAATTACTCCTAGAATTTCGAACTGGAATGTGTTACATTCATCAGGAAGCCTATATGACCTCCTTATATCATATCCTACTGGGTAGACACCCGTTCCAGTGCCTACCTTCATCCTGGAGCCATCAGTGAATTTGAATAGCCATTGAAAATACTATCCGCCTCCATCCAGATGTCCCTTTCCGGAATTGTCACCTCCGGAATCCTATCGAAATCAAGTTTAGTACAGATATAGTCGGAGGTCTTGTTCCATGTCCCCCCATATCCACTAAGTCTAAATTCCCCCAAGATTCTCGAGTGACCAAAGGTGATGTCCATCTTTCAATCTAAAGAGACCCTTTGATGCAATTCCCAAAGTAAACTCCTCAATAGGTAGTAGGTCGAGAATTACATCCAGGGCCGCCTATGATGCCCAGAGCAGCACACCTCTGCAACTTAGTTAGAAGATCCCTTCTGCTCCTGGTCTCTATTGCCTCCCACCACACAGAAAACCCATAGGAGAGTATTGGTCTTACCACCGGGTGTAAATCCAATTTACCACCTTGGGTTTCAGTCCCCAACATTTGCTTATAGATTTCCTCCATGTGTAGTAGGCGTTGAGACCCCGCCTATACCTCTCCTGTGCGTTCCTCTTTCAGAATAGCTTGCTATCCAGGAAGATCTACCCTTTAGGTAGGCATGTTCAGCCCCTGGTATCAATCACATCTCTCAGATAAAGAACAATGTCTTCAACAGAAAAACGATAGGCTGATCGGTCTATAATCCTTAGGTTTTGAGTGGCCAGCCTTCCCCGCTTTGGGTATGAAGATCACCCAAACCTCTCTCCATCACACCGGAATGTATCCAAGTCTGAGACAAACCATGTAGACAACCACCAATAGTCCTATTTGACTATCAATGCAGACCGCATTGATACAGATAGATCACGGTCACTTGCCCCCTCATCCAAACAACCCGGCAAGTGAGTTTTCATAAGTAGTCCGAGAGAATGAAGACTGGTCTCGGTCCAAGAGACATCAGATCATGGAATAAATCGAGGGACGCAGGGGTCCTTGTACAGTTCTCGTGGCTGCTCCCTTGTGAACGCTTTAACAGTCCATCAATATCATCTCCAGAGGAACACACAGGATTAATACTCCCACATGTGTCCAGTATCCTTCGCCTGTAGGAAGACAAATCTGTCTTCCTCCTGTTGCGAAAGGTTTCCACAGTTATATCTATCACCGCAGCCTTATCTTTTGTCCTAAAGCTCGGTGTATAGCTCTATTACACACGACAAATCATGGGACACAATGAAATTAAAAAACGACTCACCTCTGGGCACCGCACTTGGCAACTGTAGCATTTAGAAAATCAACAACTTACAGTTTTGATAGCCTTTACCCAGTCCGTTTCCAGAATGTTACGGCGTTTGGACTGCCCTTCGTCAAGACAATCAGGATCTCTATTGTCTATGACAGCCGCTTGGATTCCGCTGTTCTTTAGCGATCGCCATGCTCTCTTCAAGGTAAAGGGTTGGTCGTCATCTGCACCATCTCCCCCGCTGGCAGTCTTTTGATTGCCTTTGTGGAAATTGGTCGACGGTTGACCAGCTCTCTTCGCAACAGGGGAGACTGATCATCCGCAGATCTAGCCCTCTTAGCGACGTTAAGAGGATAGTATGTCTTATGATCAGCCTTCCTATTGCCTGCTTTGTGCCACTCCGCAGGCTTCGTGACCTTGTGCATAGGTCTAATCCGAACCAGTATTGATCCTTAGTTGTAACCTTTGGGACTGAACCAGAGGATTCAGCTGACTTTGAATCAGACCTATGTACCAACACAGTCTCCTTTCTGGCACCATCCGTCGTGGGCTTTATTTTGTCCGTCGGCATTTGTGCCTGGCTGAAGTTGCTCCTCAGTGTACTGGGCAAATGCATGGTCACAAAGGTATGTCTTCCATCACTTTGGATGGTTAGTAATCCATCCTCTGAGACTACCAAAAGCCCAACAGGATTTGACAATTCAAGGATCGCACTGGTAGAACCATAGGTTTTTTCGAACCGGTTGATGTTCTTCCTGTGCTTCCTTATCATGTGTTTATCCCTACGCGTTAGTAGTGCAAGGTCTGTATTTATCCTCCTTTTCCATTTCTGTATTTATCCTCCTTTGTTAGTCTTGCCGCTTCCTACCGAACTAGCTTTACGGTGCTCTTTTCCTGATCAGGGTCTGTGACTTCGGAGCTTCCTGTACGCTTGGTAACGTCTGATCCTCTCCTTGTTCTGACTTAAGTCTTGCCGCTTCCTACCGAACTAGCTTTACGGTGCTCTTTTCCTGATCAGGGGGGTCTGTGACTTCGGAGCTTCCTGTACGGTTGGTAACGTCTGATCCCTCTCCTTGTTCTGACTGCAGACGGAAGTCACAGTAATTTCATTGTCCTCTTCAGTATCAAGAGAAAGATCACACAGTAACCTTGCCATACACGATTCAGCAAATGAATCCTTAGACAGACCCATGAGATCGTCATAAGCACATCATGAATTTTGTCCGCATGTTCCAGAAGGATTTCATGCAGTCCGTTTAATTCGGCGTTGATACTAGCATCAGTTGCCCTACCGGATGGACAATAATTCCCATGGACCTTAGCGTGCTTGTCGGAGGTGTTATTAGTTCGTGTTCCATTTCCGTTTTTCGTTCGTTTGGTCATGAAGACCGTTGACAGCATTAACATATTTTTGGTTCTGATAGGAAATATATAAAAATTCAAGAAAAGAACCATAACAAATGGACAATGTTTATAATAAATTGTTTTCTATTTTATTTTTAATTTTTGTATAAACACAAAAATGTTTCTTGTGCACGAATAGTTGAGGAAGAAAAATGAGATTTTTACACATTTTTTGAGAATACAAGGAAATTCTTTTACCCAATCAATATTTATTTTCAACGGTTTATTTCAGATCCACATTTTAGACCTTTATATTTAATAATATTTTATTGCAATTTTACTTAATAGCTGATATTTCTGGAATATCTACAAAAATAAAATCAACTCACTATCATGTTTAATTCCAAACAAATACACCTATCCGAATTAAAGTTACAGATTTATTTCCATGGAGGCAGAACCATCCTCCTGATCATACCATAAAAGGCAGAGATTATGAAACAGCCAGAGAATTAACGTCCAGTGAGGTCGCAAAAAACCATACTCGAAATTGAGCCATCCCATTCTTACTTAAATATGTTGGGCGTACTCTTAATCGAAAAGAGGTGGTGGAAGAGGATGATTATGATGCTTGTCTCATCACAGTCATCTGTGATCCCTATTTTTTATACATTTAGTATTAGGAGCCGACGTTAACGCCTATTATATAATAAGAGGTAATTCTGACCCCAACACCAGAGGTGAGTTTACTTTAGAATTCATGCTAGCAAATAACACTGTATTAAATAGGGGATCAAGACGATATAACGCTAACTTATGCAGCGTATCAACATCTGATATATAGAAGATTGAAAAGTTTTCATCAAATGACCCTTCTCTATGAGGAATTCACTGTAACGGTTGGGAAGAATAAGACTAGGTACACATTCAAATTCTTCCGATATCCAATATATTATGTACTTGAAAATGTTAGTAGCCATGATTACAGCTGCCAAAAGCATTTTCGACCCTAAGCATTACAGTTGTCAAACTGTCAATGCAGAGCCTGTTAATACCCGATGCATGGAAAATGGATAGTCATTCCCACTTTGAAATAGATAGATGATAATGAGGGACAATTATATAGGCCGATTTCCCTCTCGCAAAGATTCTTAAGGCTCTTGTCCTCCCCCAGCTGAACAGTCATTTTGCAGCAGATCGCTACCAGCATGGATTTCTTAAAATGCACATCACAACAACAGCATTAACAGCCGCAAAAACTCAGATCGCGCATGATTTGAAACAGCAGATGCCATTTAACCTAAAATCCTGGTGGCTCTTGATATATCAAATGCGTTTGACACGGTAGGTAGGGAAAGGTGGTGTGCAACAATGCTCACCTTCTCTCGGTGACCTAAAGGTCCATTGTGATCCCTTCATCCAACTTGAAGATAGGGTTGGAGAGATTTATCTCAGGATAGAAAAAAGGGAGAGAAGAAAGGAAGAAAAGGAGAAAATTACTTGGGAACTGAAATAAAAGAGAAGAAAATAAGAGAATGAAATGGAAGAAAAGAGGAGACAGATATAGTCGCCCAACATTATACTATTCACCTTATAACCGTTGGCTACAGTAGCCGGCTTTCCCTCAGGATGAGCTTAATGAGGGTTGAAAGTTCGGAAATTGCCGGCTTAGCCACTTCATCCTAGTCTGCTGGAGTCGGGAACATTTACAAAGTAAGTCTTCCACTGACTCCAGCTCATCCTCGTCCTACAAATACCCGAATTGGCCGAGTACCATTTCATGGTTAGCGCCCCAATTCGACAGTGTCCAGTTAAGAAACCTATGGTTCTTCTCAGAAACTGTCTATTAGCGCCCAATAGGAGGTTAGTTCGTGCAGAGTTAATTATCCCTCCCATTTCCGCTGACACCTACCTAAAACTTTATCTCCTATTACATTAAGGAAGAAACCCAAAGATTTTACCCTTTTACAATCGCCCGACCATCAGCTATTTCATTACCGACCACGTCGCAGTGTCCCGGAACCCAGCAAAGTCTTGTCGAGTGAGTGTCCATTAACCTTCCTACACTCCCTAGCCAGCGCTGACCTCACAAAATGGCCCCTTATGGCCTGAATGACCATCAGTGAAGATGGAATAGCCATCGAAAATACTATCCGCCTCCAAACAGATGTCTCTTTCGGGAATTGTCACTTCCGTAATCTTATCGATATTAAGTTCAGTACAGACATAGTCGGACGTTTTGTTCCATGTCCACTGAGTCTAAATTCTCCCAAGATTCTTGAGTGTCCAAAGGTAATGTCCATCTTAACACCAATCTCTTTCAATCTAAAGAGACCCTTTGCAGCAATTCCCAAAACAAACTCCTCAATAAGCAGTAGGTCGAGAATTACATCCAGGGCCGCCTGCGGCATGCTGCTAATCGCATCCGTGATGCCCAGAGCAGCGCATCTCTGCACCTTAGATAGAAGATTCCTTCGGCTCTTGGTCTCCATTTCCTCCTACCACACTGAACACCCATAGGAGAGTATTGGTCTTACTACCAAGGTGTAAATCCACACACAGAACACCCATAGGAGAGTATTGGTCTTACCATCGAGTATTGGTCTTTACCACCTTGGATTTCAGCCCCCAACTCCTGTCTATCGATTTCCAGAATATATAGTAGGCGTTGAGACCCGCCTGTACCTCTCCTATGTGTTCCTCTTCCAGGATAGCTTGCTATCCAGTAAGTTAAAAAGTTTTCTTCCAGGACATCCTGCAGTCCTCATTGTCGAACATCATGAAGAGATGGATTGTGAATTATATGAGTGGACGTCAGTAAATTTGTTAAATTTAGAGACAAGTCGCAGTCCCGTAGAGTTAAGCAAAGGGCGGTGTCCTATTACCACTCTTGTTTAATTTATACCTCTCAAAATTCCCAGCGTCTCCACCCGGAATAGACGTGATAATATATGCGGATAACGGCTACGGCCATAGAATTGATGACCTATGTGGTTTGGTAAATGGTTAAGCAAATTCCACAACTTCTTCACTACACGAAACGTGAAACTTTTACAAGCGAAATCAACTGCAACCCTCTTCACCGCCTGGACAAAAGAGGTGATGGAGTGCAAATTCAGACAGTTAACTACCCAAAAATTTTTTCACTTCTTCATCACATGTTACTACAATCACGCACAAGATGCGAAGTAGAAATAAGGTCATCAAGGCATAAGCCGGTAGTACTTGTGGTATGGATAAAGAAACCTAAAAACAATTTGCCGGCCAGTGGAGAATTATGCTGCTCCAGTGTGGACACCATCGTTAAGTTTTACGCAGTGGAAAAATATCCAAAGCTGTCGTAATGCAGTCTTAAGAACCATAACGGGCTCTATACAAATGTCCTCAATTCACCATCTACATGAAGAAACAAAGATCCTTCCAATAAAGGAACATAATGAAATGCTAAGTAAGCAGTTCCTTTTAGGATGTCATCGGAGAAACTATCTTAACTTCAATATTACACAATTGGAGTTATCCGCGAGGCATGTAAGAAAGAATATTCGTATATACAAACATATCGTACATAGATATGTGCAAAATCCTTTAGATCGGAATTCATATATGACAGCTTTGAACGATATACATAGAGACGCCTCAAATTCCGCGGTTTCATGTTACCGCGTATTTCGTGCTTGGAGGTCGTCTATCACCCATTGTAGACAATGAACAGATCTTGCCGCGGTCAACAAGATTAGTTCTGACACAACTGAGACCGGGATATAGCAACAGACTCAATGGCTTTTGGTGACATATTGACCGTGCCGTCCCAAACCTATCTCCTACATGTGGTCAAAGACCATATGACACACTATATCTATTCAACTGCCAGCCCAATCCAAACTCACTCTGTTCAGAAGATCTATGGACCCAACCAATCGAGGTTGCCAGACTCCTTGGCCTAGAACCAAAATTGATAAATGTAATTGTTCTTTTTGTTAATTTTTTATTTTCTTTCCTTTATTCAAAAAGGAAACAAGTGAAACTAGATTTATTATTAAAAAATCTATCTTTGAGAAACTCAATTTTAAGTTTAAACTACATTTAACTCAAAATGTTAGTTATCTATGTCGTAAAAACTGGCCCTTAAAGCTTCTTATGTTTTTTAAAATAATTTTCACTTTATTTGGCTTCAATTATTTTTTAGCCTTATGCATGTGTATTATCATCTTCAACAAAATCTTTAGCTTGTTCTTTAGTTACGCAGTCAATATGACTAACTTTGTTTCTAAATCGAACCCCATAAAATTTATGAGCATTTTCTAATAATTCGGGCCGAAAAGTTGTGGTAATAAATTGAGCTTTATCACTTAATTCGTGAATCATGTCCGCGACAGCCTTTCTATGTTGAGCATCAAGTGCCTAAAAAATAAATTATTACTCATTTTTAAAACAAATTTAAAAAATATTTGTATTTCTCCAAACCTGGTCTATTTCATCAAAAAGATAAAAAGGAGCTGGATCACATTTCTGAATTGCAAAAATTAATGCTAGGGCCACTAAAGATTTCTGACCTCCAGACAACTGATTCATTTCTCTCATTTCCGCATCTACTCCAGTAAAAGATACACGAATCCCAATTCCGGTAAAGGCGTCAGAATTTGCTACTTCTCTGTCAGGTTCATCTCCGTCATTATCTTTAGTTTTCAGTATTAAATAACCAGCACCCTGAGGAACCAGTTTTTTAAATACTTGTGTAAAATTTTTTGCAACTTGTTTAAAAGTAAACTGTATAGCTTCCACTTTCTGCATTTCAAGTGACTGCATCAATTCTCGAATTTTTTCATCACCAACATCTAATTCTTCTTTTCGCTTGTATAGCTTTTCTTTTTGTTCTGAAAAACTTAAAAACTGATCTAAAGCTTTTTTATTAACGTGATTATATTTTTTAAGATGTTGATTGGCTTTTTCCAACTCTTTAAATAAATTTTTTAGGTTCATTTTATTGTAAACTGGATCAGTCTGCGGTAATGCTCCAAGCGATGCGATTTTCTCGGTGTATTCATCAATCTTTTGAAGAAGTAAATTTTCTTTTACTGCCCATTTCTCCATTTTTTTAGAATCTTCATTTATTTTTTCTTCAATTTCTTTCTCATTTCTAATAAAATTTTCGAGTTCTTGTTGAAGAAATTTTTGCAAATTTACTGCCTCGAGAACCCTTTAAATAATATGAGAATAATTTATTCAAAGATATTTTAAATAACACACTGATTTTTTGCAAAAAATTAAGTGGAAATATATATTTTTCCTTTAAAATTAGGTACATCATTTCTCATATTTCCATAAATTAATTTAAAAGTTAGGTAATTGAGAACTTTTTATAAATTAATCTAAAAGCCAATCATTTTTAGTACTGTATTCCAATACGATAAAGCATTGGCATAAAATCATAAGAAGTGTGGAGTTGTCTGTCTTCCAGGTGGCAAATTGTTCAAATGATAAATATAACATTTAACATGTGTTAAATTGTACAAATGGTCTCATGAATCATTTCACCTAACTACAGTTCTTGCATAACCTACATAAACTAGATCCGACATGGAGGATCCATCCCCTTAAATTCCAAATCGTTTTTTTTTTTTTTTTTTTTCAACAAAATAAAATTAGCAGCAACCAGTCTGTTTGGCATCCCCAAAATGGGTGACTGCAAACAGTTTATGATATCACCTAGCGATAACGGACTAAACAGCAGTACAACAGTTACAGCAAGAATTTTAAAAGGTGCTTTTGGCTTGATCAATAAAAAATTTGGATAAAACCCGCACATACCCAGCATTATAACTATGAGATATATATATATATATATATATATATATATATATATATATATATATATATATATATATATATATATATATATATATATATATATATATATATATATATATATATATATATATATATATATATATATATATATATATATATATATTATATATATATATCTTTGAGAAACTCAATTTTAAGTTTAAACTACATTTAACTCAAAATGTTAGTTATCTATGTCGTAAAAACTGGCCCTTAAAGCTTCTTATGTTTTTTAAAATAATTTTCACTTTATTTGGCTTCAATTATTTTTTAGCCTTATGCATGTGTATTATCATCTTCAACAAAATCTTTAGCTTGTTCTTTAGTTACGCAGTCAATATGACTAACTTTGTTTCTAAATCGAACCCCATAAAATTTATGAGCATTTTCTAATAATTCGGGCCGAAAAGTTGTGGTAATAAATTGAGCTTTATCACTTAATTCGTGAATCATGTCCGCGACAGCCTTTCTATGTTGAGCATCAAGTGCCTAAAAAATAAATTATTACTCATTTTTAAAACAAATTTAAAAAATATTTGTATTTCTCCAAACCTGGTCTATTTCATCAAAAAGATAAAAAGGAGCTGGATCACATTTCTGAATTGCAAAAATTAATGCTAGGGCCACTAAAGATTTCTGACCTCCAGACAACTGATTCATTTCTCTCATTTCCGCATCTACTCCAGTAAAAGATACACGAATCCCAATTCCGGTAAAGGCGTCAGAATTTGCTACTTCTCTGTCAGGTTCATCTCCGTCATTATCTTTAGTTTTCAGTATTAAATAACCAGCACCCTGAGGAACCAGTTTTTTAAATACTTGTGTAAAATTTTTTGCAACTTGTTTAAAAGTAAACTGTATAGCTTCCACTTTCTGCATTTCAAGTGACTGCATCAATTCTCGAATTTTTTCATCACCAACATCTAATTCTTCTTTTCGCTTGTATAGCTTTTCTTTTTGTTCTGAAAAACTTAAAAACTGATCTAAAGCTTTTTTATTAACGTGATTATATTTTTTAAGATGTTGATTGGCTTTTTCCAACTCTTTAAATAAATTTTTTAGGTTCATTTTATTGTAAACTGGATCAGTCTGCGGTAATGCTCCAAGCGATGCGATTTTCTCGGTGTATTCATCAATCTTTTGAAGAAGTAAATTTTCTTTTACTGCCCATTTCTCCATTTTTTTAGAATCTTCATTTATTTTTTCTTCAATTTCTTTCTCATTTCTAATAAAATTTTCGAGTTCTTGTTGAAGAAATTTTTGCAAATTTACTGCCTCGAGAACCCTTTAAATAATATGAGAATAATTTATTCAAAGATATTTTAAATAACACACTGATTTTTTGCAAAAAATTAAGTGGAAATATATATTTTTCCTTTAAAATTAGGTACATCATTTCTCATATTTCCATAAATTAATTTAAAAGTTAGGTAATTGAGAACTTTTTATAAATTAATCTAAAAGCCAATCATTTTTAGTACTGTATTCCAATACGATAAAGCATTGGCATAAAATCATAAGAAGTGTGGAGTTGTCTGTCTTCCAGGTGGCAAATTGTTCAAATGATAAATATAACATTTAACATGTGTTAAATTGTACAAATGGTCTCATGAATCATTTCACCTAACTACAGTTCTTGCATAACCTACATAAACTAGATCCGACATGGGGGATCCATCCCCTTAAATTCCAAATCGTTTTTTTTTTTTTTTTTTTTCAACAAAATAAAATTAGCAGCAACCAGTCTGTTTGGCATCCCCAAAATGGGTGACTGCAAACAGTTTATGATATCACCTAGCGATAACGGACTAAACAGCAGTACAACAGTTACAGCAAGAATTTTAAAAGGTGCTTTTGGCTTGATCAATAAAAAATTTGGATAAAACCCGCACATACCCAGCATTATAACTATGAGATATATATATATATATATATATATATATATATATATATATATATATATATATATATATATATATATATATATATATATATATATATATATATATATATATATATATATATATATATATATATATATATATATATATATATATATATTTATTTAGTTCTGAATATCGCAATGAGTATTTGAGATTTTTTCCATATTTTTTTAAAATTCAAGGAACTTATTTTAACCAATCAATAATCAGAATCACAAGATCCACATTTTAGACCTTTATATTTAATAATAACTTATTGCAATTTTGCTTAATAGCTCTTACAGATTACTAGAAATTGAGTCGTCCCATTCTGACTTCCCTATGGTGAAGTAATCTCTGGTTAACTTTCACTTCTCCAAAGCAGCATTTTCTGCAGTTTTATCCTGCCTCTTCGAACGCGAAGTTGAGGTTGCGCTGATTTGGGAACCGTGGGGTAACAACGGAAAGATCCTTTCTGATTTAGACTTTATGCTAGCAAATAACACTGTCCGATTCTTCTCTAATAGGAATTTACGGTAACGGTTGGGGAGAATAAGACAAGATACACATTTAGATTCATTCGGGTATTGCACTAGCTCGCCATATATTAACCTAAGCGATTGCTGATCTGATAAACAGCCTAACCTGACAAGCTGTAGTATCTCTGGGATCTGATAATTTACCCATTATAGTTTCCTTGGAGCGACCCAGCGATTTCATCGTCTCTGAACGCCACACATACATAAACCAAAAGAAAGCAGACTGGCGCGGCTTCAGATAATTTCCGATCGCCGCTTTGGTAATCTACCTTCTCCCTCAAATGTTAGAATAGCCGAGAGGAAATTTCGCGAAACTATCAACACAGCAGTCGCTCGCTTCCCTGCCGAAGCAGCGCGACTTGTAGACGAGAGACGAGCAAACTTAATAATGGCTCTGTGTAGGTCTAGTGAGTATTGCTAGGAAGGAACAATGAAGCGGTACAACCACCAAATATATATGTTTCACAATATCTCACTCTAAAAAGATTAATCAAGTGCAGGAGGTCTAACCAACGAACAAAAATTAATCTTACCTAAGCGAAAGCTGTGTGCAGACTTCTCACTAGAACAATGCAACTCCTTTTATATAATTCTTATATATATTTTTTTAATTGTCAGGAAATAAGTGCAGGATTGTTTTCCTAGACAGTGGAGAATATTTGAGTTTTTTCTTTTTGTTTCAAGTAAAACATATTCAACAAACCTAGTTTAACTGGAATCTCTCTTTACTTTTAGCATGGGATATGGTATTCTATACAATTCAAATTGTGGAAAATAAATGGGTTTCTTTCGATTAATCTTAAAATTATCGAAACGTTATAATCCTTTGAAACTTGTTTGCTAAGCTTTTTTATATCTAAAAAAGGTCAAAAGCGGCATTTAAAACATTTACTTTACATTCAATTTAGAAAAGAAAATTTTCTCCGAAAAATTCATATATTTATTGACACCTTTCAAAATAACTTAATTTTATTTTCATTGATGTTGTTGTAATATGTCCGCAGTTTGAAAAATTTTGGTATATAATCAAATGATTTGTAGTTGGAGGTCCTGAATAAAATTAAAATTTTTGTGTATTTTTATGATTGCGCATATATATTTGACAAGCTGTGTGTATTCATAAATTCTTTTTAAAAATGTTTCCGAACATGAGCCAAAAATAAATACAATTTTAGTAATTATTTTAAAAGAGATATTGAATTTCTGAAACTTTGGCTGTTATTTTAACTTTATCTTATATAGAAATTTGTAATACAACATTCAGATTTCATATAAACTTTTTACATAGTGTAATTTTTTGTTTTAATAACTAATGATTAAAGTTTAAAAAAGTCCAAATCGACTGAAAAATTTAACAAAACTGAAATATTTTACATTTAATAGTGGTAAACAACATTTTACACAACTATAATTCTTCACTTGTTTGAAGATCATACAGCTTAGTTGTTAAAATTAAAGCACATTAGTTTTAGTAAAAATATTTTGAATAAATTGATGGTAAATTTGTATCAAGTACACATCATAAAGCAATTTGCAATTTGAAAAAGCCAAGAAAAGGTTTAAATTTTAACGCTATTCAGATTTTCTATAATCGCAAATTATATAAATTTGTATATAAGTCCTAAGAAAATTTTAATATCGCAAAAATCTATTTACAAATTCATTAATTTCATACCGAACGCTTTGGGAAGAGCTCGATGTTATGGCTTCCCTATGACATTAATAAAATACAATATATTGAAAAAGCCAAACTTTGTACAAAATTATACTAAATATACAAATATGGATTGAGTAAGTTGAAAAATCTATGTAATAAATTCCGAGAATATCTGCCATATGTCAGTGATAAAGTTTACAATCAATACCAAATAAGACAAAAAGAGTTTAATTTTTGAAATAAATATTTAATCATGATAGAATGGAAATCTCAATTTGTGGAATCTGATTCATTCTGAGGAAGATATATATTATACAAGCAACAAAATTCATTCAGCTGCATGCAGTATATGATAAATTATGCTTTGCTACAAAATCTTTAAATACTCTATGGCAACATTTATTTCGTTCTGATGAATCCAATATCAATGAAATAGATGAATATGTTCTTATAGAACGTATAGAAAAAATCCATTCAGCTGCATGCAGTATATGATAAATTATACTTTGCTACAAAATCTTTAAATACTCTATGGCAACATGTATTTCGTTCTGATGAATCCAATATCAATGAAATAGATGAATATGTTCTTATAGAACGTATAAAAAAAAAAACAGAAAAAGTTTGTGGAAATTTCCTTACAACATTTAAGAATTAATTAACGTCAACCTTCACATGAACAACGTAATTTGCTCATTGGATTATTTTTAATGTACTCAACATTAGTATTCATTGCCTGGATGTTCTGATCAGGTCCAACATTCCAATTAAACAATTACGTCATTATAAGTCATTTTACATTTTCAAAGTTCACTATTCAAATTTTGTAAATAATAACTTAATTAAGTTCCTTGTAGTTATTTATTAATTTACCACAAAAACGATTTGTCTAATTGAATCAAAAAATAAGTTTAAAGCATTTCTTTTTATAATTTTGAATTATATTCTATTAGTAAATCCTAAATATTGTCAACTTTAATATGTAAGGAAGATGTTCTATAAAAATTATTATGAATATAAAAAAACATTTGTGAATATAATTATTAATTTTAATAATAAAGTCGAAAAAAATTTTACGTGTGTAATTTGCGGGTCGACAGATTTTGTATAAATTTACCTTTTCTCTATTTCCTCCAAGTCTTGGTTAACTTTTTTAATCCGTTTTTCAGTCGCAGTTAATTCATTTTTGCAATTAATTAATTTTCTTTTTCTGTCTTCAACTGAAATCTCTTGTAAAGCTTGAATTAATTCATCTCTCCGTCTAAACAAATTATTTACCAGCAAATTATCTAGTTTATTTTTTATAACTTCGAGTTGCATTCGCTGAGTAAATGCCTCTTTATTTTCTTGGTTTAACTTTCTAATGTCTTCATTAAGTTGATCTATTTCGCGCTGATCATTTACGGAAAGAGTAGACATTAGTTCCTGATTTAGTTCCGCTTCCAGACCAGATTTTGTACTGTTCATAGCTTCTAGATTTGCTTTACATTGCGCAAGTGATCTTTCCTTTGGTGTTCTATATTTTTCAATTCTCACAAGCTCCTCTTTCATTAAACGTATTTCTCCTTGGACTTTTTCAAAAATATCTTTAGATTTACCCTGTTTGGTTTCAGTTTTTTGCATTTCTGATACAACGCCATTTATATTATTTTCAATTTGCTTCAAGTCGTTTCTAATTTTAGTTAGTTCTTTTTCAAAATCTCGAATTTGCAATGTCAACTCAGTCCGCTTTTTCTGCATTTCAAGGCGTGATCGTGATGTATTGAAATAACCTCCAGTAAGAGAACCCTTAGAAGAAACTTGATCACCGTCCAATGTAACGCAATCCAAACCTGTGCTTTTAGCAAGCTCAGTGGCTCTTTCCAAATTTCTACATATCAAGGTTTTACCAAATATATAACATAAAGCTTTTCCATGTTGTTCATCATATTTTAATTTTGAAATCATTGGAATGGAATCGGGATCGTCTGGATAATCATGATTTTTTACTTGCAACCGGTTTAAAGGCATGAAAGTTACTTCTCCTGGTAGTTTTAATTTATTCATTTCTTTAAGGATCTGAGTTCCGACCTTATCAGATTCAACTATGTGATGGAAAAGTCTATTTCCTGCCGTGACTTCAACTGCTGTATATATTGTTTTGTCGCAACTAAAGTTTTCAATAACTGGACCATAATATGCTTTAGCAATATCAGAAAATGGACCACCTTTTTCTACAAAACTGTCTAAAACTTTTCGCACAGAATCTCGACCATTTAATATAGGTTTCCCAGCCATACTGCGTAAGGCTTGGTCTGTTTTTGAAAGTTCTTCTTTATGTGTTTGCAGTTGTTGTGTCATATTTGTTTCTTTACGCCACAATTCGTTACGTGTAGCTTGATAGTGGTCTTTAGTTTTTTTAAGTTCATAATACTTCTTGTTGTGATCATCTATTTGAAGACGAAGTTGTTCCAATTCGGCAGAATGTTCTTCAATTTTTCGTCCTAAATCTTTTTCAGCATTTACATCTTTTTTTAAATCTTCCATTAATTTTGAATGATGATTAATTTTGTCCTTTATTTGCTTACTTAGCGACTTTAACTCACTGTTTATCCACTTATCTCTTTCTTCACGTGAAGAAAATTGCGATCCACGACCTTGTTTTGCATATAATTCTTTACGTTTCTGTTCTTTCAATGCCAACTCCCTTGAGCATTCCTCTTCCTTTTTTTTCATTGCTTCATATTTTGGTTTCACTTCTTCCAATTCTTTTTCTTTTTCTGTGATCGTAACCTTTAATTTTTTTAACTCTTGATCGGCACGTTCTTTAGATTTATTATCACCTTGAACTTCATCATTTAAATCCACAATTGTAAGATCTAATTTAGTTTTTTCTCTTAAAAGTTGTTGTTGTTCAGTTAAAAGTATTGAACGTTCCTCTTTAGTTGTAGATACATTTTTCTTTGCTTCTTTCAAATTTTTTTGAATTTCTTTAATTTTTTCTTGAGCTTTTTGAATTTGCATGTTATAAACTTTTTTCTTTTCAAACGATGACTTTCGTTGTTGCTGTATATCTTCCAAAGATTTTTTGGTTTCCTTCAATTCTGTTTCGTGAATAATATATTCCAAAACCCTTCTAGCTTTATCCCATTTTTGATACTCTTTTAGCTCTTCCTTTTCTTCTTCTAATGTTTGTAAGCGATCTTCTATTGTTTTTAAATATTCTGAAATTTTTTCCAATTTTCCTTCCGTTTCTCGTAATATGTTAAGGGATTCTTCCTTTCTTTCATCATATACTCTAGTTCCGGCTACTTCGCGCAATAATTTTAATCTATATGAATCGGCAGCAGTTGCCATCTGATTGATTTTTCCCTGCTTAACAATGTAATATGGGTTAGAATTTGAGAATCCAGCAGATTCCAATAAATTTACTACTTCAGTGCGGGGTACTACTTTTTTGTTCAAAAAGTATTGATCTTTTTTCGCTCCAATTACTCGACGTAAATAAATTTCATCTTTATCAATCTGAAAAATAAATATAACACGTGAAAATTAATGTTAACAATAATACAACTTACATCTTCTTTTCAACTTATTAGTTAAATTTAGACTGAAAAATAAATAACAATAAAATTTGTAGTATTTTGTATGAATTGAAATTAACTATTTATAAGTATTTAGACAAGGTTTAACATAAGAACTTGATCAAAATACCTATTTACATTTCAGAGAAATCTAGTAGTTTACATTTAAGTTATAACAGCAAAATTTAATTTCAACAAAACAGCAGACTGAAATTTTAAAGAATCTTGTGTAAATTATATAAATATTAAAGAAATATATAAATAAAAAATATATTTGGTTTTGTAAGGAAAATTTTTATATGAGAAAAAGTTAAAATACTAGTATAAGTACTAGTTACGGTGCAGGTCAAATAAGTTTCGCCATAAGATTTACTGATGATTTTATACATATCTTAATATCACCTTGTTTTTAAGTACTTCTATTGATTTCCTCACTTACAGAGTTTCTTCGCATCATTAAAATAGTATTACTCATTTCAAAGTAATAATATTACTCATTTCAAAGTAATAATATTACTCATTTCAAAATTTTTCCAATTGATGTGGAGAAGAACATGTTTCTAGTGTCGCCTGGGGTCGGGAACTTTGAAAAAATATTTTACATACATATAATTCACTATTAAAACACATGTATGGAAAAACTCTCAGAGATTAAGAGATATTTAGAACAATGTAAAATTTTGACTCATTTTTGGGTCAGTCTAAAAGTGGATAAAAAATTACTTTGTTCTAAATATTTCTTAACTATAAGAGTTATCCCACACACGTATTCGTATTTTATAGAGAATTATATGAGCTATATGTACGTAAAACATTTTATCAATCAAATCATGAATATGTAATATGGAAACATGTCCTCCAAATTTTCTGACCCCTTCTCCGCATTAACAGTAAAGGACGATTCTACTGTCTCGGGAGCGCCTAAACAAATATTAAACAATAAAAACAACTCATACAAAAATAGATTTGAAAGAACAATATTTATAAAACAAATTTGCTCTCACTCAAAATTAAAAAACAATTTTAAAAATTGAAACTTATCGTACAAAGATTGAAATTTAAAACATCAAATACAAAATTGTAAAAATAGATTAGCGCCCATATAAATTTGAAAAAAAAAAAAAAAAAATAATAAAATATAAAATTTTAAAAATAAAAGGATCCTATACAAAAATTAAAAAAGTAAATTTAAAGAAACAAAATTGATAAAATAAATTTACTTCCATACAAAATCGAAAAAAATAAATTTCCTCCCAAGATTACATCCCAAAACCATTTCCTGTTTTCAAAGGTAAATAAATATACTAATCAACTCTTTTAACCAAGAGAGACATCCACCAAACAAGCTCTGGTCAACCAAATTGTGTCCGCCTTTGGACAACCTAATAGCTAATCAATTCCGAAAGACTTTGCAATAAGAAACCTTTAACTGGTTTAATTAAAAGAATTAAATATACAAACAAGTAAAAATGTAATAGTAAAAAAAAGTAAAAATGTAATGTAAAGCGATTGTTGGTTGTAAATGAATGCTACACAAGATTTATGAAATGCCATCGTATAATTTGCTTTTCTTATTTATAATTATGTGTGCAATAGATTATTATCATACTTATATTTATGTGAAATTTATGCGATTTAGAAAGAATTTTTCTGCAGTTATATGAGCGTTAAATAAACTATAATTTTTCACATCGTTTTTGGCTTATATTAATATTAATTTGTATATGCGCGATTTAGTAGTTTGAAAGTAAAATTTGAAAGGGACCTTGTATAATTTTGCATTGTTTTAGAATATCATAAGAGTTTTTTCCACAGAATTTGGTAAAAATCGATTTATATTTTGGAATTTTATGGGCTTAATGTAAGACATTTTTGAAGTCCATGTGAAATTTTTGAAGTTTTACATACATATAACCCTACAAAAAAACATGTGATTTTTGACAGTTTTTTATTAGTTTTTTTGCACTTGGTGGGCTATATAACTATGAGTATTCAATAAGAAGATTATTTGAAAGAAAAAATATTTTTTTAGATTTATTGCAAAAAGGTAGTAACATTTTTTCACTTTAAAATAAACTATTTCCTTCTGGATTATACAATTTTTTTAATTCTAAAATTACTAAACCCAAGGATATTAAGGAACACAATTTCCGCGGTAGTCATATTGCAATTTCGGTAATTTTTGTTTTTTTTATCCTTATTGGGGAGTAAAAAATGTCAAAGCTAAAATCGTCAAAAAAGTACTCTAATTACAAAGCTACATTTATTAAAAAAATGTCAAAGCTAAAACCGTCAAAAAAGTACTCTAATTACATAGCTACATTTATCAAGAAATCTCTTATAAAAGTAGGGTGTGCAATTTACTGAAAAAAGTGAATATTTAAAAAAGTTTTACTCAGATTTAAATTTTTGGGTATTTTGAATGAATAAGTGGGAATACTTTTTAATCCTACATTACAATTTATTTTACATAAGTGCACCGAAAATAAAAATTTGTGAATTTTTAACGAATTTATAAATATATTTACGTAAATAGCTTACAATATATATTATTTTTCAAGAACAAATTTTCACTACTCTTCAAAAATATGCTGAAAAATAAGAATGAAATAAATCATACCTATTTAAACCTTAAAATATTTGGCGAATAAAAATAGTACTTGAATAATGGTTTTAATTGTTTGAAATATACATCTCTAAATCATTTTGTTTTTATTTTCTACTTTTAAGAATTATAATGATTTTTTCTTCTTTTCATAAATATTTAAGTAGAACGAAATATACGAATTTGTAATGAATGAAAATGATGGTCCAAACATCAAGGAACAATAGAAATTTTAAAATTGAAAGAACCATTTAGGTAGTGTTGTACAATCTCGAAATGAAGATTGAAAAAGGGGAAAAGTTATTTAAAATAAGTTCGTACCTAAATGCTTCAAACATATCCTGTGCACATTTTTTAAACCTTAGTTAGAAAACGTTTATAAAGCCATTTTTTGAATTCGAACGTAAATTAATTGAAATAATTTTTAATTTACCCGATAATAACCTTAAGGCATTCACGGACACCATAAATTTCATTTATGCATTAAAAGAATTTTTGAAACTCATTGTAATATAAAAAATATAGTAGTTTTAAGCAACCCGTTGATCTACCTGTATTTAATAATATATGGTGCATATATTGACCGTATTATATGTAATTCTTTAAAAAAATTTAGATAATTTAATTAAGCGGTTCCCGAAATATGGCATCTAAACTTCTCACATAATTATCTCATAAAATAGTATTCTAGAAATTAAACAAATATATTCTAATTACAAAACTTTTCTTTATGTATTTACAAAATTCAATGTCGGAACTCTTTAAAACTGTCGGAACTCTTAAAAATTTTATTAAGAAAATGTAACACTAAATACAAAATGTTTGTGCTATGTATGAACCACTAAGTTTTGTAATATAAATGCCTCCATTAATTCTGTAATTCCATCAACTTGTAAAATATTTTTTATTTTATGAGTTAAACATAATGTGTTTTTGCTGATTTCTCAATGACAAGTGCATGTTGTTAGAATGTCAAGAGACATTGGTAGAGCCATTAGTCAGCAAAGCTAAACCCCTTTGCACGAACTGGTGGAAGATTATCTCATAGTGGTCCGGTGAAAGTATAATATTATATACACACAAACCCCCTCCATGTGGAGTCTTCCTTTTTCACTCCCATCGGACGCGTCCCAAGGTTTCGGATAGGGGGTTTTCGGTGTAAATCATATTCTACTGTCAACGACAACGGTCTCCATGACCAGTCCATCGTTTTACCGCGAACCAAACGAAATAGGAACATTTTTAAGGACAAGGTGGTAGGCAGCAGTGCTGAGGTCCTGAATGATCAGTTAGTGTTTTGAAAGAAACTGATAGTTAACAGCTACCCTGCAATGTCTATGGCACGGGTTGGTTGTAATACTACACCTAGTCCGTGCATTCCATCACTGCGCGCGATGGTCTCTTTGTTACGTGTATACTCGTGGGACTGAATGCAAAAAGAAAACATAACGAAAAATGGGAGGAACATAGATGAAAACGCAAATGGAACACGAACTGATAACACCTCCGATAACGACGCTAATCCATCCGATAGGGCAATTGATGCTAGCTTCAACGCCGAATCCTTCTGAAACATGCGGACAAAATTCGCGATGTGCTTATGAAATTACTGTGATTTTCGTCTGCAGTCAGAATCAGGAGGAGATTAGACGTTACCAACCGTACAGGAAACAGCGTGTCACAGACAGTTCGGCTGAAGCACATCAGAACATCAACGTTTCGAAAGAACCTATGGTTCTACCAGTGCGATACTTGGATTGTCAATTTCTGTTGGGCAATGGGTAGTCTCAAAGGATGGATCACTAACCATTAAAAGTGATGGAAAACCTACCTCTGTGACTAAGCATCTGAAGCAGTCTGAAGAACCAGACTGAGGGTCTCATTACCGGCCAGTGTAGGTACTATTTTCAATGGTCAAGGGAAGATGGGTGACAGCAGGGCAATAATTCTGGCCTCCGCATACATGCCCTACGATGCGGTGTACCCCCCGGGTGTAAAGGTACAAAGTCTGGTATATATATGGCCAGACAATGGGGCATCAAGCTGGTTATGGGATGTGATGCTAATGCGCATCAATACCAATGGGGTAGCGAGGATGTTGTGAACAAATGAGGTGAGTCGGCAATACGCTGACCTTTAGGATTAAAAGATAGGGTTGCGGTGATAGATATAACATTGGCTAGATTAGGAACTGGAAGGTATCGGCGCAGTATTCGTTTCGGATCATAGTAGGATATCTTTCGAAGTGGATTTTGGCAGGTCGAGCAGGGAAATCTTTCGCAACAGGAGGGAGACTTATTGGACTTCCTACAGGCTACAGCCATGTGGGATTATTGATCCTGTGTGTTCCTCTGGAGATGATTTTGGTAGGACTGTTGAGGCGTTCACTAGGGCGAATGTAGGGAGTTTTAAGCTCTATTGTCCTATTGTTTATCCCGGCAGTTGTTCAAAAGGGCAAAGCAAACTAGGAACCCCAAGGACTGGAATGAATATAGGATGAGCTTCAATAAGTATAAGGGGGACATTAAACAGGCGAAGCGAGTCTCATGGAACAACTTCTGAGTCCATTGACTCGGTTAAAGATCTGATCAGTCTCTCGGACTACTTATGGAAACTCACTTCCCGGGTTGTTTGGATGAGGGGGAAAGTGACCTTGATCTATTTGGATCAATGCGGTCTGCGGGTCAGGCGGGAAACGATATGACAGTGGATGACATTATTACGATGGATAAGATAGCGTAGGCAATTGGCACTTTTGGGGCGTATACATCGCCTGGCCCGAATAGTGTTTTTCCGGTCATGCTACAGAACGTCGATGATGGTCAAATCGGATAAATGGTGGTTGTCTACAGCGCTTGTCTCAGACTTGGGAACATTCCATTGAGGTGGGGGGAGGTTAGCGAGATCTTCATACCCAAAGCGTGGAAGGCTGGTACTCAAAACCTAAGGATTATAGAACGATCAGCCTATCGCCTTTCTGTTGAAGACATTGCAGAGACTGATTAATCTTTATCTGAAGGATGTGATTTATACCAAGTTACTGACTGGGTTCAACACCTTAGGGTGGAGTACTCTCATCCCTGCATTTTGAAATGATTCGATGCAAGAGGTCGGAAAATCGTGGCCTACGCGAATGACGTCGACATACTGGTAACGGGAAAAAATTTTCCCACGATCAGTGATGTCATGCAGTCGGCACTGGATAATCTGGCCTCTTGGGCTGTGGTTAAGGGATTGGGAGTGAATCCATCAACAACGGAGTTAGTCCTTTTCACTAGAAGATATAAACTTGAAGGATTTAGGCCTTCTATACTAGGAGGTCTGGAATTGGAGCTGGCCAAAAGTGGCAAAAACATGTGATAGCAAGCAATCCTGGAAGAGGTACAGGCGGGGTCTCAACATATTCAGGAAATCGATAGACAAGAGTTGGGGGCTGAAACCCAAGGTAGTTAATTGGATTTACACCCGGTGCTGCCTATTCAGCACTTCGTTTTTGGAATTGCTTTAAAGGGTCTCCTTAGATTGAAAGAGATTTGTGTTAAAACGGACATTACCTTTGGTCACACGAGAATCTTGAGGGAATTTAGACTCAGTGGATGTGGGGAGACATGGGACAAGAAGTCCTACTATATCGTCACTGAACTAGATTTCTATAGGATTCCGGAGATGACAATTCCCGAAAGGGACGTCTGGTTGGAGGCGGATAATATTTTCAATGGTCATCTTCACTGATGGCTCCAGGATGAAGGTAGGCACTGGAACGGGTGTTTTCCTAGTAAGACATGATATAAGGAGGTTATATAAGCTTCCTGATGAATTTTGCATATTCTAGGTCGAAATTCTAGGAGTAATTAGGGCTGCGAGGCTGATTATGGAATATGTGGATGTCGGGACGACTGTTAACATTTACGTTGACATTCAGGCGGTGCTGAAGGCCATAAGGTGGAATTTTCTGAGGTCAGCGCTGGTTAGGAGTGTAGGAAGACTTTGAGGATGTTAATGGATACTCACACCGCAAGAATTTTCTGGGTACTGGGACACTGCGGTGGTTCAGCATTAGCAAGGACGGCGATTGTGAAAGGGTAAGACCTCCGTTGGGTTACTTCCTTAATGTAATAGGGGATGATGTTTTAAGTAGGTGTCAGCGGAAATGAGAGGGTAGGAGTGACTGTAGAGTGTCAAGGACATTGTGGCCGACAAGTGACTCTGCACGAACGACACTCCTACTGGGCTCTGATAGACAGTGTCTGCAGAGAGCCATAGGCTTCTTAACTGGACACGCATTGGGGCGCTGACCGTGAAGTGGGACTCGAGCAATTCGGTTTACTGTTGGATGTGTGAGGACGAGGATGAGCTGGAGTCAGTGGAACACTTTGTAAATGTCCTTGATTCCAGCTGACTAGGATGAAATGGCTGGGCCGGCAATTTCTGGATGGGTTAGAGGAGACTTGGTGATCATAGAACTGTCAACCCTCATAAGGCTCATCCTGAAGGTAAGCTGGCTACTGGAACCAACAGTTAATAGGTCAATGGGAGATATTGGGCAACTACATCTGTCTCTTATCTTCTTTCATATCTCTCTCTCTCTTATTTTCTCTTATTTTTTGTTCACAGGTCCTTTAGTAGGATGATGGGATCACAATGGACCTTTAGGTCACCACCCTTCCTACCTAAGGATGGCTTCATCAATCCTTTGCCAACAGAATGGGGTGCTATTGAGTCAAAACTAGCTGATCTCGTGATGTATCACGACATCGTTAATAAGATTGGACCGGCACCTCGTTTTGATTATGGAAAAATTCTCCGAAGATACATGCTTATCAAATGCTTGCTTCTCTAAGAGCATTCTCGGTAAATGCATCTCTAAGATTAGTGACGCTAGGAAAGGCTTAAGTCTTAAGCTGATCCAGGCCAAGGAAATCCCCATAAGATCGAGTGCAAGGATTTGGTTACCAAAGAAAGTGACCGAACCCACAAAAATGCAGGATTTTTTGAAACTTAAAATCCTAGCATTACTATGCATGAATGTTCTATCATCCGGGCTGAACAAGGTGTAGGCCATAAATACTTGAAAGTTGGGTTTAAAGCTGTTCTTTGATATCCGTGACGCAAAGGTCAAGGTGTTTGTAAGATTAGGTTGACGTTACCAACGGTCTGCTCTCCGACAAGAAGCTTTCCTGGCCCACTCCAAACAAAAAACATTACGATTAGAGTCGTCCAAAGAAACCTGCAGCACTCGAAATATGCTACAGATAACCAACGGGTGAACAAGGCGCTGCAGCAAGAACTCTGGGTGGTAAACGGAGGAAAACGGGTTCCCAACAGCGACATACAAAACGCTATATGATAAAGATTATAAATGCTACGACAAGATTGTGTCTTATTGCCAAACATAAAAACAGGCGATCATACTGTAGCTAAGGTTGAGCTATCGAACAGCATAAGCTTCAAGATAGCCTCCAGTTACATGACATATGAGAAAACAGCCCCAACAGTCGAAATTATCACTGCCATGCAGTCATTACAGACATTCAAAGACACCATTGTAGGGTGTGATGCGATTGCAAGACACACATTATGGGGTAGTATTGAAATCAATAAGCGAAGTGATTGCACATTAGATTTCCCCAATACTAACAAACTAGATAAATGTAATTCCGGAACCACCAACATTCTTTCTCTGATAAAAATTGGATCCTCTTCCATAAAAGACTTCAGGACAATATGACGGCACAATGTTTCAGGCATCCAAGACGAAATGATTTGTTCAAATTCAATGGTATTGTGAAACATAAATAAGAGAAATTAAGTGAAATTGCTGAGGGATACACAAATCAAACTTACGTCAAAAGGCCGAATGGTTCCTGGTCGGAATCCTCTGCAGAGACCCTTAATATTCTAATAGAGACTCATTTTCCTGCTGCAAAGATGTTGCAGATAGAAATCTGATATTCGAAAAGACACTATCGGTCATTAATGAAGATATAATTTCCTCTGGGAGAATTTCATTGGCATAAAAGCCGCCAGGACTAGATGGTATTCCGCCAAGGATGTTGCAGAGTGTCAAAGTATCAATCATCCTAGCTTCAGAAGATCTTTATGATTTGTCTTTCAAACGGCTACGTGCCAGAGAAAAGTGGCTGAAGTCATGAGAACGCAAAGGACTTCAGACCTATAAGTCTTCTTTCCCCCCTATGAAGACACTTGAAAGACTCATAAATGTGCATATAAGGCAATGACTAAAGGACACCAATCGCCTATCACAAAATCAGTACGCATACCTCAAGAGTCGTTCTACCTAAACGGCACAACATGGTATGGTGAATGAAAGATCTCTTACAGTGGCAGGCTTGCTAGACGTGGAAGGAGATTTAAATAACGTAACCACGAATGTAATTCATAATGGTCTAACCAATTTAGATGTTTAAAGATATATTCAACGTCTATAGTTGGCTAGGTAACAGCAATTCATAAAAGCTAGTAAGAAAAGGTACACCTCAGGGTGGTGTTAACTCTCCTCTACTTTGGCTTATTGCTTTATTATTATTGTTCCTGCATGTTTGGGCAACAAGAGGATAAACCTTGTGGCTTATGTGGATGATGTTGTAATACTGGTATCGGGTATGTTTCCTATTTTGAAGAACGTGAAATATTTAGGTAACACGCAACACAGGGTACAGTAAGGAAAAAATCTGTAGTGTAGGGGCTGGTGTCTTTTCGATAGATATTGGAACATACACTTCATATCGGCTTCTGATAAATGCAGTGTATTTCAAGATGAAATTTTTGCTATCTGCATGGCATGCGAGTTTTTAGAGGAAATGAAAACTTCCGGAAGTATTATGAGGTATCTATCATTGAAAACTCACGTGACTAAATCCCTATCCGATTATCGGTCGGTACACTGAAAAACTGACAAGGTTATCACGGACACTTTATATTAAACTAGTTTGGGTCCTAGCGCATTGGGACCACATCCGTAATGAGCAGGTTGATGAGCATCTAATATATCCAACTTGGAGTCAGGAGAAAAGGTCGGAGATAGAAAGTTTGAACTATCTACATGCAGATTGCCAAAAAGATGTTACTTGCTTTCAATCTAGGACACTCGACACAACTCCTGAATCATAGCCGCAGAGACATATCTAGGTTACTTTCAGCAATCACGGGTCACTGTGTGCTAGGAAGGCATGTAAGTAGGCATGGATTACCCTTTAATAAACATTGTCGCAGCTGTGATAATTTGGAGATGGATAAAACTGTTTAGCACTTTCTTTGTCAATGCCCTTGATTGGCGATCAAAAGGAAAAGATTCCTGGGCAACTACATACTAGACTCTCTTTGTGAAGTATCATAATCAAACTAAATAACCTATTTAGATAGCTTACAGAGACGGAATGTATCTAGTACTTCTACCTAGCACTATTGTCTTAGGTATTGTATGTTCACGCCAAAACGGGGTAGTTCAAACTCTATTTTGCAGTTAATGAGCTTTTTGTACTATCATAGTAACCTATCCATGTACCAGATTCCATATAAACATATAAAAATACTGGTGCAATAACTATTTAAATGTATGAATCCGTTAAAAAGTTATATTAATCTGCAATTTATTTATTCTGTGCTTGATATATTTTTTTTGTCAATCTCATCCAAATTTAATGTGCACGCATTCTTGTTAAGATATTTCTATAAAGAAATAAAAAAATTTTAATCGCAGAACAAAAACTAGTTTTAAAAGTGAATATACGTTACCATGTTTTAGTAAAAAATCCAAAAAATATATTTCTTTTAATTTCCAACTTCACTCACATATTTTATAGAATTTTAGGGAATCTGACACATATTTTTAAAAGACATTTTTGACCTACACTAAATTCCTCTCAATTCATGTGAATTTTTAAAAAATCCACATATCCGAGATGGTCAGCTTTAGAGGGTCACAGACTACGTCTTTTATGTGCAAAGCTTACAAGTACAACCAGCATGATAAATGGTCAGACATTTTTAAATCGACTTAAGTCGATAATCACATTAAAGTAATTGAAAAACCAATATGTAAAATATTGGCAGAAACGCTTATAATACCCAACCATCTATAGCGGTGTTGGGTGTATAAAGAAAATATAAATGTTTTTATACACAATAAATGGATTAATATTATAAATTTCTTACCGGAACTCTGTTATCAGAGTTGTCAAATATAATTTCCACATATGCAGAAATAACTCTTGCTCCTGTTCCTTCGTGTAAAAGTCCCTGGCGCTGTTCAGGTCTTAAATGTGTAAATTCATCACTCAAAACAAACTGAATTGCTAATAAAAAAATAAAAATTAAGGTATATGACATTTAAAATAATTTTATTTAATTTACAATTATATATAGTATATAAATATCATAACTATTTTTACTACCAATTATTTTCAGTAATAGGTATTTTATAGAATCAATAAAATACTTAAAATATATGTGAGTGAGTAAAAGATGATATTTCAAATATGGCCAGATATACATTAAACAAACGAACTTATGAAGGTAATAACAAAGCCAAATATTTAATTTGCCAGTTCCCACGATAATTGGTTCTCCGTTCCGGAACTTCCAGTCATAATCGGATTTATTTATTTTTATATGGTTCCGGGAGAGAAGTTGAAAAAACGTAAAAATAGTGATCCATATGTAAGGAATAGGGAGTGAAATCGAAAAATTCTAAACATACATATATGTTAATAAAAACAAAACCACTTAAGTTACAGTTAAAAATATATTTTTATAGTTTTACGGCCGTATGCAAATAAGATTTTATCTATTGATTTGAAGAACACATTAGTTAATAAGAATTTTAAGGCTAAAGTCTTTTTTTAAGAAATCTATAACAAAAGAAATCTATAACAAACAAACTATTTTTGGTTTTATTCTGGTAATATCATCTATATATTGTTTCTCTCTTTATAATACAAATAAAATTAACAATGATAAGGATGTGGAAGAAAATGTAGAAGAGGTAGTCAAACTACGAACGTTTGTCAGTAGGGTCGACAATATAAACAGCAAACTGAAAGACAACAAATCGTATGTTTACCCTAGGACGAATGTTGCCTGCTGCTGGGTGTACATAGAGGCATTCTCCAGAAGTATGACCTTATCGGTTTGTCTGAAGATTCCTGTATCTGGACTCTGACGAAGATCAGCAGAGCCAAAGGCAGATAAGTCTGTCTTAGCTAAGGCTGATAACTTAGCAAACACTGCTGCAAGGCCTGGAGATGATTAGCTCAAAACAAGCTGGTATTATTTTAGCAGCGAGAGAAAGTCTAGCTTTGGGAACTCCCTATGGCGACCTTTCATCAGCGGCACGATTTTAAGTAAGTGGCAACCTAAATTCAGCCCTTATTAAGTACCGTGGAAACCATATTGGAAGTAAAGAATGAGGAATGGACGATGTTATCGTCTATTTCCTGTAGTGAAAATCATGGAAGGGACTTAAGATTCGCTGTGGATCGCAGAGCGGAATCTGGTCCTCTCTGTTTAAGGCTGCGACAGGTGCAGGTAAAGCTGTCATCAATGGAGAGACGAATATTTGTCTAATTTATTTAAAAATTAATTTTTTATTTATATGTTTAATCGTCCTTTACTATTACTTATTCTATACATATTATTACATAACACTATTATAAAAACTGTTGCTAAGATTTGTAGTTATTCTTATTATTTTGTTAACATAAAAAGAATTGGATTTTTGGCATATTGATTTGCTATGGCTCAGTAACACTTAGTATTTCATGAATCTTGTATACAGTAGGAGATATCTGAATAATATTTAACACGAGCAGGCCATCGTGAAATCGAATTTATTAATGTTACTAAAATAAAACTCTTCAACACTTATCATTAGAATTCCACATTGAAATATTTTGACTGCAAATTTATATATACTACATATTTATATTATATCCTATACACAGTTTATAGATCTGTTACAAAAACTATGTATAGTTAATGGTATTAACTTTAAACCATTTTTACGATTTTACAATTGTTGGTTCTCTCCAAAATTTTGCCCGAAAGAGATCTTTAGGTTTATAGGTCTGTAGCAAGAACCATTTTTACGAACAGTTGTTGATTCTGTTCAAAACCTTGCCCGAAAGGGGATCTTAAAGTTTTTGGTTCTGTATCAAAACCATTACTTCGTTTATATAGTTGTTCAATCTGTTTAAAGCCTTACCCGAACTAGGTTATTTCAATTAGTGGGTCTATTAAACCACCTTTTATTATGAAGAAATGCAAAAAATAACCTCTTGAACATTTTTTTTTGGAAATTTTTATTTTTTTAATTATTTTATTTTATTTTTATTATTTTAATTATTATTTTATTTTTAAATTATTTTTGCTAATTTCTATTTTTATAAATTAAACTATTTTTGAAAACTTTAATAGAAGTATTTTACATGTACAAAATAACGAGTAACTGTAACGTAAATATTGTTCGCTACCAAATTAATTATTAACTTCTAATTCTTGCTTCAAGAACAGCACTACATGCACTTTCACTTTTAAAAAACTAATTTCTAAAGGGTGTTCCTTCTACGAGGTAATATTTTTTTAAACAAATAGAGATTAACGTCTTATAAAATATTAATTTTCATTTCTTGTATTATCCTTATATAGCTTCTGAGGCTTTCAACTTTAAAATATATTGTTATTTGAAGTATGTCTAATAATTTTATAGCTTATTAACGAGGTTGTTATTTTTTAATTTTTTGATAAAAATTGGGAAGTGTTTATGGCTTATTGTTATTTCTATTAATATGGGAAAATGATCACTACCATGAAGATTAGAAAGTGTATTACAAGAGCAGGAAGGGTATATAGCAGTAGAGCATAGTGATATATCAACATGTGTAAATATTGTGTCTTGAAAAGTGTGTAGGCGGCCCACCGTTTTACATTATTAAGTCTTCATTCATAATAAAATCTTCTTAATTTTGCTACGAGTGTTTGCTACTGTTGATTCCCATAAAGTACTCCAAGAGTTAAAGTCGCCTGTTATTAGGAATTGAGGATTACTATTATTTGATATGGAAACATTGTATTGGGGTCGTATATATGAATTAATTAGACTGAATTTAATGTCTATATTGATTTCGACAACGATGGAATTGTGATTGTGGTTAATGTAAGAAAGTTTGTGGGGAATAGTTTTCTTAATTATTATTCCAACGCCTTGTTTAGTAGTTGTATTTATGTTGTAAACGAATCCATTAAAGTTTTTTGGATAAATATTTTGGAAATTTATTGGTACGTGCGTTTTCTGAATTAAAAAATATCGGGATTATAATCTTTAATAATAAGTTGTAATTCTTGATAGTTATTAATGATTCCACTTATATTCCACTGAATTAGTTTGAAATCATTTTGAGAAAATGTAGAAAGAATTATTCATCATTAAGGAACATTATTTTTCATCATCATTAAAAGAAGAATTTCGTGTTGTTGTTTGTTTTGGTAAATTTTTAAATTTTGTTTTGTGATAAGTTTAGAGTTTCTTTATTATTTTTGGGGTTGTTGTAACAGCTGGAAAGAAATAGTACATTTATTAATTTTGGTTCATGTTATTGTTCAATTCCAGACCAAGGAATTTGTCAACCTCGATAGTGTATCATGTGGTCCTTGACTAAATGCAGAACAAATTTTTGGGACGGCACGGTTAATACGTGACCAACAGGCATTAAGCCGGTTTCTCCATCTCGATCTCAGTTGTGCCAGAACTACTCTTGGTGACCGCGGCAAAATCTGTTCATTGTCTGGAATGGGCAGCCTGCAAGCACGACATTCATACGGTAACTTGAAACCGAAACGATATTTGAGGCGTCTCTGTGAATGTCGTTCAAAGCTGTCATATACGAATTATGATTCAAAGGATCTTGCACATATCTATGTATGCTATGTTCGTATATACAATTATCATTCTTACATGAATCGGCGCTAACTCCAATTGTGCAATATTGAAGTAAGCATTTCACTATGTTCCTTTATTCACAACTTTTTCACTGCACGAAATTTTCCAGGACGTGAAGAGGGTTGCAGTTGATTTGGCTGAGATGACCACATATGACATCTTTTTGGGGTAGTTTGTTGATGTGTTGTTTGTTTGTGTTTTTGTTATTGTCAATGTTGTGGTTGTTGTAACAGATGGAAATAATATAATTAGTACATGGCAACCTCGACTGGTTGTGTCCATAGATCTTCAGGAAAAAGTGAGGTTGGATTGGACTGGCAGTTGAATAGATGTCATGTATCATGTGGTCCTTGACCACATGCAGGACATAGGTTTGAATTTGAGGCGTCTCTGTGAATGTCGTTCAAAGCTGTCATATACGAATTTTGATCCAAAGCATCTTGCATAAATCTTTGTATGCTACGTTCGTATATACGAATATACTTTATTACATGCCTCGGCGGTAACTCCAATTGTGTATTGAAGTTGGGATGGTTTCTCCGATGACATCCTAAAAGGAACTGCTTACTAAACATTTCATTATGTTCCTTTATTGGAAGGATTTTTGTTTCCTCATGTAGGTAGTGAATTGAGGACATTTGTATACAGCCCGTTATGGTTCTTAAGGTTGCATTTTGACAACTTTGGATATTTTCAACTGCGTATCACTTAGCGATGGTGTCCACACTGGAGCAGCATAATTCGCCACTGGTCGGCAAATCGTTTTATATGTAGCCAATAAGGTTTCTTTATCCATACCCCAAGTACTGCTCGCTAAAGCCTTGAGGACCTTATTTCTACTCCGCATTTTGTGCATACTGATGAAATGAATAGGCTATCAAATGTAACTCCAAAATTTTTGGTTGGTTGATGCCCATGATGTCATACAATCTGTATCTGTCGCTATGCAATTGCATGGAAAAAGTTAGTTGATAGATACGAGAACAAATGCCCTAATTAATGAACAGCTTCGGGCTCTTTTGAGTATTAAACGCTTAACTCAGGGAAATGGTCCGAGTATAAAAAGTTTATATTTGCGCAACAAAGTTTCCCGAAAACACTTTGAGTCTTTGGGAACAGTCAAAGAAATTTTGTACCACAACTCCTAAATGGGTGGATATGGATGCCTTCTTGACAGCTTGATGAGAGGTTGTCGACATTGAAAAGACTTAGATGTTGTTCTAATTTCCTAGCAACTTTTCACGAATAAAAAACTGTAAGAGTATTCATGTTGTTCTCATCACTCTTTATTACATAGAGATTTGAGGCCACAGGGACATGTTCCCAGTGTAGCATCACCCTAGCTTCCTATAGCTTCGAATTCTGCTAATACCCAGCAGCCCATTCCGAGTAACTACCCAGCAAACAATAAAAACCCTATTAATTTTAACCTTTCAACATCAACAGGTGCACATAATACCCATACTTACTCAGCACATCTGAACACAAACCCCCATTCTACACTCCTCTCGACTCTTTGTATAGTGCACATTAATGATTTCAGATGTGCTATCCGAGCGCTAGTTGACTCAATATTTTGAAATGGGACATATAAGAGCAGTTGAACCCCCAAGCGAAAATTCAACCACTTATTATTTACCACATATAATAGCATCACTACTAAACTCAGAGTAATATTTAACGCCTCCAACCCTTCATCAAACGGCGTCAGTTTGAATAACATTTTATACCCCGGTCCAGTATTACAAGCAGACCTTACGGTCTTAATTCTGAAATGGTGACTTTTCAAGTATGTTTTCAATGCGAACATTGAGAAGATGTATTGTCAAATATTGATTCCTCCCGATCAAACAAAATTCCAAAGAATATTGTATCGAGAAAACCCTGAAGTTGACGTATAGGATTATGAGTTAAATACGATCACGTTCGGAGTGAACTGTGCACCGCATTTAGCGATTCGAACCCTTTTACATTTGGTGCTAGAAGACGCTTTTAGGAGACGTAATGAACTCACCCATGTTATTGATTCAGCTGGTTTCATTTGAGAAAATGGACAGCTAATCATAAACGTCTCCTAGAAGATTTACCCCGTGAGAATCTGCTTGATGCAGATTTCTTAAAACTTTCAGACGCTAGCAATACGAAAACTTTAGGCTTGCGAATGAATGCAAATAGTAATAAGAAAGTATATTCGTATATACGAACATAGTATACAATGATATATGCAAGATCTTTTGGACCAAAATATGACAGCTTTGAACGACATTCACAGAGACGTGCTAGGTAGCCGCCCACCGCCCATTGCAGACAATGAACAGAATTTACCGCAATCTACTCTTGTTCTGGCACAATTTAGATCGGGATGGAGCAATAGGCTCAATGCCTTCTGATCACGTATTGACCGTACCATCCCAAACCTATGTCCTGCATGTGGTTAAGGACCACATGATTCAACTGCCAGTCCAATCCAACTTCACTTTGTCCTGAAGATCTTTGGACACAACCAGTCGAGGTAGCCAGATTCCTAGGCCTGGAGTTGAGCAACAACATGATCCAAAATTGATTGATAAATGAACTATTTATTTTCAGCTGTTACAACAACAACAGGTATATCCTCAGCCTCAGGGACGGTACTCGCAAAACCTGGCAACAATAATAATTAATATTGGACAGTCCCATTACTAAAACTTGTATTTTTATTGTTCTTTTTTATTATTATTGTTAATTTTTTTATTTTTCATGTTTTTTCAAATGTACCCTTTTCTTTTATTTATTTACTCATCTAAACTCTGTTTTCAGGTTTAATTTTTGCCCGCTTTATCCTTAGCCTCCTAGTTGCAATATTACTAGTTCTGTTCAGTAGCAGTTCTATGTTTTTAATACTATTTGACATTTTATTTTATCTTGTTATAAGTTTTTTGTAAGCACTTACTCTTGTAGACCCCAAGTGTACGGTACGTACTAATTTTTTTGATAAACATAATAAAACCCATTATAAAATATATATTATTTAAAAAAATTATTAAGATCCCTTTACTTTTTTATATTTTTGAGAAAGATATTTCAAGAAAACAGTGGTAATATTTACTGTAATATATTTCACTGTGTGAACTCTATAACTTGGCTTCACAAAACTGATAAAAAATTAGTAAATTTTAATTTCAAAAACATTAGAATTGCAAATCGTTTACTTACAAGTCAAATTTTTTCAAAAGCGTCACTTTTTTGAATTGGCATTGGAAATTTAGACAAATGTTCTTTATGTGATGTCCGAGAAGATGTATCTCAATTGATTTTCGAATGGCCTTTATATAATTGTCATTCATTTTATTCAAAACGAATATTATTATAATACAAATCATCTGTCCAAATTTTACATTGTATTAAATTTTCAAACAGAAGAAAAGAAAAAAGCTGAGTGAATTCACGGACCCAATTTTATATTTAATCAAATAGATGAAAGTGGGTGAAATTTAGCTTATATGAATTAAAAAATCGGGATATACCACTCTAAAGCACGTCAAAAAGTTACTTATTTTCATTTTTATGTATTGATGTAAAAATGGTATCTAGCACTTTGTTTTTTACTATTTTGAGAAAAACTTACCATAAAAAAAATTACTTTTACCGGAACCATTTCTACCCACTACGACATTATGTCGTTTATCAAAAGGCTCAACAACTGTTTGATCTTTATAACTTTTAAAACCTTGTATAATTATCTAAAATGAAGTAATATTCTTTATATTTATATATCAAATATTCATATTTTACTTTACCTGTTTAATATGCATTGTATCTTATAACTGCAATAAGAACCAATAATTTGTTTGATATGACTTTGTACACAAAAAGTCTGTATAAGTATCAAGTACTTTAATAGATACCGAGTACTTGACGTTTGGAATACTGTTGCCAGATCTATATGTGAATTTTGTAGCATTTTTTAACGATTTTCAACATTATTAGAGATCAAAAACAATAATGTCGTCGGATTTGGACAATACTTTTTTAACAATAGAAAATTAATTAAACAACTTTGTCGTTATTAATAGCAATAAACGCATATCATATTCACAACAATCGGTTATTATCTTAGCAAGTAACTAACTTCTTTACACTAATTTCATCAATGTTTCGTTACATTAAATACTTGTTCTAGACGATTTCCAAAAATTCTTTCATCTCTCTTAAATATTATACAAATTGAACATCACGTATAATTCAATTTTTACCTTA
>PYHX02000495.1:73013668-73073668 GCA_004302925.2 Cochliomyia hominivorax | reverse complement strand
GAGACATTGTGAAACTGAAACTTAACTTAAACCTAAAACTAATCCTTCGGTTACCAATACATGCCGAATAATTTTTCTGATGGTAGCTAATTTATGAACATATCAAAATTAAATTTAAAAAAATTTACTGGTTCCTCCACAGTATAATTATTCACATAATTTTCAATCGAGGCATTATTTTTCTTGAGATAATGTATTTAAGAGTATTCGTTTTCTTGACATATTATAATATACAAAACAGTCTAGCAGTACCCAATGCCATTAGGCCCATCTGCTACAAAAAGCAAATTAAACTTATTGTAGTCTTGGGATCCTTTGAACATATTCGAATTCAACGGATGCAGCATCATATAACAAATGAACTTTTCCAGGTTTATTTAGGTTGACTATTCCAAAATGTGAAAGTAACAATGACATAAAACGCGCACTCTCGGATTTTTGGTTTAAAAAATATGATTTAAGAAATATAAAATGACATGTGTATATTTTTTAACAATTTGTAAAAACACTTTAATCACTTCCCGATCTCGTCAAAATAACAGCGATTGCTATTAACTAAAAAAGGAACGTTATATAATTAACTATTTTTTCTAGTATCATAAATAATAAAAACAGTCACATATATTTCATTTTAAATTGATTTTTACAACATATAGCTATATTTTGTACATTTTCATACTAAAATTTTAATAAATATGGTTGTAGTTGTAACAGCTCGATAATTCTTTCTTGGGAAAAGAACTTTCGTTTGATATTGCTGGCACTAAGTTGACTATCTTTGACTGAGTGGGACTTGGGTAGTTCAGGAAAAGAGATATAACTCTCATAATGAACGATAATGTAATAACAAAGAGCACTATAAATTTGGTAATCACGACCTCTTCTATTAGCCACAATTTTTCTGCTCTCTTCGCTTTATATTTCCTGGAAAATAGTTAATAATACTAACTATTTACCAATTTTTTCTCCATTCAATGATTCATTGTTGTCAATTGGAACAAATCAAATTTGATATGTGGCCAATGTAGAGTGAGTGCGAAGAGGGCCATAATGGTAGATATAATATATTTTCGAAGAAATAAACATAACAAAATTTATTATATTTCATGTCTTAAGATTACTTATGACAAAAAATTTCAAAACGAAAATGGTTCAACACAGAAGATGTACCACATAATGTATTTAAGTTATTTTTAACCATAATAAGTATATAATACATAATTATTTTTATATGTTACCTTATTTATTACATAGAATTAAAAGTGTACCAAAATTCCAATTGTACGAATTTAGTACAAGGCTTTGTATTTAATATGACAACACAAAGATTGTAATTCATCAGAAAACGAAGGAAAACAAAAAGTTTGTTATTATAAATAAATGCATGAATTTCACATTTCATTAACATGTTCGTGTCATTGCTAAAATTTGATTTAACAAAAACAATACCCCACAATGCTTTTTAAGATACATATATAAAGTACTGAACTATGGATTCATATGTTTCAGAAGATTCAAAACGTATTGACAGAAATATCTCTTCAGAAAATAATTTCTATACCTTTTATCTTTACTTATTAAATCTGCCCTATATGGAATTCCGAATAAGTATTCAAATCTTAAAATCTAAAACTAAATCAGTATCATCTCTAAAGAAAGTATAAGTGGGCTTTAGGTCCACACAATAACGGAATAGTGTCGTATACTCTACGACTAGAAGTTTTGAAAGTGGGTTTATATTTCTTCTCTACTAATTAAATCTCTTAATCATTTTGAATATTCCCATTTCTTATGTACCACGGTTATTGTTCTAAGAATTTTTGATTGTGCCGTCTGTACAATGTCGAAGGTGGATGTCATATGTCCAGTACGGTATTATACAGGATGAATTTATTGTCAAGGTTTTGTTTGGAATAGCTAGACGATTTCATCTTCCTTTCAAATCACTTGGCGACGACGTCATATAAGTCCTCTATCCAAATGAATACGAAGGTGTATTACGTAATTCGTTTGAGATATATTTTTATCATTAATACTATTATTCTGTTGGACAACTGAGATGTCTTGTCTGAGGAGGAAATCTTGTATTTACGATTCTATAAGTCAATCTTCCTCTATAATTTGTTTGTGTCTAAGATTTTTTGAATATTATTATTACTTATTATTATTTGAAAATAATTTATATATTTTTTCATATTTTTAAAAAATTTGGTAATAATTTCTTTTGTTATTAATTATTATTGACATTGTGTATTAGAATACAAGGATAACATGGTCAGCCAGTCGTACGTTGTGTAATAGTCTTTTAAAGCGATATACGATATATGAAAACTTATCAAATACAACAACCAATATTTTTACACACAAAGTCATTATTGACTTATCAAAATCTAAATACTGAAATTACTAAAAAATTTTTATAAAAAGTGGTTGTTGTCTTTGATAATGTGCGTTAATAATATAAAACAATTGATTCTGTAAAATTACTGTAGACGATTTGCTACATCAAATAGACGGAAAGATTTTTGTAGTCGACTTAGAATTGCTCATATTGAAAATGCAGCATTTTATGTTGTTTTTTCAACAGTTAAAAAATAAGCAATTATGCTGAATTTTAATAGAGTTGGTACATATCTTGTTGTAGAAGAGGTGTTATATGACTTCAACAAAATTCACTTTCTTCTGGATTTATGTTAATACTAAAACAACAGTGCGTGGAAGTTTTTTTAAAATTTTCTTAAAAAATTAACCAATTAGATTGAATATTTTGCATATTTTAGCCTATGACATTTTTCTTTTTCGTTTATCCGTCTTCGATTATTTTGTATGATGGTATATATTGTGTCGGTGTAAATCCAATTACTTTTCGGTACCATACGTCTATTTTATATAGGAAAATACTTTGGAAAATAACAAACAATATGTCTAAATCGAATTCGTACAATTATTCTAGTCATGAAACTGATTCTTAGATGATTTTTTATTGGCATTACGAAATGAATCATAAATTTAATAAACTAACATTTACATTTGTGAGATATATTAATACCACAACCACTTTTATGTACTTCGTAAGACTCAGAATCGCTTTTAAAAACTATTTAACGATGTCCTCTTGTCCTTGTATTCTAAAGCGTTGTGCTTAATTATTCGAGCCTTAATACAACCACAAAAACCTTATATAACTTTGAATTCCATAAATCTCACATACACGTTGGTATTGCTGCGATATTTGTTTATAATTATAAAAATATTCTAAATGTCAACAATAAAAAAATAACAAAAGAAACTATTACCAAGTTTTAAAAATATATTAATGAAAGTCAAAAATTATGAAAAAAAATTTAATAAATATGTTGGTAATAATATTTAGATTATCTTGGGCACAAATTCAAAAGAAGACGATTGATCATAAATTCGACTACATTTTTTCCTCAGAAAATTCAACACAATTGTCTTACAAAATCAGGGTAGTACTGTTTCACCTTTCCTTTGTAAGGTGAACATAACATAATAGAGTTTTGTTGCATTAATATTATCGGGAGAACTATGTACGAGTTATTCTTCGGAATACTGTGATTTTATTCTAGTCAGTTTAACTACTAGATCATATGTCTTGTTATAATTGAATCCATGTTTTTGTAAAAATTCTTTTGTCACAAGACGAGCTTTGTTTCTTAAATTGTTTTTTATTCCGCTCCCCCTAACAGATTAAATAATGCTTTCTTCCACTTCATCATCATCTATTTTATCAGATGCTAAATCCACAGTTTTGTTAACTATTTACTTATACCAAAACAACATTTTCACTCTTTAAATTCACCTCCAAAAATCAAATTAGCAACAGTATCATTTTCTTCATGACAAACTTTATTAATTGACTAAAAGCATTGATTTCATCGTCACTGTTCCCCTTTTATTATATATAAGATCTTCTTTTTCTTGACTTTTCCTTTATTTTGCTTTACGCCCAAATATACGTAAGTTTTAATAATTGTTTTTTCGGAACATTATTTAAATTTAAAGAACTTTTAGTTATATTTTTTATTTCCTATCTTATATCTATAAATCCTATATAAATTCTTGTTTTAGGGCTATTATTTACTTTCATGCAAATAATTTTTCGAAAATGACGTTCACATATTCGAATGTTTCCTGAATTTATTCTTAACAAGTTATTTTAGTAATAACAACGACTGTTTCCGAATGAATTCCATAACCGATCTCAGCAGAATGTATTGAGTTTAAATTATTTGTATACTTTTGTAAATGTAAATATGTACAATTATATAGCCTAAATATTTCATTTACATATGTATGTTTTATAGAAGGAAATTTTGTATACTCTATGTGAATAATTTAATATAAAATAAACAACATTTTATTGAAATTAGATATATTTATTTTAAAAACTATACTAGATAAAAATACTATAAAAAGTTCTTAAAATTTTCTTACTAGACAATACATTAATTTAACAGTTCAATTTATATCACAATTAATTTAAAGAATTTTGTCAATTTTTCCAAAATACTATTATTAAAGCTTTTTTATTAAATAAACATTTTTACAAAATTTCTTTTCAAGAAAATTTTTTTATTTATATCTTATTAGAGAATTAAAATGTGTATTTAAAATTAAATTTTTATGATTATAAAATATATGCTAACAATATTAATTACAATTGTTCTTTAAGTAAGTAGGATAAAAAGTAAGGTTTACATACTAGAATTACTTTATGAATCTACATGTATATACTAAATTATTTCTAAAATATTTGCCTACACTATATACTTATACCAATAAAGCTATTGACGAATTATGTGTTGATTTTGGATTATCTTTTTCTAACCAACTTTGAACATGTTGTGATGAATTTAAAACATTTACATTTTCGTTATAGAAAGATTGTAATTGAACTTTAACGCTATATGTTTGTCCATAAGTATTTGTTTTCTCATTTCTAGGCGATAACGATGAATCACTGTAAGTGGATGTAGAGCTTTCATATCCAGATGAAGCTGGTGATCCTTTAGGGTACTGAAAATTTGTTGGAGATATTGTTGGGACAGATGTAGCTGAACTGCAAGCACTTCTAGGACTTTCACTTCTAGATTCTACATGAAAATTATTGCTATCAACGCAATTATTTTGGTTATCCTTTATATCGGGAAATTTATTCTCGCGTACAAAAATGTCATCGTTAATAGTAGTGTCAATTCTGTTTGAAAAACAACTTATTGGTTTTTTTACTTTTTGCTCGTTTTGTTTATTTATTTTATTGACACAATGATTGTTGTTTTCTAATTCGTCAAGTAAATATGGTTTAAAGAGCTTTACTGGCTTAGATGGCGCAAATTTTTCTTCCATTCCAACCTCAATTTCAATTTCGTCGTCTTCATTGCAATAAGATGTATTGTTTTCCACGTGTTTGTCAATAATTTCAATTGTATTGCAATTGTTTGATTCGTCCTGTATTTCATCAGGCTTGGGTAACTTGAGATACTTTTCAGAGAATTCATTTGTGAAATTACATGAATTTGATGTGTTGTCAACTCTTCTTTTACGAAATGTTAAATCAACGACATCTCGTTTATCGTTCCATTCTTTCCTTAAAGGTATATCGGATTGTTCAGTGTCCGTATTTTGAAAGCAGGGTTTTACATTTGCAACTAATTCGGGTTTTGCTTCCCGACGATGGGGCAATGATAGGTCCATTGGAACAAATGGATACGTGGAATTATACATTGAATTTCCCTTAAAATGATTGTTATTGAAGTTCATTGCCCCGGTGGACTCTGAAAATTCATAATTAGGATGAAACATATTGTCACTACAAATCAAACGATTTTTTTCCGTTATTGAATACATTTTTGTTCCGGTTGTAATTAAATCTGTAATGTCTGTATTACTACCAGGATAACAGTTGGAGGTTGAAGCTGTTGCTATACCGTTAATATTAGATAGACTTATTGGGGTAAAATAAGGTGTTGACTGATGTTTCTCTATTCTATGATGTGATATTGTCGGAGAATATGTAATATTGTGATATTGATATGAAGTGTGATGAGGTGGATGTGTTTGATGAACATGTTGTTGTGTATATATATTGTTATATGGAGAAATTCCAAAGTGATGAATTAAAGGCGATACTAACGAATTTGAATTTATATTGGCATTTATAACTGTGGAAGATCTTAAAGGTGATGCAGCCGTTACAGGAGTGTTATTTATTGATGTAGATATATCAATAGTTCCTGAAGCAGCAACAACTGAAGTTTCAAGAATATCGTTGGTTCCTGGAGCAGCTGTAGAAGTCACATTAGTTGATAAAGATGGCACTTTAATGATATTAGATAATACAGCTCCTCTTGTCGATTCCATATTTAAATGTGTTGAATGTAGCTGATTTGATAAAAGTGAGGTACCACTAGTTGAACCCTTTGATTGTTGTAAATTGATATTATGAAATTGGTGTTTTATAGAATTCTGATTTATATTTGCCACGGATGAACGAAGGGTAGACTCACATTGAAGCCACTTTTGAATTTGCCTTCGATGAATATTATATTTTCTGGCTGTAGCACGTTGGTTTCCTTTACAATCACTATCCTTTCTATATGATTCCAATACTTGTAGCTTAAATTGCGGAGTAAATATACGCCTTGATCCCATCTTAGCGCTGTTAGAATTATTAATTCCTTTATTTGTTAGTAATGAAACTTGAGAATTATTTACATTTATTCTGTTATTAATTGATTCTATACTTGTCCCTTCTTTATTTTCATTATTTTGATTACTAACACTATTTTTACTGTTCTGAATATCATAACAATTTTTAAAATTTTGATGATCACTTTCCATTTTATTTTTTAATTTTTAAAATATTTTATATTTTTAATTAAACACATTACATAAAAATAAAGTGTGTTACATATAAAGACAAGTACTTTCGAGCACTATTTATTTTTATTAAAATATTTATACTTTTATAATCATACTTTTATAATTTTTTTATGTATAGTATAATAAATTAAAATGCGTTCCGACAGTTAATTTTGTATATGTGACTTTACACCTTAAAATCCAAATCACAAGTGTAATGCGTTCTATTTCGAATACCCGTTCTAGTTGTTTGACTGTTCAATTATTTTATTTTGCTACCGAAACTATATCTTGGTTGTCGACACTGTGTCTCGTAGAGTAAATAAGCGTGAATATAAAATATTTTGTATTCTTTCACCAATTTTAATGCTCTTTTTAAGAGTGATCGCATTTAGATGGTGCGGGATCAGAGGTGTGAAGGAAAAAAACAGCGGCAAAATAATAAGAACACGTTCGACCACTTCGTTTTTTCTTTTCCAACTAACTAAACAACGATGTAGAGATATAATTCAATGTTTATTTCGCCAGACATTGGTAGACATTCTGGCTCTAGTTATATTAGTTGTATTAGTGTGCTACTATTCACGATTTTTACACATCAATTGTTGTTTTTTGTGTAAATGTATACAAAAACACACACATATACATCTTAATATTCGTACAAATGTAGGTAGAACAAGTACAACTTCTCATTGATTGAAATTCTCGTATCTCACTACATAGAAATCCCATAAATACGTGCATGTGTAAAGTATCTGTATGAATAATACACTCAGTATGAGTTTGAATAAAAAGAATAAGGGAATACAAACATCTGTATGCATATGTATATTAATATAAGTATTTTCATATATGACATACTATAAATACTGATAAACACTTTATATTATAGGAGCAACAGTAGTTTCTGCATTGGATAGAAAATCAAATAATACTAATATAAATATCATAATGTATGGTGTCCATTTTATAAAAAAAAATTGTGTATAATGTTCTATTAAATGTAAAAGTTAAAAATCGCTTTATATTTTACGATATTTTTTATAAATATAAATGAAATACCTAATTGGCAGAGTTTTTACCAAATTTAGACCGATATTTGATTAGTTAATTAATGGATATTTTTAAGCATTGTTCTATGAAATCAATAATTTTTTAGCTTTTTTTTATTAAATTCGGACATCATATTAGAAATATATGATTTCAGTCAATAATTTAAAGTGTTTCAATTACACGACTTTAAGAAAGAATTTTTGGAATCATAGACCGTTATTTTGCTAATAATTTAAAATTAATAATTTAATTTAATAATTTAAACGGAAAAACAAAATTCAAATGTATCAAAATTTAATAATGAATAATCGAAAATATTTCAAACTTATAAATGCAACAATTAAGTCGGCAGAAGTAAATATGAACAGATGTTTAAAAATAATATATGATTTCAGACCCAATGGCAAAATTTGAGGGGACTCCGTAAATTTTTTTTAAGTTTTATTAAATTGTTGAACGTAATCGTTTTTATTCAGATAATACAAATATTAAAAAAGGGCCCGATTTGGTATAATAATTGTGGTAAAAATAATTATTAATTTTAATATTATTTGAACTATTAACATTTTAATTGTTGCTGAATAAATGGATATATTTGGGTTTGTAAATAGAAAATATCCTTTTGTCCAAATCTGAAAACTTTAAAATGTGTCTCCTAAAAGTTATATAATGTCCCAAATCAATCATATTTAGTGACAAATACTTTAAACAAAATTCTACGAATGTGATATATTGTCAAGGATAACAACAGTTATTCCAATAATTAATTATAATTAATTAATTAATTAATTATAACAAAAGAGATAAATATTTCAAAATGAGATTTCCTTGTATTACCTACTTATATTACACCGAACTAAAATCTTTATTTGTAAAAACAATTTTCGCCTATAGCAAATTTATAAACATATAATATAATATCGTGTGAGGATCAGAAGAAATTAACATTTATAATACATTTATTGAAATATTTTTTGCCACTTACGAATATGAAAAAACACAAAAACTTTATATTATATTTTATATAATATTATATCGTTATATTATTATATAGATACAAATATACTTAAATATAAGGTTATTATTTTTATTAAGCCAATCAGAAGAAGCTGAATTTCCGAAAAAGAAAAGGCTGAATAAATTGACACGTGGCATTTTTAAGTTTTAAGAGAAAATTAAAATTTTTTTATATCTAAAAAATTAGATTTTTATTAGATTTTTTTCGTATTTTAAATAAGGTTTTATTATTTTTAAATTGGTACTACAGTGGACTCCAAGTAGTAAGAATGCGCTTTATTAAAATTTTAATTGTCTATACAGTAGGTATAAGCTTTAGTTTCAAACTGCCGACGAATTTTTTTCTACTTTTTCAAATTTTATCCTTTTATTATTCGATAGTACTTTTTATAATCATTTGATCTTATATGTTTTGAATTTATTCTATGGTGATTGTTGAAATTTCGCTGAGATGTTAAGATTTGTTACATGCAACATGTCCGAGAACATGTATACACAATTTTAATTATATTTATGTAACGATTTGATTAAGTATTAAGTTTTCTGTATGATTTATGTTGTAAAAAGGAGTACAATCTCTTTTGCCAGATTAGATTTTATATCGTCATTTTTTCGACTTATGTCCCAAATTTTTTCTTAAGTATTAATCATTTTAAATTTTATATATGTTATCCAAGGTTTTGGCGATGCATATAAGCCATCGTCAAAACTAGGACTAAATTGAAATTGTCTGCCCTCCTTTAATAAATCCAATTCGATAATATTACCAATTAAATTAATCAATTTAATCGTTTCAGTAACAATTAACTTGTTGCAGCATACTTTTCAAAGAAAGTAAAATACATTGAAATAATATATTATCGGAAAATAATTTCAATACGGTCAATGTTTCAAAGACTGAAGTAAAACAAGAAGAATCTTCAATGTGTGCTATTTGAAAGACTGAAAATAGTATAAAAACCCCTTTATATATATATATATATATATATATATATATATATATATATATATATATATATATATATATATATATATATATATATATATATATATATATATATATATATATATATATATATATATATATATATATATATATATATATATATATATATATATATATATATATATATATATTAAACTTTTATACTTTTGTATAGAATGTTACTCATATAAATATATATGTATATACTTATGAACATATTTTTTATAGGGCGCAACCTGCCCTAAACAATATATTTGCCCGCATAAGCGAAGAGCGCCACAACGCCTACATTTTACTTTTCAATTTCAAACACATGTACATACAACCAGAGAGTTTACTCTTCACAAACAGGTTTCTTATACCCACTCTAAAGAAATTTTAAAAGTTCCATGTTGCCATGTTTCAAAGAAATACTTGTTTGCGATCATTTGTTGACGCAATATCATCAAATAGTTCGTTTATTCCCCTTCCCCCACCAAAAATATATATATTCAAGTTACTACCAATAAAATATACACATACACTCATAAATGTATTCGTATGTAGTCAAAGTTTAAATACAGCTCATATGTTGTTTTTGCTTTGATATATAAACACATCAGTTTTATTTATATCTCATCCGCATTTGTGTGAAATTCCATTACAAATACATACATCGTAATATATTTTTTCATTCTGTTTTGGTTTTCTTTGTTTGGTTTGAATTTATTTTTTATTCTATGAATACCCAATGTACACACGAACATTCATTCGTATTTAAGTGAGAATACATATTTGTATATACGAACACAATTATAGATTTAGTTTGATGCGGTGCATTGTTAGTGTTTGTAGAATGATGATAATTTATAATATAACCAAACTGTTTTTGTTTTACTCTTAACTTGTAGCTAGCGTAGACATTAAATGTGGCAACAACGCCAGACCAGGGCAGACTGAATGTCGCCACTTAGTATGATAATGCCAGACACAATGACGACGTGTTGATTTAAGTCGAATTGACTTACCTTATTTTTATAGTATGTATTTTAACGATACAATTGATATGTATGTATATATGTATGTATGTATGGATGTATGTATGTAGATATTTCTGGATTATTTAGTATGTATTCATAAATAGGTATTTACTTATATGAAAAGTTTAATTATTAATTTTTTCATAGGCTACAATAACTGTATATCTCCAAATTTCAAATATGAAAATTTGTTTTGTTTGATCGTATTTTTAATGTTGACAAAGTGAAACACCTTTCTATGTGGATTTTCCAAAGTTTAAGAATTTCAAATGTGCAATGTTTTGATAGATTTTAGTTATAGGTGCGAACAACAACAACAAGATTATTACATCCTATGCACATTATATGTTAATCCTAATCGTGGGAAATACCAATCAGAACTGTATGCTATCACGATTTATGGATTTTCCAACATGCCTGTTTTCAATTTTATGACGGTTTTGGATTAACATATTGCATCTTATGGAAATATTACCTGTATATCATGGATATTCGCACCTTTTTAACAACTGTTGTGAATTAAAAATAATTCCTTCTTTATACCTGACTAATTGAAGGCATATTCTATGTTTAAGCTGTGAATCCAATTTTTATGAATTTACTATTTGTGGTTTAGATTCAACTCTTAGCAGGTATTGCATTATCAAATTCGAAAATGGTTTGATTAAAATCAAAACAATAAAAATAATTCAAAAATACATATTACATATTAATTCAAAACACTTTTTACTACATTAACAAATCATTAAAAAGACACCAATGAGGTTTATAATTGTATCACAAATCGAGCTTTTCAAGCAAAGTGAAATTAATTTCATAAAATTAGCGCTTTTGAATCAACGCGAACTTTATACATATACTCTTTAAACCTTTCAGAACGGAGCTTGTACAGATGTCTATAACTTTACGAACAAAAAGATGTCGATTGTCAATGTATTTCTTTTCGGTTTTCAAATCAATGAAACCTTTTCCTAATTATTGATAAAATAAGATAGATTTTAAAATGTATTTTCTTATTTACTGCTATTAATATACATATACATAACCATATTCGATAAGTCACTACAATGGTGTAATTTTGGTTTGTATATTTCGATTTGATAGCCAATTCAAAACAGTGTATTGGATTTGAATTCCATAGATTAGGTACGACGCTTCTGTCATAATTTGCAAACATATATTCTAACAAGTTATGTGCGCTGTTCAAAGAAACGGAAAATATACGAAATGCTAAAAATTGCTTAAGTTCATATTGTTTTTATTGTATTATAATTCCCAAGGAAATAGAAATTAATTTTTTATTATTAAAAAATTATTCTGTATGAAGCAATTAAAATTCTGAATTTAACATTTTCTACAGCCTTTGAGGTATGCAATACTAGAATTTTTGCTTGTAAGTAGAATAATACTTCATCGTCCCCTTTAAACCTGTTATATATTTCGTTATTATGGCTTTATCTATATAAGAAATTTAAATATATTTTTTCTGCAACAATTTCAGAGAAATGACATAATAGAAACTTCGTTTTCAATAAGTATGCCCGCACCACAAACCAAATATTTCTAACATTTTCTTACTGCGGGCATACTTATTGAAACTTCGTTTTCAATAAGTATGCCCGCACCACAAACCAAATATTTCTAACATTTTCTTACTATCCACGTGTCTATTTTTAAAATATTTGCTCATATTTTGTAATTTTGTCATACTGAGGAAGATATTGTATATAAAATAAAAATTACATGGATTTTATTTTTTCTTGTGTTACTGATCTATACTTTATACGTAGTATCATATTAATGAAGTCCTTGCGTTGGCAGCAGTTGCTATGCAAAGATTTTCGAACATATTCTCTATTCGTACACATATTTCCACAAAATCTTTTGTGAAAATCTTATAATTTTCATATAAAGTATTAAAAAATATTTTTTTTTAGATTATATCGAAACATTTGAAATATTATATAGTTGAATCTTTTATTTCAAAAACTTAAACGGAATTAGTGGAATTTTTAAGACTGAACACCTATAATTCAGATTACTATAGATGTCTACTTTTCAGTTATTTTCTATCTCGAAATGAAAGTAATAAAAGACATTTTAAATTTTATCTACAAGCTATTTAATTATGAAATATTTGTATACATTTTTGTATATAGTCTGTCTTAGATTTTATCATATCCACTTTTCAAAAGGTACTAGATAAACAGTTGTTTTTTGGATATACTCTATCAAAAGTGGTTTTAAGAAAGCAAAAGAAAAGATTCTGATTTGATGATCATTCTTACCACATTTCTTCTTCAACTTTCAATACAAAGGAAGTTTTTGGTGACAACTAAAGAGTAATTCACAATGTTTAGCATAGTGAAATCACCTTTAAATTTTCAGTTCTATTCTGCGTATTTACAATTTTGAACTGTCTAAATCATATAAATAATTTTTAGGCAAATAAATTTTAATAATAGATAAGTAATTGCTCAATATGAGCCGATAGCGATGAGATCCTCACACCCGTGGATGAACAACGATTTACTTCTCTTAATATAAGGCATTAAATCTTCGGATGACACCACCTCTATCATTTCATGAAATTGTTTAGTTTCTTATAATTTATTACCTAGGATAAATACGAATATAATACGACAGATATATTTATATACAAAAATTTATAAAAATATTTCATAAATAAATAAATTTGCATATGAAGTGGCAAAACATACAAACAAACTTTCCCTTAATGTAAGTTTATAATAACTTCACATTCACTTAAAATAATTAAGAATTGTTTGATAAATTTCAGAAAAATTTGGAAACTTTAGTTTAAATGTATTCAGTTAAGAAATAAAAACTTGTATTTTATTACATTTTCTAATGTATTTAATTAGTTCACTCAAAAAATTTTTACATTTACTGTTTGTAGTTTATTTAAAAAGTTTTAAGTAAAGTTGAAAATAAATGAAATTTCAGTTGTTTTCCGAATAAATTTTTTCAACTTTTTAGTATGTTATTCAAAATAACAAACTACCATAAAAAACTATTTTCAGTAACATTTAAAAAATTCAATAATTTTTTGAGACTTTTTGTCTTGTTAATTTTTTTCAATAGTATACATATTTGTCAAAAAATTAATAACTGAAAATTACATCAGAAAATTATATCAGATACTTATAATAAAATTTGTTATATTTCAGTGACACGACATGGCTAATTTAAGATGTTCCAAAAATATAAATTTCGAAAAGAATTGTTTAGATATGAATTATATATAATAAGTAAGAATGCTATATTCGGCTATGCCGAATCTTCAATACCCTCCACCACAAACTCGTGTGAAGTTAATACGTTAGGTTCCATAGACATACATATATTCCATAGATACACATACACTCACAAATGTATATAGTATATAACACCGAAACACTTAATGAGTCACAAAATTAGTTATAATTTTGGCTATAACTTTTTTGCTACTGAACTGCATTTTTCCTACCATATTTCATTGAGCTCTGTAAATTTTTGTGGATGTGAGCAGACAGAGAGATTGACGAAAATCGACTGAAGTTTTGATTTGATGCAAGAGTATATACATTATGGGGTCTAAAATAATTCATTCTTAGCGTTACACACAGAATGACAAAGTTAATATTATCTCTCTACCACTTGTATTGTGGAGCGTTATAAGCTCAAAACTGTTTTCCGGGAAGGGGTCTTATATGGGAGCTACAGCAAAATTTGGACCAAAATTGTTCATATTTATAAAATAAATCATAATGGAATTGATCTTTATTTAAATGTTTTATAAACTCAAACGTGTTTTCCGGGAAATCCCGTTATAAGGGATCTATTTGGAACTTAGCTATGTCGGCCTGTCTGTTGGAGATATTCTCACGTGTAAAATAATTGTCTGAATTCAGTGAAACTTTTGTTTGTGGATTATAAAAGTCTTAAATGTCTAAGTTTGGCTATGGCTCCAATTTAAGGCTTCTTCCCGGACAAAGTCACCGATTCATAATAGCATCAAATTCGAAAAATAACATGTGTTTTTATAGAATTTTTTTTACGAATTTGAAGAATAATGGAATTCTTTATATCACATCTGCAACATAAACTCCTTATATTAGTGAAAATAAATATGCGAAGTTAAATATGTTGCGATAATTTTGAAGCATATTTTTAAATATGCAACATATTTGTAAAGTAATGAAACATATTTGCAAATGTATTACCAAAGTTTTAATGCCATCAAATAAGCAACATTTTTGCAAAAATTAACCATCAATTTACCTTTCAGTTCGTTTACTTAAGCATACCTTAATTAATTAGCACACCAGTACCACCTGTGCCTTACCATCAGGAAAATTTTCAATTTAACAATAATGAAAAACGTTGCTGTTATATTTTTACGTTTTCTGATTAAAAAATTTTAAGTAAGTGCTAGCAAAATTAAAGATTGCAATTTAGGTTTTATTTTATAAAGTTCTCAAAGTTTTCAGGTATCATATGCGGATTTCAGCGAATTAAGGGAATCGAACGATTTGTAGTCATCAAAAAATTTACGAAATATATTAATGGAGTTGGAAAGGTCCAAAATATTATTTGAAATTTTAAGGAAATAATAAGGAGCAAGGTAAACACCTATCGCGGTCGGGCTTTGCTGTATTGGTTACCGTTATAAGAGGTTTTATAAATTGACCATGTGCTTTTGATTTTTAATATAAATAATATACTGAAGACCATAAAATACTTAAGTTTTTAATTGCGATTCGGGAGCCTCCCCTTCCTATATGAAGGTTGGAGTAATCTTTTGTTGTACAATACTTATCAACCCATCGATTGTGTTGTTGTCCGATTTCTCGTCCTTAGGATACATTTGTGTTATATTTTGGTAATATGAGTGCTTGAAATTAAATCCCAAAAAAGTTGGATACCGTTTTCTATAATGATAATTCAGTTAGAGTACGCTTCGAGGCATATAAGGAGAAAAATTATTAAACATATTAGGACACAAAACACAAATACATAAAATCGCTTACATTTCTATTATCACTGTTTGAAATTTCTTTGAAATTAGACTAGCCGTTCGGATGTTTGTAAGGAGAAGAGATTTGTAAGGACTATCGAAATACAAGGACATCGACTATGCTACTTACCACATAAGCACTTAAACCATATGAAATTCTATTTAAATATCTTTAACGGTTTATTTCATTCTCAACTAAAATTTCCAAATTTTATTATACCCTCCACCAACACAATTGTGCACTCTAATAACTACTACAAAAATTAAAAAAAAGAGGAAAGAAGAGAAATAAAAAAAAACAAGAGAAAAATTAAAATAAGAACAAACAAATATTTTTGTTTTTTATAATTAAAATGAAAATAAGTTAAATGACAGTTTGGGGAACCATCTTATAGAAAAATACCGAGATTTCCTGCCGATAAAGCAATGAATTTAAATTTAAATTGAATTTAAACATTTAAAATATGAAAGAACTGGACTTAAGATATCACAACCTATGTTTCTTTTTAAATTATACGAAACAGAAGAAAAACCAGACACATCCTGTATACTCTGCGATATTTGCTGAATCGCCGAGCGATTTGAGAGGAGCCCTTGTAAAGAAACGGCCCTTTTCAAATTGTCAAGAGTTCAGTCATACGAAAAACTACTGCAATCTACGTACTTTATGTGTCGCATGTAATTAAAAAAGGTATTAGTATGAAATGTGGCAATTGTGGTGGTGACGGCTAACTATCGTTGTTGCCCTGTATATAAGGAGTTACCAAAAGTTGAAGAGAAACGAAATTTCGAATTAACACCTGTTTCTTAAGCTATTACTATTCCTACAAGTTCATTAAGTAAAGTTGGTAATGAGAGTGTATGTTTGGTTAATCCATACATTCAACTTGATCCGTCAAATAAGAATATGCTACCGTTTTGAAAGCAAGCTCTCATGAGCGTAATGTTCCACAATATTCGGGAGGTTTGAAAATATTAATGCAAACTTTTACGCAAACAATTACCACACTTAATCCAAATATGACTAACTTCATGACATCCATGCAGAACACTATACAAATCAAAAATGATTCAAATTCTCTTAACGAAGAAATGAATTGTTTGAGAGCATGTTTCTGGAATGCAAACGCTCTACACTTGAATAAATTAGAAATATCAAACTTCCTGCGGAGACATGAAAATGATGTGAAGATGGTCCCAGAAACTCATTTTACAAATAAGTATAGTTTTCAATTTTCAAGATTATTTTTAGACAACTTCCATTCATATCGAATGCTGTTACGGAAACTTAACTCTAAGTTCGACTTATTGCCCGTCGAAATTTTCAATGACCAAAGAAAAATTTGAAGAATCCTTTAACGCTCTAGGAGATCGCTTCTTGTTATATGGAGACTATAACACCAAACATACATATTGGGGTTCTAGGTTGATAATTCCGAGAGGTAGACAATTATATAAGGTACTAGTTGATCGTGCTCCCTGGCCTGTTGATCCTAGTAAAATTTCGGATCTCAATGATTTTGGCTTGTCTAAGTGTAATAATCGAAGTTCAGTAAAATTAAAAACCTGAAATGATTTATCTTCAGAACCTTCACCTATAATATTGATGTATTATGTAGTATTTAATACAAGTAATAGTCCGAAGAATTCTTTCAGAAGAATAAATTGGATGAAATATATTATATCCACACAATTTCTAAGTTTCAGTGTGAGGAAGATGCTCTAGCCCTTGAACATTATAAATCCGAAACTGTTCGAAAGGGTTTAATACATCAGATTTTGATATTGAAGCTTGTTTGTGAGAAGAAGACATTGAAATTCGAGGTCACTAGCAGCAAAACTGAGACTGTCGATTGCAAGTAGAACACAAAGAGGAGGATGATCGTCAATACACGAAATGTGTTAAAAAATTCCAAGTAACAAGCACTTTTTCAACTGAATTCAACTACAAATGACTTTAGAATTGGAGAAACACCTGAACAAATATCAGAAAATGGTAACATAATTGTTATTAGCCCCAAAAATATTAATTCAGTTTATGAACATAATGTTAATATCAGGAAATCGCCTAGATATGATTTAGTTACAGCGACTATGATTAAAAACCTACATAATGTGGCAAAAATAGATTTGTCTAAAATTTTCAATAAAATATAGTTTATTATATACATAATGTGGTGATAATACTGCTGTCTAAAATTTTCAATAAAATATGATTTATTATATACTCATATTATCTAAATAATAGTTACGTTTTCAAATAAGAATTTCGAACAGTCATAGTTTAAAAGTTATGCTAACAAATGTTTCAAAGTTTGAATTTATCACTTCAATATTTTGTATTTTTTTTTTTTTTTTTTTTTTTGAGTAAAATTAGGCTTTACAGTTCTTTATTACTTTTTATTAAAATACAAAGTATTATGTAATTTGAAGCAAACATTTTATTTATAATTTTTACTATTCCAACAAAAAATTGTCAAAATGACCTCTGTGTTAAGATGAGAGCAACATTATTTAAATAATGAGATCATAAAAAAACATTATGCGACAAAATAGGGAAATATGCATTCAATTCCTTAAATTTCATTATTAACACCAATTGATCTTCTATATATATATATATACATATATATATATATATATATATATATATATATATATATATATATATATATATATATATATATATATATATATATATATATATATATATATATATATATATATATATATATATATATATATATATATATATATATATATATATATATATATCTATATATATATATCTATATATATATATATATACAAAACATTCTTAGATACTACGTTATGTACCAAATGAGCGAGATTCCATACTATGTAAGCTATACTATGGTATATATATATATATATATATATATATATATATATATATATATATATATATATATATATATATATATATATATATATATATATATATATATATATATATATATATATATATATATATATATATATATATATATATATATATATATATATATATATATATATATATATATATATATATATATATATATATATATATATATATATACCATAGTATAGCTTACATAGTATGGAATCTCGCTCATTTGGTACATAACGTAGTATCTAAGAATGTTTTGTAAATTTTTTGTGTAGTAGTATTGTTGTATTGAATACAACTCATCATATAATTTGTTCGGTTAGGTGTATATAATAGTAGTATCAAAAATATTCTGATTTAGTTTTCTGGTGTATTTTCCATGAATTTATGTAATATAAAAAAATCAATACTTCAATATAAAATTTCAATACTCTTATAGTTTATGTTGTTATTGTATATACACATACCACAGAAAACAAATTTATTTACCTTACTTACATAAAAAAATGTTGAAAAAGTATATAATAAAACTAATGTTAACATTTTTATAAAATTTGAATGTGTTGTGATATGAACTTGTACATGAATTAAATTATATTAAAATTTCCTTTAATATTGGATTTTAATAGGTTTCCCTATTAAGTTAACTCAGAATAAAAAGTATTAAATTCACTTTTCGAATCATTCGGAGTCGATCGGAGTACTTAAACATAGACTAAGTACTTATTTCTGAATGTACACTTTATTTAACTACTTAGTTTTATTAATTCCAAAATTATCTTTTACCTTTACACAATTTTTTATGAATTTTTAAATATTAATTTCTATAATTAGTGAACCCGAATATAATTGAAAATGGAAAATCAAACTCTAACTTTGCAACAAAACATGAAAGTTCGCATTTAACGGAATATTTCACTTTTGCAGCGCGTATTCAAATTCCTCAACTACAAGGGTATTCCTTGACTAATATTCAAGTCCGCTTAGAAGTTTTTTTCTAAATCAACGGCTTTGGAAGAATAATAGAGAACCAACGAGATCAAACTAAGTTTAACATTACGCTAATGTATATGGATGAAAAACTCTATGAATAAGTTTTTGCATAAATAGCAATACTCCACTAATCAATATGAAAAACTAAAACAACTTATAAGCGGAATTTAGTTGGGTGCAATAAACCTAGACACATCTTAACACAACTACAACGTCCAAATGTAGGTAGTGAAATAATTGTCGGCATTTGTCAAGAACTCCGCCGAAAAATCATTAAAAATTTATTCAAAAGTTAAAGAGCAATTTTCTTCAATTCGGAACAAGTCCCCTATAAAACTTTTTGCTGCCAATAATTCTATCATAACCACATATGGTCAAAAACGTCTGTTGATTTTAATCTAAAAAGAAATCTAGAATGATCTTTTGTCATTGCAAATAGTACTCATAATATTATAGGTGCAGACTTTATTAAACATTTTTAAATAGCTGATCTCAATAACATTGACTCAACAACAAATTTTGTTACTCAAATTTTCGTTGCTAATGAATAATTAGTAGAACAGCAATATAATGATTTTTAGTAAAAATTGCTTTTAAAATATAAGTAATAAACAAATTTTGGTTTAATATAATGTTTATATTGTGAAATGTCAGTTGTGGTGAGATTGTTGTAAAAATTGAATTACTACTATGTAAATTCTATTACGAGATATACATTATTTGGTTTTAGATCATAGGTCGGAAAACAAATTCAAGTGCGGGGGTGCCTGATACTTTTGAAGAAAAATCGAAAAAAATCGGCATTTGTTAATCAGTTGCCTACTATTTTTCTGTGCGAAATCAAAATTTAAAAAATAATCAGAACAATTTGAACTGTTATATATCAATAATCTTTATAATAAAAGAATAAAAATTTCCCTCTAGAAACTCAATGTTTCTAAGTGTACATTGCAAAAAAAGAAGAAAATTTTTTTATATCTATTCTATTTTATAAAATAGAACATAAAAGTGATAAAACTAGTACTAGTTCCATTACCACGTTTTTATTCACAAATTGCTTTTGAATGGATTTGTAAATTTATCCAAAAAGAACTATTAACATTTGAATTTTTTTTATTTTTATTTTTTTTAATTTCGATTTAGAATTTCAATATATGAATTATATTTTCTTAGCAATACATATTGAGGATAAGGTAATTATTTACAAAGGTTCAAAACATGTATTTCCACTAAAATGTATTTTCTTATGAATATTTGTGAAAAAATACCATTTTATTCTAAATTTCTATATATAATTTTTATATTCTGTAAACTTGATTCTTGCACAAAAATTATTTAGAATTTTATACAAAATTCAAACAATATTTTAGATTTTTTGGACCCGAATAGAGTCAAGTTAAAGAAATTATATAGAACAGTCCAAAAATGGTCCAAAATTTTCGTTGGCCTATTTTTCGTAGAAAATTATAAGGGCTATATGTATGTAAAATATTTTCCAATCTAATTTAAAGAAAAACGTTAGCGATTTCTTTTTAAATGCTCAAAATAATTGTTTAACCAATTTTTGACCATGTTTTTAAATAATGTACTTTATTAAGAAAATTGTTCAGTATTTTTAATTTTCTATAAACATTGTTAACAAAAAAAGAATCATATTTTTGAATTTTTTCATTTGAAATGTTATTATAAAAAATAATAATCAATTTTCTCGGAAACCGTTCTTAGGATTTTTTCACATGAAAGTGTCATTTTGTTTCTTAAGTAATCTCTGTCATAATCCAAGTTATGGCCAAACAACGATTTTTCTGATCAATTTGAAGGGTGTTAAATTTTTTCGGAAAAGGTTCGTAAGTTTTTTTGTACGGATGTGTCGTTTTCTTTTTTATGTTATCTTCTACCAATTCCTAGATTCCATTTTATGACTCAGCAACGATTTTATTAACTATTTTGGAGAAGTTCATTTTTTATGACTATTTTGGAGGATATCAATTTTATCGGAAACTGTTCCTAAAATTTTTGCACGAATGTCTCATTTTGTTTCCTAAGACATCTACTATCATAATCTATACAGCTTTTAGCAATCCAATCCTTAGATTCAAGTTATGACCCAACAACGATTTTACTGACCGATTTGCTCGAATGTCTAATTTTCTTTTTTATGTACATATATGTATGTACGTAGGAGGGAGGGAAGGGTGGATTGCATTATCAGCACATCGAAATGCACACCTTCATTCGGTGACCTTATGATCCATTGTGATCCCTTCATTCAACTTGTGGACAGGTTTGGAATCCTGTAAATAAGAAAGAGCGAGAAAAAAATGAGAGAATAAAAACAATAAAAATCAAGTAGGAACTGAATTGTTGAACGAGAAATTAAGAAAAGAAAAAGAGGAAAGTAAAGAGACAGATCTAGTCGCGGAAAATATCCTATTCATATATCTATCCAGCACACTCTTAGAGTGAGCCTAATGAAGGTTGTCAGTTCTAAGACTGCTAAGTCCATGCAGAAATTACCAGTCTAGACACTTCATCCTAGTCAGCTGGTGTCGACTCCAACTAATCCTCGCACATCCAGCAAATTGCTGAATTGATCGAGTACTATTTAATGGCCAACGCCCCGATGCGACAGTGTCCAGTAAAGAATCCGATGGATCTCCTTAGACACTGTCCGTCAGTGTTTAGCAGAAGGTTCGTTCGTGCAGTGTCAATCCTCGGCAACAACGTCCTCGACACTTTACAGTCACTCCTACTCTCCTATTTCAGCTGAGCCCTTCCAAAACCTAACCCCCTTATAACACTAAAGAGGAGACCCATGGGAGGCCTGACCCATATTTGCACGACGCTTAGAGTGCCAAACCACCACGAGCTAGCTCATCAGCCACTTCACTGCCGATCACGTCGCAGTGTTCCTACACTCCCTTACCATCGCTGATCTTATTAAGTGGCCTGTTATGGCCGTCAGTGCCTGGCAACTTTTCCCGGAGAATGTTCTTACTGAATTATCTCGAAACCGATTTTTTCCATTGTAATCTACACAGCTAACAGTGAAAAATCCTTAGATTCCAAGTTTAGGCCCGGGAACCATTTTTGTAGACCATTTCGGAGGAGCTCAATTTTCTTGGAAACTGTTCGTACGATATTTTGCACGAATGTCTCATTAATTTTCTTAAGTCATCTAATATAATTATATTTACAGCCAGCCATTCCTTAGATTCCAAGTTACGGTCCAGCAACAATTTTTCTGACCATTTTATAGGAACTCAATTTTCTCGGAAATCGTTTGTACGTTTTTTTGCACGAATGTCTCATTTTGTTTCTAAAGTTATCTATTATCATATCATAGATTCCAAGTTATGACCCAGCAACTATTTCTCTGACCATTTTGTAAGATCTCAATTTTCTTAAAAACTGTTCGTACGATTTTTGCACGGATGTCTCATTAAGTAATCATAATATATGCAGCTTAGATTCAAAGTTATGAGCCAACGATTTTTAGAGGAGCTCAATTTTCTCGAGAATATCATTTTGTTTCTAATGTTTCTTAACTTTATTTTAAATAATTTTTTTTGATCAACATTATCTTTTACTTTTGTTTTAATTTTTTTGCCATAAATGTTGAGTATTAATATTTTTTCAATAAATGAAAAGTATTTTTTTATAAAATATACCATTGGCGACGAGGACAAAAATGGAGAATCAGTGGATAACTGAGTTAAAAGGAACAGCTAGAAAGTGTAAAATTGTATGTAAAAGAGAAACCTTTGATTGTGAATTTTCTGTTGAACTAACAAGTGATATTTTAATGATGATGATTCAACTTGTAGGAGGTATTGCATATTGCCGAGACGTTTAAACTACTCAAAATACGCTTTAAGTATTAAATAAGATCAAGCCGTAGATGCTGAAAGCATCACATAAAATATAAGCATCAAGGTAATGACATCAAGCGGCAATGATAAGCATGTAGCGGTTGTTTCAGGAAACATGATAAGGCAAGTTACAAGTTCTTAAAAGCAGTGTTTTATTTTTAAAAGTGGGACATATAGCATCGATATGTACATATAAATCTAATTTTAAAGGTTAATAAAATCAGTAAATTAAGAAAAGGATATTAAGACATATAGTTCTTCAGATGATAATAATTACACGATCTGGAAATAGAATGTTAATTTGAGTTAAAACAAATGATTAGGATTTGAGATTTCAATTTGAAGCAGGAGCTATGCGATCTGTTATTGGTTTAGATAGCTATAGGCATTTTGAAATCTGTTAAAAAATCGCTATTATTAAAAATGAATTAAAAATGGTAAATCGTTTTCTTAGATCGGTTTGTTAAATGCTTATTTATAAATAGAAATGGATGACGAATTAAAAAAACTTCTTGTTGTAAATACTCCTTTAGGTCTGTTTGAGTATCAAAGATTACCATTTGGTGTGGCAAGTGTCCCTGCTATATTTCCAGTTTAATTGAACAATCAATTTGTAATATTCCGGGATGAACAAATTATTTGGATGATATTATATGAACAGATGATTTAACAGAAAAAACAAAAATCTTCGATTATTATTTAAAACACTAAAAGGAAGTGGTTTTCGCTGTAATCTAATAACATGTTGATTTTTACAACCAAGAATTGAAAATATCGGTCTTGTCATTGACAGTTCGGAATTTATATTTCTGAATCTGGTACTGAGGCCGAATTGCAACCTTTTATGGGAAAAGTCAATTATTATGGTTCTTAAAAACGATTAAACTATTAAACAAAATTGTAATGCAAATGCTTTATTTAGTCAATTGAAGGTGTCAATTTAAACAATATTTCTCCTGATTTCAAAAAAATGCATAGTAAAATGATAGTATTTTAAGTATAGTTATGAATGGTTGGCCAGAAAAAGTATATGGAGAATTGCTTCCATATTTTCGCCATCGTTTAAAAATAATACAGAGCAAAGGTGTTCTAATTATGGACACGAACTTCAGTCGTATTTTAATACCTAATCAGTCAAGAAACAAATTTTACAATTTTTACACCATCGTCATTGGTGGCCTCGTATTGATGATATAATGTCTAACCTTGTATTTTTTTGCAATGCGTGATATATATGTAGTCCTGATCCTCCAAGTCTCTTCTTGGTTAAAGACAACATTCTATCGAATATCTACCTGAAGCAACAGTAACATATAGTTGAACAAAGTTCAGCTCAAAAGAATTATATCACTTTTGAATAGAAAAAGAAATTCAACACCTCACAACAGTAGCTTTTCATCCTTCTTCAAAGGGACAGGCTAAAAGATTTGTTCTTTTAAAACTTTTTTAAGGAAGCAACTTAAGGACAGGGTTGGAATCCTGTAGAGAAGAAAATATAGAGAGGAAAGAAGAAAAAGAGACAAATCTATGCGCCCAATTTATCCTATTCACGTATATCCGTTGGCTCAATAGCCAGCTCATCTTCAGGATAAGCTTAGTAAGGGTTATCAGTTCTATGACTGCTAAGTCCTTCAGTCCATCCAGAAATTTACGGCCCATTTCCATTCATGGCCAACGCCCCAATGCGACAGTGTCCAGTTAAGAAACCTATGGTTCTCCTTAGACACTGTGTATCAGTACCCAATAGGAAGTTCGTTCGTGCTGAGTCAATTCTCGACCACACCGTCGTCGACACTCTACAGCTACTCCTATTCTCTCATTTCTGCCGAGCCCTTCCTAAAACCTTATCCCTTATGACATCAAAGAGAAACCCAAGGGAGGCCTGACCCTTTTACAATTGCCCGACCCTACGAGTGCCGAACCACCACGAGCTATCCCATCAGCTATTTCATTGCCGACCACGTCGCAGTGTTGCGGTGCCCAGCATAGTCTTGCCGAGTGAGAGTCCATTAATCTCATTAGAGTATTTCTACACTCCCTTACCAGCGCTGATCTCACAAAGTGGCCCCTTATAGCCTTCAACACCGCCTGATGCCAACGTAAATGTTGACAGTCGTCCCGACATCCACATATTCCATTCCTGCTCCGCAGCCCTAATGACTCCCAGAATTTCGGCTTGGAATATGCTACACTCATCAGAAAGCCTATATGACCTCCTTATATCATGTCCCACTAGGTATATACACGCTCCTGTGCCTACTTTCATTCTGGACCTATCTTTGAAGATTGCATAGCCAGTAAAAATACTATCCGAGAATTACATCCAGCAGCACACCTCTGCACCTTAGATAGAAGATCCCTTCGGATCCCAGTCTCCATTTCCACCCACCACACTTTCGGCCAGCCAAAATTCCACACCCCCCAATATCGGAGGCCTAAATCCCTCAAGCCCATACCTTCATATTAGCCATAAAGGGTTAAGAGTACTCCACCCTAAGGTGTGTAAGATGAGAATTCCCTAGGCTAGATTCGATAATCCGGCTCTTCAGCATCATGACTATCCATCCAACCAGGAAATCATCCACATCCAAGTTCCAGAGAGCGTCATCAATCGCCTTAATCGTTATATTATTGAAAGCTTCTTCGATATCCAAGAACACCGCCAGTGTATATTCTTTATACCGTAGACTGCGTTCAATGCAACTTACCACGTCATTAAGAGCCGTCTTAACAGATCTACCCTTCAGGTAGGCATGCTTGTGTCAATAACATAACGCCAGAAGCGATCGGTTCAATGGCTTAAATTCCTGCTGGAGTGTGTGGATAAGTTTGATCCGCGACATGATTGATTCTTTTGGTAGTATCCTTTGGGATTGAACCAGAGGTTTCATCTGAATTTGAATCAGACTTATGCTCCTTCCTGACACCATCCATCGTGGACTTCATTTTGTCCGTTGACATTTGTGCTTGGCTTAAGCTGCTACTTAGTGTACTGGGTTGATAAGTTGTCACAGAATCAGGTTCTCCATCGCTTTGAATGGTTAGTGATCCATCATCTGTGACTACCCATAGCCCAACAGGATTTGACAATCCAAGGATCGTACTGGTAGAACCATAGGATCTTTCAAACCTGTTAATGTTCTTCCTTTGCTTACTTATCATGTGTATATCCCTACTCGTGAGGAGTGTGAGGAGTCTCTTTTCCATTTCTAGATTTCTCCTCCGGCGAGTATTACCGCCTCTTGCCAAACTAGCTTCACGGTGCTCTTATCCTGATCAGAGGAGTCTGTCTGTGACTTCACAGCTTCTTGTATGGTTAGTAATGGCTGATCTTTCTTTAGATTTTGACTGCAGACCGAAATCGCAGTAACTTCATTGTCCTTATCTGTATCAAAAGCAAGATTACCCATTAACTTTGCCGTACACGATTCAGTTAAAAATAAGTCGTTAGACAGACCCAGGAGATCTTCATGCATGGAATCCTTCTGTAACATGTCTGCATGTTACAGAAGGATCCCATGCAGTCCGTCCAATTTGGCGTTGATGCTAGCATCTGTTGCCCTAGCGGATGGACTAGAATCTCCCTGGACCTTACCTATCTTATCGGGGGTGTTGTCAGTTCGTGTTCTATTTGCATTGCCGTTTCCGACATTTACATTCTTTCCGTTATTCGTTTTATTTTCTTTTTCCATACAGTCCTATGAGTGTGCACGTAACAAAAAGACCATCGCATGCCTGGACCAGATAGTATTACAACCAAATCGTGCCAAAGGTATTGGAGGGGAGCTGTTAGATACCAGTTTCTTTCAAAACTCTTACTGATATACACGACCTCAACACAGCTGCCTACCTTTTCCCTAAAACTGTTACTATTTCAATTGATCGACGGGTATCTCTAAGATACCAGGATTAGATTAGTCATGAAGACTGTTGCCTGTTGACAGTAGAATACGATTTACACCCAAACCCCCCTAACCACCACTTGGGGACTCGTCTGATGGGAGTGAAATAGGAAAACTCCACACAAAAACTTCGTACGATTTCTCGCACGAATGTGTCATTTTGTTTCTAAAATTATCTTCTATCATGATCTATACAGCTCATAGCGAGCAACGATTTTACTGACCATTTTGGAGGAGCACAATTTCCTCAGAAATTGTACGAATGTCCCATTTTATTTCTTAAGTTATTAGCTTTCTTTATCTGTACAGCTTATAGCGAGCCAAACTTTAGATTCCAAGTTATAACCCAGCAACAAATTTAATTGACCATTTTTGCGTTTTTTTGCACGAATGTCTTATTTGTTTTCTCAATTCATCTGCTATCTTTATCAGTACAGCTTATAGCGAGCCAATCCTTAGATTCCAAGTTATGGTCCAGGAATGATTTTACTTACTATTTTGGAGGAGTTCAATTTTCTTGGAAACAGTTCGTAAAATTTATTGCTTTATTTGCTAAAGTCATCTACTATCATCCATTTCCACGACAGCTGGTTTTTCATACCGGAATGACCCGAAATTCTTCAGCCAAGGACTGTCACCTCAACAACGAAAGAGAGAAGTACATTTTTAATATAGGAGCTCAATTTTCTCGGAAACTGTCTGCATGATTTTTTGCAAGAATGTCATTTTATGTCTTTAATTATCTTCTATCGTAATATATACAACTTATATCGGACCATTCCTTAGATTCCAAGTTATGGCCCAACACCGATTTTACTGATCAGTTTGAAGGAGCCAAAATTTCTCGGAAACTCTTCGTACGATTTATGTTTTAACATCAGCCTTTTTATACAATAATCTATAATGTGCTTCAAAATCAAAATCTGAGTCGATTTAGCCATTTCTCTCTTCCCGTCTTTAAGTTGGAAACGTTCAGAATAATAAATCGAAATCAATAAAATTTAGCCAAATTGTTTGTTATTTTCCCAAACAGTTTGTCATTTATTTAGGAATAAATGTATAATATACAAAAATATAATTTGATAACTTTTGAAGTGTATTTGAATGTGTAACCTAATACATTTTTTATAGTATAAACATTTTATTACATTCTCAATAACATGAACATCAGATTTATTTAGGTTGTTTGAAATTAAGGGCAATTAAAACATTTTTTTATATAACATGGGTAAATTATACCAATATATAGAAAAATAAATCTGCACTAGGTCGTCCATATTTGCATGAAAAAAAAATATATAAAGAGGTGCATGCTTTCTTTTCCAAAATTTTTTGGTCATCTATTTTATTTATATTTTAACCTATAAATAAATAATATATAAAATATATTTCCTTTTTCAATTTATTAAAATATCCTTTTTAATATTCAAAAATCGTAAAACACTCTATTTGCTAACATATGTATATATGTTTACATATAAAATAATTTGTAGGTCTATTATTTTTTTAAGAACTGAGAAATTAAATCAACAAACTTCGACGGTTGATCGAAATGAACTAAATGACCTGCATCTAGCCAATGAAGTTCGGAGTTTGGAAATAATTTTTGTATCTGGGGCCAACTATTCGGACTGAAAAATATAATAAACATTTCTTATTAAAGTTTTATATTGAATATAATTTTAAACGTACTCTACAAAATTTGATTTGGTTCCACATACGAACATCATTCTTCCTTTGTAAGGTCCAAGACTACCAATTTCTTCCATGAAGTTGCTGAAATGTTTTAAATTTGAATGTAATGCGTCAACATTAACTGCCCATGTAAATCTGAAATATTACAACAAAAATGAATTGTTTAAAATGTGTATACATAAAAAAGTGTTAATCATTTTAATATTTTACTATTTTTGCACAGAATTATTTGCTGAGTTTTAAATGGTTTGTTATTTTCAATTATTATAAGGATAAATCCGTTAATCCATAATCCGGAATGAAATTATTTTAAGACCAGAGTTAAATATATATATATATATATATATATATATATATATATATATATATATATATATATATATATATATATATATATATATATATATATATATATATATATATATATAATAAACATTTCTTAGATATACAGAATAATCGAAAATAATATCACTTTGGGAGTGAGAATGATTGTTTATGGTCTTTTTTTCCAATTTAATATTATAAGAGCAAAAATACAGTTCTATATCACTAATGAAGAATATTTTAGATTTTGTAAAACACTTCAAACAATCAAAATATCCTGAATGTCTTTGGTACTTATAATCAGCAGTTTTAATTTACTGCATTAGATAACGTATTAATGTATTGTTGTTGATGTTGAAATAATTAAAGAATTAATAGTTAGAGTTAAAAGTGTTCATATTTTTATCAATACTAGGATGTTGTTGACAAACTCTTCCTATTTAATGTTATACATTGCCTAATAACACATACTTGATCTAACATATATTTAAAATTAAAGGCTAACAATCTTTAAATATATCTTCACTCACTTAACGAGGGAAGCCGCACAGGTGCAGCGTAGTTTACCCTATGTCTCGTCGGGTTAATGAGTAATTGTCAATATATTTCCATATTTTGAACTGATGGGCTTCCTTGAATAGCGATTAAAAAAGCTATGTCTGTTATTATTACCGTGCTTTTTACGTAATATATCTAACGGAATACATTCTGGCCTCGCACTGGCCTGACAATTCTGCTTTGAAAATTTAGAATTAGCTATTATATCACTTCCTGTCAATAGTTTCGACTAATTTTATATCAAAATATTGGAAATATTAAATTTGCAAACAAACACAATAGAACAATTATTGTTAAGAAATAAGCACAAGATTTTTGTAACAAATTTTCGTTGGATTCAAATTAAATGCCTTACCCATAATAATTTTTCTCTGAAAATCCTTCTCCTTTTATACTAAAAATGTACAGGTTTAAAAGTATTACTTTCACCAACTTCAACCAGCCTGTGAATTCTTTTAACTAAGGTCTTTCTTCATTTTCGGTATAGAATATAGTATAGTAAATGATTCCGATTGTGGAAGATAACGTATTTGCCCTTATAATAATTAAAATATTATAATCTGAAATTTGCATTCCAAGCAAAGATGAGGTCAAGTACAAAAAAAATGTTTTCAAAGAAAAATAGATAAAAAATAGATAATAGATAGGGTTGGAATTCATGAATTTAAAATGTTTCATATTTTTTATGATATTTTCACAAACTGTATGTTCTTCCTAATTATTTTTTCATTTATGTTAATATACATACTTGTTTTATGAAAATAATGAATTACACTTACTTGTTGCTCCTCTTAATTATTTGTTCATTTATGTTAATATACATACTTTTTTAATGAAAATAATAACTTGACACTTACTTTCCATTTATTTTCCGTAGATTTAATAATATAAAATCAACGGTCTCTTTTTGTGCTACAACCTTTTTTATCTCCAACTCTGCAAATTTTCGACCATCGGTCATAGATAAATCTGTTGGTATATTCAAATTTTTCATTGCAAGAAAAATCTGTTCCATTTGGAAAAAGTCTCGAGGAATAGAAAGGGGAGAAATATCAACGATTATGCCATCTCTTACATATTCTGGCTGCAATAAAAGGAGATACGCATATATCTGATAAAACAATAACAATTGCTGATAATTCTTACATATTTTAACGCTAAGTACATCATTGTTCTCCCTCCCATACTATGACCCATTACAGATGCTTCTGGTATTTTCATTTGCTTCATCAGTTTAATAACATCTAGAGCCATATACATAGAACCATGTTCGCTTACATGAGGTGATTCACCATGATTTCTGGCATCTAGTGCGATAATCTAAAAACAAAATTATATTTTATTAACACTTGTGGACAAAAATAAGGTTCAACATTTGAGGTTTTCTTTTGTGCTTTGCTGAAAAATATATATAAATATATGACAGCGCGATCGTAATGAATATACTAGACTATGAATAAAAATTCATAATATATTGTTTAAGGAACAGTATTTATATCAGAGCAAGGAAAATCTGAAATTGTAAAAAACGGAATATATTATCGTAAAGCCAAAAATATGCATGAAAGCAGTCTTTTCGTAAACATTACATGATGTAAATTTTGGTATTTTTAGAACCCGTTGTAACAAATGAATTCTTCAACATTCCCTGGAGCATCAGCAATGTAAATTAAGTTCCAAAAAATCTGCTAGAACATACGTTTCATCATCCCTTATGCAGCAAGGTTATTTTTATAAAACCTGACTTCAATTTTCGAGATCTGTTTTTAGGCTGAAAGTTTAATAAGCATTAAATAACCAGGTAAAGATGGTATCAATATATTAAAGTTTATGGCTTTTAATAAACATTTAATAAAAAAATACACCATACGTACTATCTCGTGGGACCAAAATTATTAAAAGTAACGAAGGAAGGCAAAAACAAATCGGACGTTTACCTTAGGACGGATGTTGCCACTGTAGTAGACTTGGACGATGTCGTTGACCTGCTGGGTGTACATAGAGGCATACTCCAGCAGCAGGATGACATTATCGGTTTGTGTGAAGATTCACAGAAGGAATGGGCGACCTATTTCTGGACTTTGACGAAGATTAGAAAATCACTGTGATCTCTTCTACTAGTATGAGCATAGTTGAGATCGATTCAGTTCTTCCTAAGTCGGATAAACAGAAGACAGGCGATAAAGAGATTGCCCAAAAATCTGTTCGACAGGACGCTCTGGCACAAGACAAGGATGTATCAGGAAATTAAGAAAAAAAAACCGACCGTAGATCGACAGGGCTAAGAATGTAACTAAGGCCTCCTTGACTTTTCTATACAAGATGGTCAAGAAAAATCCTGGTCCATTCTCGGAACGAGGAAGTACTGGAGAAGTGTCACAAAATTTTAATGAATTTTTGGATCGGCCAGTGCTCTTCCATGAATCAGAAGCGGAAAATGTGCTGATAAATCATCGGAGCCTAAGATAAATAAGTTTGTCTTAGCTAAGGCTGATAAGTCAGCAAAAACTGCTACCGTGTTGAAGCATTCCCGCGACAGCCTTACCGGTATGACCGAAATTCTTCGGCCAAGGGATGTCAACTCAGCAACGGAAGAGAGAAGTACATTTTTAGTATCGAAGCAGCACATTCCGGCTGTACTTCTCCGTTTATTACTGGTCCGCGCCGGAATTGAAAGAAATTCCGGACCATGGTTCTGCTCAGTGTGCAGGACTGCTTGCATCACATGTCAATACACTTGTTCTGGACTGAGTCATCATAGGGAATGGTTGGGGAACTTTGTTGCACCATGCTGCCAGCAGCAACATAGTGATTCTGCGTCAATATCATCGTCTTACGCAATTCCACCATCCTCCCCAACGCCATCTCATCAGTCGCCACTCACACCGGTGATTGCAGTCCGAACACTTGAGGTGATATCGATATTACAGTTTAACTTTAAAGTCTCCAGGACAAAGTATCTGAGATAACCCGATTCATGAGACAACACAACAACGTCTTCATAATAAATAACACGGTGCTTTATAGAAGTCAATCTCTCGATTTGACATCCAGAGATCAATACTTTGAAATTGTTCCACCAGTAGAAAGCTGTCAAATAGGCTACCGTTCCGATATTAGGACTATATTGAATGACAACATCCTATTAGCCCTCCTCAGGGACATAAACGCGCATTATCAGCTTTAGCACTCGAGGCTCGGGGACGACCAAAGAGGTGCCCTGTTAGCGGAACAAATAGATGAATCCACCTTCTGCACATTGAATGACGATGACTCCACACGGATTATGAGTATTTACGCTAGCTCGCCAGATATAACCTTAGCGAGTACTGGTCTGATAAACTGCAAAACCTGGCAAACCGTAGTATCTCTGGGGTTAGACCACCTACCCATAATCGTTTCCTTGAAGCGACCCAACGATTTCATCGTTTCTGAAGAGAATTTACCGACCGCTGCTTTGGTGATCTACCTGCTCCCTCAAATGTAATAGCCGAGAGGAAATTCAGCGAAACCATCAACGCAGCAGTCGCTCGCTTTGTGCTATCTGAGAGAATATCCGTAGTGCGTCCGCACTTCCCTGTCGAAGCAGCAAGTCTCGCAGATGATATCCGCAATACCATCCCGATCGACCCCAGTATTGCTCAGCTGAACAGTGAAATCAGAAGGTTTGTAAATAAGGACAAGCGGAATAAGTGGTTAAACCACCTTAGCAAATGCAAACTAGGTACTGGTGTAAATAAACTGTTTTCGACTGTCCGATCTCTCTCTAATCGCAAGAAGAAGGAAGATAGAATTGTCATTAATTTTGCAACACAACCATTTTCGACCCTAAGGATTACCCACGAGCTTTTGATACGGTAAGTCATACAGTTCGCTACCAGGACATCCTGCAGTCCCCACTGTCAAACAACATGAAGAGATGGATTGTGAATTATTTAAGTGGACGTCAGTTATTCATCCCGTAGGAGTACCAGAGGGCGGTGTCCTATCACCACTCTTGTTTAATTTTTAGCTCTCGAAATTCGCAGCGTCTTCACTAAGAATATACGTGATAACATATGCAGATGACTGTACGATAACAAGATGCAAAGTAGCAATAAGGTCCTCAAGGGATTAGTCGACAGTACTTAGGGTATGGGTAAAGAAACCTTATTGGCTACATATAAAATGATTTGCCGGCCAGTGTCGAATTATGCTGCTGTAGTGGATACCATCGCTATGTGACACGCAGTGGAAAAATATCCAAAGCTTTAAAAATGCAGCCTTACGAACTATAATGGGCTCAATTTACCATCTGCATGAGGAAAAAAGATCCTTCCAATAAAGTTGTAAGCAGTTCCTTCTAGGATGCCAACGAGGCATGTAAAAAAGGATATTCTTATATGCAAGATCCTTTAGATCAGAATTCGTATATGACAGTTTTGAACGACATTCACAGAGACGCCTCTGGTGAAGGACCACATGATATACGACATCTTTTAAACTCCCGGTAAAATTCAACTTCATTCGGTCCTGAAGATCTATGGACCCAACCAATCGAATTGAAAGATCCTTTGGCCTGGAGTTGAACAACATGAGCCAAAAGTGATAAATACACCATTTCTTTCCAGCTCTTACAACAACAAAAAGACCAATCAGCCAATCATCTTTCCTATTGAAGACATTGGAGAGGCTAATTGATCTTTATCATAGGGAATCGATTGATAAACGTCTTATAAGTAATGCTAAACATGCTTTCATGAGGTCGTTTACTTTGTTAAAAGGGGCTTACAGTATAAGGAGTATACGTTGGCATCTTTTTTGCATATTGAGGGAACCTTCAATAACATCACGATAGAGGCGATCAGTGGGTCATTTGAGAAACTAGTGGTCCATACTGTACTGGTTGATTGTATTAGGATGGTGCTTAGTAGGATGTGATTGAATCAACTTGGGGAGATAGAAAAGCTAGAAAGTTGGTAACTAGAGAAACTCCACAAGGGGTGTTTTGTCATTCCTCTCTGCGACTTTTTGTTTCGAAATTCAACAAATGACTGAAGTCCACACAAATAATTCAGAATCCATCTCTTCTTATTGTTCGGCAATGAGGACTGAAGGATGTCCTGTAAGAGAACCGTATGATTTACTGTATCAAAAGTTTTTGATAGGTCAAGAGCCACCAGGATTGTACGTTCATAAGGTTTCTGCTGTTTCAAATCATGCACGATCTGAGTGGTTACGGCTGTTAATGCTGTTGTTGTACTGTGCATTTTACGGAATCCATGCTGGTGGCGAGCGGCTGTAAAATGACAGTTCAGCTGGGGTAAGAGAAGAGTCTCAAGAGTCTTTGCGATAGGTGACAATAGGGAAATCAGCCTGTATGATTGTCCCTCATTCGCATCTTCCCTAGGTTTCAAAATGTGAATGACTCTACCCACTTTCCAAACATGGGGTATTAACTTTCAATGACAGATTGGAAACCGTTGTCAAGTACTCAACTCTCCGCTCGTTAAGGTTCTTTAGCATTAGCATTGATATTCCGTCGGGGCCAATCGCTTTTGATGGTTTATCCGCGTAGATGGGCTCTGCAACTTCTTGAGATGTAAATATAGGCTACTGGCGGAACATGAACATTATAGAGCTCGGGATCCACATTTCCCGACCTGACTGCAATACCTTGAATTTCAAGGTAATGATCTCTGGATGTCAAATCGAGAGATTTGAGCTATATATTGCACTGTTATGTATTATGAAGGCAATGCCTCCAACTTTACTTCTGGTGCGGTCTTTTTGGAGAACGTTGTATCCGTTACAACTATGTAGACTACGCAGCGACTACGAAGTTGTGTTGTCCCATGAATCGGGTTATCTCAGTTTCTTTACCCTGGAGAACATTACAGTTAAACTGTAATATCGATATTACCTCAGGTGTTTTGACTGCAATCACCGGTATGAGCGGCGACTGATAAATTGGCTGCTGTTGTTGTTTCTGCTGCAGTTGTGGTGATTATGTTTGGGATAATGGTGGAGTTGAGTAAGATGATGTCGATGACGCACAATCACTTTGTTCTGTTGGCAGCAGTCTCAGTCCAGAGCAAGTCGTGAGATGACACCAGCGCAAACAAGAGTTGCACCTTAACTGTAATGACATGTGATGCAATCGGTTCTGGCACACTGAGTAGAACCATGGCCTGGGATTCTTTTCAATTCCGGCGCGGACCAAGCGGATATTAAAAATGTACTTCTCTCTTCCGTTTCAGGGGTGACAGTCTTTGGACGAAGAATTTCGAGTCATTCCGGTACGAAGAACCGGATCTCTCGGGAATGTACGTTTGGCTATTGAGGCACAAAAGACTGGTTTAGTTGATGAGTATAGGTGCCTTCTTGAGAAACGACCCATTTTTTCAAACAGTCTACTTTTACCTTTAAATCTATTTCTGTATAATGAGGGTGCATTTAAACGCATTATGGCTATGATAGGGTGCCCCCGGACAATCTTTTCGGATAATGGCACCAATTCTGTAGGCTCAGGCCCGCTGGAGCTCCACATATGGGAGGTTTATGGGAAGCCGCTGTCAGAAGCTTTAAAAATCATTTTCGAAAAGAGGTTCACAATGTGAAGTATACCTTTGAGGAACTTTCTACAGTAATAGCTCGTATTGAATCTTGTCTTAATTCTCGAACACTTTTTCCCATGAGTGATGCTCCTGACGGTCCCGTGGCTCTCACCCCTGCACATTTTCTTATATGATCCCCTATATTGGCTCCATCATAATCTTCAATTTGATTAATAGATATCGGATAGTAAAAGTCTTAACTCAACATTTCTGTCGTCGGTTAAAGGAGGAGTATTTGGCTAATTTGCTTAAGCGATATAATGGACATATCCACAGCGCGACTTAGAGGTCTAGTTGTTTTACGGAATGAGCAAATGTCACCCACGTTGTGGAAGTTAGGTTGGGTTGTAAGAATTTACCGTGGTAGTGATAACCATGTTCGCGTCGCAGATCTTCGCAACGAAAATGGAGTGGTAAAGCAACCAATATATAGAGACCTTAATAACTTAACACTTTTCCCGTCTGTGGAAGAAAGACTTGTAGTAAAGCGACCAAAGAAACTTGTCATTCTATTTTTTTACTACAGAATAGCTTTTAACCTCAACCTCCTTCTAAACCGAATGGAGGTTGAGAAAGCTGTTGTTGGTATCACCCATGAATTTAAATCAAATGTAACCTCATCGAATGATGATAAAATCGTGCAAAAAGTATTTGAAGCTTAATCGAATCAGATGACAAAATATCCTGGACTCGCTCTAGGTGCCAAAAAAGACTCTGGTTCGATATCTGCCTTTAACATCGAATAAAAACCAATCCGAGCATAATTAGTGTAGAATTCGCAAAAACGCGCATTTCTTAAATGTTTGCAGGAAGTTTATAAAGATGTCGTACGAGAGAAGAATATGATACACCATACTGATCGTTGCAAAATTGTTTGTTGTTACAAGGTGGACTGCAATGTTAAGGTTAGATTTTTCTCTTTCTGTATAAAACTTTAATACAAATTTTCCTAATACTGTTTTAGGATTTATTCTACTACTTATATTTCACCTTTGATGATAATAGTGTTATAAATCTTAACCGTATTATGTTTGGCCATTTTACTTGTGGTTTGAACGTTTTATTATGAAGTGGCTCTGTTAAAGATTAACTCTATGGTATTATTTGAATAAATTAATATTTTTCTTTTTAATAAAACACGAATTTTATATTTGTTTTTCATAGCCTGTTCATAAGTCTTTTTGATTTTTTGACAAAATAAATATAATTATTGCCCAGTTCTTATTGGAAAAAATATTTATTAATATAAGTAATATACTGTTGCATGCATAGTTGCCAGATAAATTTGGATAAAAAAAAAAAAAAAAAAAAAAAAAAAATATATATATATATATATATATATATATATATATATATATATATATATATATATATATATATATATATATATATATATATATATATATATATATATATATATATATATATATATATATATATATATATATATATATATATATATATATATATATATATATATATATATATATATATATATATATATATATATATATATATATATATATATATATATATATATATATATATATATATATATATATATATATATATATATATATATATATATATATATATATATATTTTTTTTTTTTTTTTTATCCAAATTTATCTGGCAACTATGCATGCAACAGTATATTACTTATATTAATAAATATTTTTTCCAATAAGAACTGGGCAATAATTATATTTATTTTGTCAAAAAATCAAAAAGACTTATGAACAGGCTATGAAAAACAAATATAAAATTCGTGTTTTATTAAAAAGAAAAATATTAATTTATTCAAATAATACCATAGAGTTAATCTTTAACAGAGCCACTTCATAATAAAACGTTCAAACCACAAGTAAAATGGCCAAACATAATACGGTTAAGATTTATAACACTATTATCACCAAAGGTGAAATATAAGTAATAGAATAAATCCTAAAACAGTATTAGGAAAATTTGTATTAAAGTTTTATACAGAAAGAGAAAAATCTAACCTTAACATTGCAGTCCACCTTGTAACAACAAACAATTTTGCAACGATCAGTATGGTGTATCATATTCTTCTCTCGTACGACATCTTTATAAACTTCCTGCAAACATTTAAGAAATGCGCGTTTTTGCGAATTCTACACTAATTATGCTCGGATTGGTTTTTATTCGATGTTAAAGGCAGATATCGAACCAGAGTCTTTTTTGGCACCTAGAGCGAGTCCAGGATATTTTGTCATCTGATTCGATTGAGCTTCAAATACTTTTTGTACGATTTTATCATCATTCGATGAGGTTACATTTGATTTAAATTCATGGGTGATACCAACAACAGCTTTCTCAACCTCCATTCGGTTTAGAAGGAGGTTGAGGTTAAAAGCTATTCTGTAGTAAAAAAATAGAATGACAAGTTTCTTTGGTCGCTTTACTACAAGTCTTTCTTCCACAGACGGGAAAAGTGTTAAGTTATTAAGGCCTCTATATATTGGTTGCTTTACCACTCCATTTTCGTTGCGAAGATCTGCGACGCGAACATGGTTATCACTACCACGGTAAATTCTTACAACCCAACCTAACTTCCACAACGTGGGTGACATTTGCTCATTCCGTAAAACAACTAGACCTCTAAGTCGCGCTGTGGATATGTCCATTATATCGCTTAAGCAAATTAGCCAAATACTCCTCCTTTAACCGACGACAGAAATGTTGAGTTAAGACTTTTACTATCCGATATCTATTAATCAAATTGAAGATTATGATGGAGCCAATATAGGGGATCATATAAGAAAATGTGCAGGGGTGAGAGCCACGGGACCGTCAGGAGCATCACTCATGGGAAAAAGTGTTCGAGAATTAAGACAAGATTCAATACGAGCTATTACTGTAGAAAGTTCCTCAAAGGTATACTTCACATTGTGAACCTCTTTTCGAAAATGATTTTTAAAGCTTCTGACAGCGGCTTCCCATAAACCTCCCATATGTGGAGCTCCAGCGAGCCTGAGCCTACAGAATTGGTGCCATTATCCGAAAAGATTGTCCGGGGGCACCCTATCATAGCCATAATGCGTTTAAATGCACCCTCATTATACAGAAATAGATTTAAAGGTAAAAGTAGACTGTTTGAAAAAATGGGTCGTTTCTCAAGAAGGCACCTATACTCATCAACTAAACCAGTCTTTTGTGCCTCAATAGCCAAACGTACATTCCCGAGAGATCCGGAACTTCGTACCGGAATGACTCGAAATTCTTCGTCCAAAGACTGTCACCCCTGAAACGGAAGAGAGAAGTACATTTTTAATATCCGCTTGGTCCGCGCCGGAATTGAAAAGAATCCCAGGCCATGGTTCTACTCAGTGTGCCAGAACCGATTGCATCACATGTCATTACAGTTAAGGTGCAACTCTTGTTTGCGCTGGTGTCATCTCACGACTTGCTCTGGACTGAGACTGCTGCCAACAGAACAAAGTGATTGTGCGTCATCGACATCATCTTACTCAACTCCACCATTATCCCAAACATAATCACCACAACTGCAGCAGAAACAACAACAGCAGCCAATTCATCAGTCGCCGCTCATACCGGTGATTGCAGTCAAAACACCTGAGGTAATATCGATATTACAGTTTAACTGTAATGTTCTCCAGGGTAAAGAAACTGAGATAACCCGATTCATGGGACAACACAACTTCGTAGTCGCTGCGTAGTCTGCATAGTTGTAACGGATACAACGTTCTCCAAAAAGACCGCACCAGAAGTAAAGTTGGAGGCATTGCCTTCATAATACATAACAGTGCAATATATAGCTCAATCTCTCGATTTGACATCCAGAGATCATTACCTTGAAATTCAAGGTATTGCAGTCAGGTCGGGAAATGTGGATCCCGAGCTCTATAATGTTCATGTTCCGCCAGTAGCCTATATTTACATCTCAAGAATGTGCAGAGCCCATCTACGCGGATAAACCATCAAAAGCGATTGGCCCCGATGGAATATCAATGCTAATGCTAAAGAACCTTAACGAGCGGAGAGTTGAGTACTTGACAACAGTTTCCAACCTGTCATTGAAAGTTAATACCCCATGTCTGGAAAGTTTGTAGAGTCATTCACATTTTGAAACCTAGGAAAGATGCGAATGAGGGACAATCATACAGGCTGATTTCCCTATTGTCACCTATCGCAAAGACTCTTGAGGCTCTTCTCTTACCCCAGCTGAAGTGTCATCTTACAGCCGCTCGCCACCAGCATGGATTCCGTAAAATGCACAGTACAACAACAGCATTAACAGCCGTAACTACTCAGATCGTGCATGATTTGAAACAGCAGAAACCTTATGAACGTACAATCCTGGTGGCTCTTGACCTATCAAAAACTTTTGATACAGTAAATCATACGGTTCTCTTACAGGACATCCTTCAGTCCTCATTGCCGAACAATAAGAAGAGATGGATTCTGAATTATTTGTGTGGACTTCAGTCATTTGTTGAATTTCGAGACAAAAAGTCGCAGTCCCATAGAGTTAAACAGGTAGTTCCACAGGACGATGTCCTGTCACGACTCTTGTTTTATTTCTACCTCTCTAAATTCCCAGCGCCTCCACCCGAAGTAGAGGTGATAACATGTGAAGATGACGGTACGATAACGGCTACGGGATATAGAGTTGATGACCTATGTGGTTATGGTTATTTCAGCGAAATCCACAACTTCACTGCACAAAATTTGAAAATTTTCACCAGCGAAATCAACTGCAACACTCTTCACCACCTGGACAAAAGAGGTGAATATCTATTTAGACATCACAGTCGATGAAGTGCAAATTCCGACTGTTAACCACCCAAAAATTTTTTAGCACATGCTACTACAATCACGCACAAGATGCAAAGTAGAAATAAGGTCTTCAAGGCAATAACCGGCAGTACTTGGTGTATGTATAAAGATATCATTGTTCATAACTCACTTTAAGCTTATCCCATAACAATTTCAACTTATCGCCGTGAAACTTTAATGCGAAAACCGTGTGAACCTCATCTTTTATATAATTAAAGGTAGCTTCAACAACAGTAATAGATCTAAAAATTTTATCTAGTGATGAAACAGAAATCCATCATGCCAAAACGAGTCAAAAGCTTTTTCGATGTCCAGAAAAATAGTCCAAATGCTTACCCTGTGAATGATTTTATTATTCTGATTATTAATAAAATAAAAGACAGGTGTGTCCATAGATCTATGATTGACATTTTGTTGCCTATAATAACTAGTTATTCCAAACTTTTTTAGAGCTTGGAAGCAAATTTGTCATAAATTATGACCATGATTCTTTTCGTTCCTTATTAAGTAAATTAATTTATTTAAAAGCTTTAGAATACTTTTTACTTGAATTTTCGAATTTAAAACAGCATATCTTTAATATTTACGTCTAAATTTATTTCTTGAGTAATTAATATTTTACTAATTTTAGAGATTTGTCTCTGCCATGAAAAACTGTGACCGACTGGGATTAAAAAAAAAAAACTTTAACTATACATATTAATTAATCAAAATAATCTATATTACCTGAGTAACTGACTAATAACTAATTTCGTTTTACACCCAGTTTCTGATTGCTGACCAGTCTTCATGATTGTACGTAATATAATATATATAATATACAAGTCTATGGTACGTGATCCGACAGCAGAATATAAGGGTATGTCTTAAGGTTTGAAAAATGGAAACAGGACGGATGGACATTACCGTTCAGTTAGAAAAACTTTTGGATTTTAAAATATAATGATTAGTTTGGTTAGGTTAGGAAAGAAAGGTATTAAGATCCTTAAAGCAGGAAAACCTAAAACCGCCGAGCTTATCCGCAATTTTGTTGCCATGAACATTGCAATGACCAGGTACCCAACATAATCTTACATCATAGCCGGACATAACGGTACTACAACAAGATGAGACTTGACCAAATATACCTTCAAATGCCCTACAAATTCCTATTATTTCCGTCTTGAAGACAGTACACCATCTAACGGACTTAATACCATTCTCCCATCCCGACCCAGGACATATGAACCAGTATCCTGACCCACTCTGCAAGATACCTATCAACACCTAAACATGAATACCATCCGGGTACTACCATCTCTGGATCATATAATCCGTCACATTGTGACCAACGTACTTTCCTAAGCCCATTAAGTCCCTCTCCTTAATATTCAGTCTCCACTATAATCACCCCATATATTTCGTCCTTTCAGAAAGTCCCAGCTTTACACCACTTCGCACCGGTGGTTAAAATATATACCACCTTATACCTCCTTGTGAACAAGACTAACACAATTTTAGAAGGAATCACACCCAGGCTCTTACTAGTAGTTCAATAGGATAGGTCACCCAGCGCAGATTGCATCACCTCGCTAATAGTAAAAAGACATATTACACATCATCAGTATATGCAACAATCTAGCGTCTCTTATCTTCAAAATCCTTCAATAAACCATTATCAGTCACAAGAGGAATGACAAAACACCCCTTGTGGAGTTTCTCTAGTAACCAACCTTCAAGCTTTTCTATCTCCCCAAGTTGATTCAATCACATCCTACTAAGCATCATCCTAATACAATCAACCAGTACAGTATGGACCCCTAGTTTCTCAAATGACCCACTGATCGCCTCTATCGTGATGTTATTGAAGGTTCCCTCAATATGCAAAAAAGAAGCCAACGTATACTCATGAAAGCATGTTGAGCATTATATATATATATATATATATATATATATATATATATATATATATATATATATATATATATATATATATATATATATATATATATATATATATATATATATATATATATATATATATATATATATATATATATATATATATATATATATATATATATATATATACAAACTTATACATGTTGTATAGGAAACACATTACACAATTATAAGGATGATTGCAGTCAAACACCGAAATCCAAATTAAGTTATTTATAATAAATCTACAATAAAATTTACAAATTTGAATTTGTAATTTTTTTTTTTTTTTTTGTTTTTGTAAAAAAGTAAAAACTTGGTAAATAAATTAATAAATTTTATGTTTTACGTAAATTTTAGAACAATTTCAGTATACCTTCCTGTCTGTTTTCGTCTGCAAAGATCGGCTAACACCTCTCCAGTTTTGTTTGGATCCAAAAAGACCATGCATAATTAATAAAGGAGATTTGGTGTAATCAGTATTATTTCCTTCATATATACTATATGCCATTTTAATTGAGCGAGCATCTTGAGAATTCACACGTGTAAAATTAATAACGGGAATAAATCTACGAAAGGCGAAGCACATGAACTTCATTTATTGAAAAAATAAATCTGTAAAAACTGCGGTCCAATAGCTACAAAAAGTGAAATGTGTGTACACATAATATTTTCTCATGTTACATAAATATATTTCAGATGTTCAAATTGTACGATTACAAAGCAAACAAATGAGCTTTAACTTACCGCCCAAATCATAAAAATTTTTTAACAACTTTTTTCAACCGCTGTGTACTAAGTTTAAAGAAATGCTAACATATGATAAAACTAGTTTTAATTTCGGAAATTAGAAAAACGCCGATTTTAATCAAAATTTATTTTTTCCACTGATTTACAAAAACAACAATCTCCAGAACTCAATTTCGTGTATATCTTTTATGTATTATAACATCTAAAGACCTATGTAATATATTTAATAAAAAACGTTTACGAACTTCAAAAACTGTTTTTCACTTTGTATGAACAAAAAACTAATACCGAGAAAAACGTGAATAAAAGAATGTAGACAAGACATTCGTCTCTAAATCCTTATATATCTATTTTAGGCATATGTCCCTATTTTCTCGCTGTAAGGCGAAAACTGAAATATTCAGTTTTTTCGAACCGGTTTTTGAACACTTTTTGAACAAAAAACTATTCCCGAGAAAACTGGGTAAGAGGGAATATATACATGATACCGTTCATAAATCCTATTTTTACACTGTAAGGCAAAAAGTGAAATTTTAAGTTCTTTCGAACTTATTTTGAACATTTGCATGAACAAAAAATTGAATGTGAGGGAATGTAGACAAGACATTCCTCTATGAATCCTCATATATCGATTTTTGACGCATGTCCCTATTTTTACGTTGAAAGGTAAAAAGCGAAATTATTTTCTGAATACTTTGCATTAACATAAAACTACTCCCAAGAAAATCGTGTTTAAGGGAATGCAGACAAGATAAACATCCATAAACCCCTATATACCAAATTTTGGCACATGTCCGTGTTTCAACACTTTAGGCCAAGTATAATTTGTTGAAAAAAGGGTTTTTTAAATTATGTGGACTAGTTGGTGATTTCGAAAAACTGAGTATGAGAAAATTTTCATGAAATGCTTTTTGGAATTTATTTTACAAACTTTCTCATATATGATGTTGCCATATTTAATAGAACATGTAGAACTAAATTTATGTTAGTAGACTGAAATTTTTGTCTGCAAAGTTGAAAATTCTCATTATTAGTCTGCACATGAGAAGAGCGAATTTGTCACCCTTCACAAATTATGCAGAATAAAGTTTGTAGGCGAGTTTGTTAGCTTACCGCAATTAATTAATTGTATTTTTAAACTGAAAGAAAAAATTTTGATAACATTCGTTATTTTGTTTATGAATTCTGTTCGTTTGCTTAAAAGCGTGCAGTGAAAACTTAATCGGCATGAGCATGAACAGTATGTTAATATGTACTCCTTAAAGAAAACTAAAATTTATTTTTTATAAAATGTATTCAATCACCATATTCATACTTGAAAGTTTTCAACAAAAACAGAATCCTAAAAAGAAAAATGTCTATTAATCCTATCTTTCAAAAATATATTAACAAATTTTATCGAGTAGAAAGATTGCATCAAACAAAAATTATATTTCGCAATACACGTCCCACTTCTGGTAATTTTTGACAATTGTATGACGACACACTCGCTTAAAAGGGAGCGAAACGAGAAAACGCACAACATTCCAATCAGAACACATAAACATTGTACTGGGCCAATGTTGTCAATTGTGAATACATATAAAAATTTTTTTTGTTTTATGAAAAGTCGAAATAAGAAATCCAGCAATAATTGACATTAAAAATAAATTTATATTCCTGCTGACCATTTTCAATGAATCCTTTTTATGTAAAACTTTTAAATCTACAAAGGGTTCTCTTTCATTTCCCATATAGACTATGTCGTGACTCTTGCTAGTTCCAGAAATATAGGAGATTCAATATTTTTACTACATTTTTTGGATGTATCCATTTTTTCGGTCACTAGACAATAAAAAATTATTACGGAAAATGTTTTTAAACGTTTTCCCTTTCATCTCCCTTATAGCTTTTGTCCAGTCGTTTTATAAAATATTGCTTTTTTTAATTTGTGAAAATTTTGTTGTGTTGCCACTTTTTATTTGCGACGTTACTATCTTGACAAACGTCGTTTAGAAAACATAAGGAACTAGAAATTTTTATTGATGAAAAAATTTTCCCGTTTTATGTTCTTCTGAAAACCAAATTAACTACATATATGAAATGAAATAAAAATAGTTTTGTTTTTAAAACAGATCTCTGACAGATAAAATCCAATATGCAATGAATTAAAGTAATTATAATATAATATACAAATCTTAGCTAGGTCTATGGGTTTGACTAAGTAAATTCACTTTGGTGTTTGTTTAAGACTTAAATAAAATTTTTGTATTTTAATTCATTCCAATGCTCCAATGTTTTTTTCTAATATCTTCCAAAGTTTCCACTCATAAATAGATGTTTTAATGGCTTAAAGCTTTGAATTCAATAAAATTCATGAGAACACACTTTTACCGGTTATTCGAGCTTCTTCGGATTGAGCTTATAGAAAAACCGAAAGAACCGGTTATTAAATAATTTGTTGCTGTTTGGCTATAGTTCATTTTTTTATTCACTTTTCCTTATGCTGCTAACAAAGCAGAAGGTTGCAGTTTCCACAAATGTATTAAATGTTCACTTTCATTTACGTTTTCTTCAATTTAGCACGGAAATAGCATTAGTAGATTTTTTAAACAGATAAAAATCAATATGAAATTAAATATTTGTAATATAATAATATAATATATAAATCTTAATTATTTATTATTTAAATCTAGCAACATCTAGCAAACATGTTTATCAAAATTATAGTCGCTTAATCTCAGTATTTGTTCAAAAAATACTTTACACATATATGAAAATAAAATAAAGTTTTATTGTTATTATATATATATATATATATATATATATATATATATATATATATATATATATATATATATATATATATATATATATATATATATATATATATATATATATATATATATATATATATTAAATAAATTTATTTTAAATAAAATATTAATTTTATGTCGACCAATTAAATAAATCTAAATATTCGAATTAAATACCTACTTTCCGAACATAATATATATATATATATATATATATATATATATATATATATATATATATATATATATATATATATATATATATATATATATATATATATATATATATATATATATATATATATATATATATATATATATATATATATATATATTATGTTCAGAAAGTACGTATTTAATTCGAATATTTAGATTTATTTAATTTGTCGACATAAAATTAATATTTTATTTTAAAATAAATTTATTTAATTTGAACGTATCAATTAAAGAGTAGTAAACAACTTCAAGCACATAATGTACAGCCAGTGGACATAAAACACTATTTGAAAAAAAGGAATTTAAAGTGAAGAGTGTAATGAATCTGAATTAGAAAAAGGTAACTTAAAATTTAAAAAGGTGAAACCCATCGAATATATAGTGTCAAGTATCTTTTGCTTAGAAAAATCACGTCAGGAATATGGCCATCCAAAAGCTTATTGTAGATTGACATCAGTATGCGCAGTTGGAAAAAACCCAGGAAATTATAGAGGCTGTCCAGTGTATTCGATTATCAAAAGATCCCTAGATCAAAGAAGTAGAGTATCCCCACAACAACCTATGAATATTGTCACAGAATTATACCCAAGTATTAAAACCCACGGGCAATATGAAATCATACGCAAATATTCTCAAGAAAATTCACAATTAAGCGCCGAGTTACGTATAAAAATATGCATTGCCCCAATCAATTTCACAAGACTGACATCAATAATATAGTCTTTACAGCAATCGAAGAATAATTTCACAACTCTATGAGTAATATGATGCAAAAAATGCTTAAAATGTAAACGATGTTACTACAGGCTATTTTGAACAAGCCATGAACTCTTTTAAGTTAAGTTAAATTAAAAATTGGATCAGCAATACTAGTTAAACTAGAATTAAACACTACTTAATTTGGATTTTTGTGAATATTATCTTCAAACTATAACAATATGTATCGATGAGTGTTTTAGAAACTTAATGATTTCATTGTTGTACTCACCCCAAGATTATAAATCTCAGAATATCAATGCATGGACTATTACAAATCTACTAATAATTATAAAATCAGAATTAAACATTACTTCATGTGTTATCTTTGTGAGGATTATCTTCAAGCTAAAACAATCTGTATCGATGATTGTTTTAGAATCTGAGTGATTTCATCATTGTACCAAAAGATTCTCAATCTAAAAAAAATAATACATGGATTAATATAAATCACTAGGACCCCTCCAGGGAGCAAAGTTGAAAAAAATAAATTGGTTCTCATTAAAAACAAAAAGAACAATTTCATTCCCGTGCTACCCTTCGTAATTAGGCTGCCATGAAAGAATGAAGAATCAGGTATAGATCACTTAGGCCCTGTAAGAGCCTTTATTATTTGACATTTTTTTTAATAATTGATTATTTTCCAAATTTACTCATTTTGAAAAGTGTCAAATAAATTATTGCAAAAATTATGAAAACCTGGAAAATTTGGATTTTTCGGGCGATTTTTTGACGTCTTTTTTTAATGGAATGCAATTTTTACGGATTAAGATAGTGTTCCTCGAAATGTTTGTCTTTAAAGTCACTAGCGACCTCATAATTTCAAGTAAGAAATGGATAAAAAGAAAGTTTTAAAGGATTTGAGTATTTCAACTGCTGGTCGTAAGTACTAAGGGAGGAACTCTTCTAGCGAAAAAGTACTATAGGTAAAGTGTTTTCAATGAAACTATTTTAAGTGTATTAAAAAATCTTAAATGTTGTTAGGAAAACAACCGTACTCTTAGTTAACATTGAAAAAAATTATTTAATAAACCAACACATCTCCATTGTTTATGCACAGAGTTAACAGCTGCTGATTACACTTTCTGTAGCAGTTCTATGTTTTTTAATCCTATTTATCATTTTCCTAATCCCCTTTCTCTTGTTTTTCATAAATTATTTGTAACTTCACTTTTGTAAACCCGAAGTTTACAATACGTACTATTATTTGATAAAAATAAAACTCTAATAAAACAAAAAAATATAAACACCCTTTTTCATTTTTTGGTCCTTAACCGGATATTAATTGAACCACAGTACTTAAAATATTTTTTTTAGAAAATATTTGGATTTTTTATTTAAATCACCAAAAAATAAAATAAAATAAAATAATGCAAAACTACAAACAAACAAGGTGCTAAAAGCATAAAGTGCCGTTGGCAAAACACAAAAAGAAAAATTGTGTTTTCTGTTTACGCTAAAGTTTTTATTTCTATTCGCGAGTGGTAATTTTTTCTCCTTTTTTACCCTCTTAAAAAGTGTTAAAATAAAAAATATCCCTTTTTAATTAAATTTTATTAATAATTTTTTATTTTATTAAAAGAAAAGTGATCTTTTATTTTAAAGTGTTTTTGTTGTTTTTTATCTCTTTTTATTTATTCTCTGTTAACATAAAAAATCCTTTAAATTTACATTTTTATTCAACTGTGCTATTTTTAAGAAAGTAGCACAAAGGAGAATAAATAAAAATAATAAACAATAAAAATAAAAATACAGTGGGTTTGTTGTTTCCAGTGGTTAGTGTGTTTTTAATAAAAATATAAACAATATTTGTTTGTTGGTTGATTTTTTTCGTATTTTTTCTTATTAGACATATACACAAGTGCCTTATAATTTTGAATAAACCGGTTACTATGAAAATATTATTTAATAAAGTGCATATTACTCGATTTTTAAATAAATATTTTACTTTTTGTAAATAAATTGTGCACTTTATTAATAAATGTTGTTTTCACTCAAAGATAAAATAGATAAAAAATATTATTACAATTAACCTGAAGAGTTTAACCGTGCTCATTTAATACCTGAACTAATGTATTATACTTTTTTAACTTCGAAAGTGATTTTAAATTTAAATTGTTTTTAAAATAATTTTAACCCTAATTTGTCACGATTTTTGTGATTAACACCCTTATTTTGTTATTTTCGTTATTATATTTATTTAATATTTTGATTTTATACTCTATTTTTACATTTTACTCTTTATTTTTGAAATATCAATTATTTTTTTAACTTTGTTGGAAAATTACAATTATTTGCCCTATTTTAAAATTTAATTTCGTGAATCGTGATAAATTTCGACATTTTTATTCAAGTTAAAGCAATAGCCCCTTTTTTAGATTATTTATTTTCTTTTTTCATTTGTTTTTACCAAACTTGAACAATATAAATTGAGATCAAACATGGATTTACCGGCTTAAATTCGTAATACTGATAGTTTAGCAGAATTTGAGGCTTATATAGCCATTTTATCCGCTTCTGAACACAGAGCGGGTTCATTGGTACTTATACCAGAGGTTTATCAACAATTACGGCCAATATGGATCGCTTAAAGTCAGTACCTCAGGCTGAAAAAGTTACCCGAAAACACTCTGAGTCTTTGGGAATAGTCAAAGAAATTTTGTACCACAACTCCAAAATGGGTGGATATAGATGCCTTCTTGATCGCTCGTTTCCGGACATACGCAGTCTCAAAAAGTTCAAAGCCCGAACAAAAATTTGAGGGCCACGAACCTCCCTAAAAACTCCAATTTTAATGTCTCGATATAATCAAACGATTCAAGAAATGTACAGAAATGCAACGAAAACAGTTTCAGCCGCTATTGTTTGTCGTTGTTTTATAAGTCAGATTGTTGATGAGAGTTTGTCGACAGTGAAAAGACTTAGATGTTGTTCTAATTGTCTGGCGACTTCTCTCTATAGCTTCGACTTCTGCACCAGCATACCATTCCTAGTAACTACCCAGCAAACAATCAAAATACTATTAATGTTAATCCTTCAACATCTGCAGGTGCTCACTATAACCATACTTACTCAGCACATCTGAACACAAACCCCCATTCTACAGTCATCGTAGGTTCGACTTTTTCTATAGTCCACATTAATGATATCAGATGTGCTACCCGACCGCTAGTTGACCCCGGTTCTCAAGGTAATTTTATTTCAAGGAGGTTACAAAGGAGACTTGCAATTCCTACATTTTCAGTGCCAATAACTAATGTTATGATAGATTGTATTGCTGGAAAATCTTCAACCATGTCAGTTAAATAGTTATAGTCAGTTAAATGTGGACAAGAGATTTATTTGTGGACTGATTCTAATATTGTTTTATCTTGACTAAAAACCCCCATGTCATTGGTCCACTTTCATTAAAAATAGAGTTGCATTAATTTTAATGAAGGTTAAAAATATAACCCTGCAGAATTATCTGGTTGATAATTCTTACCAACCTGCAACATTTGAAAGTTCAGTCGTTTTCTGTTCAGACCAAACCCGTTTATGACATACTTGAGCGGTTTTCGGACTTATCAAGAGCTATGCGAATAACTTCGTATTGGTTTAGTGGTAAACACATTTGGTAAACCCTTACCTTCGAAGAATAATATAATCACTATGAACCTATTATCTACACAATTTATTTTGTAAGGATCAATGGTCGATTAGTCAGATCATCTGGCCTAACTTATAATGAGCGCTACCCTAGATTTTTGCTTTATTCGTCACATTTTACCCGATTATACGTGGAATATGTCCACAAATGTTCTGCAATGGCGGCCTAATGCTTAGATTGCTTGGTAGCGAGTTCTGGGTCCAAAAATTAAAGAATCTTCACATTTGTACTCAGACAACGGAACAGCTTTTATTGGTGCGGCTAACGTTTTGGAAACTGACCGTACAAAATTTTTACCCCAATTGAGAAGGAAAATGACATTTTTTACCCCCAACTTTTTTTCCTCAAATGTAAATTTCTGGAGTTCAATGTAGCTAGTACAAAAATAAAGATTCTTCTTTATGCCGAAGATGTTTTGATAAATGATTTAACCAGTAACTATTAACTTTGGAATTTAATTGCTAACTTGTCGAAATCAAACATAATGATATTTCGTTCATGTTCTAGAATATGTGTGGAAGTTGTAAACAATTATAAATATTTGGGTGTTGACATATGTTTTTTTATGTCTATTATTACAATCTGGTATTAATATATTAATAACCTGAAAATCACCATAAACAAATTAAATAAATTTTCATGCTGCTTCACGTTCTATAATGTTGTACGCTGTCCAAATTTGGGGTTTTGCAAAATATGCTTCATTTGAAAAAATGTTTTATTAAAAAACTGTGTTTGCTTCCTTCTACACCAAACTACATTTTATTTCCTGAAACTTATTTGGATTCATTTTATTACGACATTAAAATTACACTTTGAATCAGGGTTGGCAACATTGACATTTTCAAATTATACAAGCCATAATTGTTTCAAAACACTTTTTTAAATCTTTTTTTAATTAAATATATAGAAGAGATGAAGCTAATATCACTATTGTATATTTATTACATTGAAATCTGTCAGCCTGAAATATACAACAATCTGTTCTCAATTGATAACATGACTGTTTTTTGAGCTCATAGCAAAAACCTTATTTTTAATATGTCCTTAAATAATGTTGCTTAACTATAAAACCTTTAAACATATTTTAGTGAAATGTAGTTAAGGTGTTTTTGGAGAGGTTTTGAAGAGCATAAGCTTCTAGTGCCACTTTTTCCGAGACCTCGGATATAATGTCGGATGCGGGTACAATCCCGGCCCTTAGAAAATTTTTTAAGTATTTATTTTCAAGTTAATAATTTGACCAGGGGTCGGGGTACTTAAGGTAAGAATCTTAAATAAATTTGTCTAAAATTCAAAAATGTTTATTTTCGGTGTACTTTTGTATAAAATGTGTAATATTTGACATTAAATGGATTCTAAATATTTATTATTATGAAACTTTGAATATAGTATGGACAAAGTTGTCCTTTATATAGGGCTATACAAATATACCCAGTTTATTCGTTTCATAATGCTCAAAAACCAATCCGGGGAAAATTTGAATCAAAAATTAATTTTTCAGTAAATTGCTCACCTTGCCGTTATAAGAGTTTTGGCGGGGAAATTGATTCCCCGGTTGTCCTCGGATTTACGTTATGTACATTTACGTTAGAAATTATTTTTGAATTGAGAAAAAATTGTATAGTCCAGAAAGAAATAGTTGAAGAAATCTTACTTCTTTCTTTTAATTGAATCACATAGCTTTAAGGTTCCTGCACAGAAATTATTAAGAATATAGATTTTTTTGTACCCGACTCTAAAAAACTGTTCAAAAATGGGTTAAAATTTTACTTTGGTCTAAAAATCTCCTTAACTATAGTATATTCCACTTCTGTAAGAGTATTTTTACAAGAATTATAAATACAATTTTGGCAATTTTTTTTTCAAGAAATCATAATAACCGTGGTGACCAACCTTGGAGATAAACTTCCCGACCCCAGGAACCACTAAAAACATGTTCTTCTTCAAATCAATTGAAAAGCAACTAAAAAATGTACATGTGAAATTACTTTTTGGGACCACTCAGCGATATGACTTACCAATCAACAAAAATAGAACAATTTGCAAATTTGAGAAAACCTTTAAATTTACAAAATGTGTCATTGATGTAACATTGTACTTTTGATGTTTGAAATGTACCAAAACAGTACAATTACTCTAATTCTGCCAACCGTGCTTTCAATATATAAATAAAGTATTAAACATGAACTCTCTGTCGCAAATTACAATTTTCTACTGGAAGAAAATAGTTTAGTTGATGAAGAGTAAGGAACACGATGAGTACATATATATGTAATTTGAAATTTTCTAGTCACGATCTGTATCTTATTTTGGATGTTTCTACAGAAGTTGCTGATGTGTGACAAATTAACTTAAATGGAAGAGTATGTACTATGAGCAATCTCAATGAAAATTGTAATATCTACCACTTTCTAGGTATTTGTCCATTATACAACAACCATAACCATAACTCTGCTCATCACCACTCTGCTCAACTAGAGAATCAAAATTAACTTTTGATAATTAGTGAATTCCGATTTCGGTATTCTTAAAACTCGAAACTCGAAGATTCGCATTGTTAAAAAAAACAAACAAAACAAAAAAAACAACGTTTTTTATGTAAACTTTTTAATACCCTACACCACCGTAGGTGGTTGGGGAACAAACATTTAAAACATAGGATTCCGAAAAAAATTTGACATGTTCTTTAAATACTGCCTATACGATATCAGCAATATTTTTGTATATTTACATTAATAACCGATCACAAGATTAGATTTTACATCTAAGTAAAACGATTTAAATTCTTTGTAAACGCTGATTTTTGAGAAATTTTGACTTTGAAATTATATATAAACCATTAAAGGAGAAAAGTATTATAGATTATACGTCACAAATAATAGCCGAAAATTAAAAAGACGGAATATAATCAAAATAAATGAATTGCAGAATATGATATTCATTTCTAAACAAATTATCCAATTACTTGCTACACTTGAAAGATAACCAACGAGACTCGTAAGAAACCCGAACTTGAAAAAATTGCAAATATACCTAAAAGGTATACAGATCATCACTGAGAATATAACTTTCGAGGGTATGATGCCCATTCTTAATGGTTAGATTAAAAAAAAAAATAAATATATAATAGCTGATGCGGCAGCTGTGCTAATTAATGACATTTCGTAAACTATGTTGTTGTGGTAGAATCCGATAATGTTACATATTTTTCTAAAGTAGGTTCAAAAGGTCTGTTCACAAAGTTGCAGAGGCCATCAATATTAAAAAATTATTAATTTGATTGGGCTATCTATCCATGGGAAACCATTTTTATGTTCATTCTCTTCATCTTTTAAGTGAATTATATATTTAATATATATTTATATATTTAATACTGAATGACCATGTCTTTTCAATATAAGCCTCTTAAATTTAACCAAAAAACGATAAACTTTCCTTTTACAACTAAGCTCTCCAAAAATAGTATCTACTGGAAAGTAATTGTAGCACTCCTTTGCATTAACACAAATAGACACGTTTATTAAAAGAAAACGGTTCTCAGGAATTTTGATAGAAATGTAATAAGTATGAATGATTTTAAAAAATATCTGGAAACTAGTAGAATTATATTGTTAGAAATTAATGAACGGCTATATATAAAAAATTCAATTTTACTTGAGTACGCCAATCCTAATAAATAATGAAGTTTTAACATAGTTAGAAATAAAATACCATAAAAATGATGCTAAGATTTTACCCTCATCATCACAAAAAAGTAAAATCATTTAGGTTAGTATTTTCATTTTCGTATATGCCTAGTTTATATAAATAATTTTTAATATCACTATGTTTCGAATTCACTAAAATTTGTTTTGATAGAATCAGAATAATTTATAGATTTGATAGAGAAATTAAAGTAATGACTTCTACGAAAAAATTTTGAAACGCTTTCGTTTAATTTTCTTTTCTTATTTATGCTTATGTGTGCAATAGATTACAATGATACTATCATTAGTGTGAGCGTTATATGGGAGTTAGAAAAAATTATGGGCTGACCCTCGTATATTTTTGTACAGCAATTTTGGATTATATTTATATTAATTTGACTAAATATTTCTACAATACCCACGTAAATGTGAGATTTATGATATTTGGGATCTCTCAAAATAATGGACCATTCTTTGTATAACTTCGCACATCGTTAAGGAATATAATAAGAGTTATTTATTTAGGAACTTTATGGACTAAGAACCCCATTCCGGGGGACATTAGTATGTGGCCTATATGAAATAATAGACTGATCATTTCAATAGGTATCGGTCTAGTACGTCATTAAGATATCTAGTTGAATACTGACAATGGTTTTAAACTTGTCAATGCAGAGCCTGTTAATACCCGATGCCTGGAAAATGGGTAGAGTCATTCCAATTTTAAAACCTTGGACAATCTTACAGGCCGATTTTCCTCTTGGTCTCCTGTCGCAAAGACTCTTGAGGCTCTTTTCCTCTCCCAGTTGAACTCTCATCTTATAGCAGCTCGCCAACAGCATGGTTTCGCAAAATGCACAGCACAACAACAGCATTAAAAGCCGTACGTCATTAAGATACTATATACTTAAAAGTGGTGGTAGGATTATTTTTTCTGCCGATAACAACATCTGCACAAACGCATAATAACCCCACCACCTAAGGTACAAAAACACATCAAGTAAAACAAAAATAAGTGTATAGTGATTTTTTATTTCAAAAAGTTTTTTAGAAGCCATTATTAATTAATAATTCTCGTAAGCAATTATTCCTGAACTTGAATTTTATGACTGAAAACTTCAATGCTGAAATAAAAAAAAAAAAACAGTTTAAGATAATTACACTACAATGTTTGATAAATTTACATTTTTATTATATTTGCTAAATATTGGATGAACCTGAAATTATTTAAAAGTGCAAAATTACGATATTAATAAAAACACTTCAAGTAAAACAAAAATAAGTGCATAGTGCCTTTTATTTCAAAAATCTTGTAGAAGCCGTTTTTAATTAATAATTCTTGTAAGCAATTATTCCTGAACTTGAACTTCACGACTGAAAACTTCAATGCTGCAAATATAAAAACATTTAAAATTTGCGTAAAACATTCATTCAATTTTTTGCCCAATTCACAACGTTGTAGCGGCCACATTTAAAAATCTTAAAATTACTTTGAAAACAAAAATACTTTTAAATTTATATGCAAAATACATTTTTTACTCCAATTTATCAACCACTTTTTAAATATTTACAGTTTGTATAATTTTTTTAAAGTAATGTTGAACACGGTTTGGTTTATATTAACTATTAATCACATTTCAATAATTTTATTAGCATAATTTTGAATTTTAGTTATTTCTAACTAATTTAATCTATATATAACAATGAATCTATAACAGCGAGAGTTCTCAAATTGGGTCGCAATTACTATCACATTAGTTTTACTGGACAAAATGTAGGACGGATAGATAAATGGGAACGGTATTCCCCTATGAGGATGACTGTACAATAACGGCGACATCCCATAAAGCTGATAAGCTATTCGGTTTGGTAAAAAGTCCAAAGTCCACACCTTCACTGCACGTAACTTGAAACTGTCACGGGCGAAGTCGACAGCAACACTTTTCACCACCTGGGCACTTCTCTCTTCCGTTGCCGAAGAATTTCGGGTCATTTCGGTACGAAAATCGGCTGTCGCGGGAATGTAACGTTATGTAATGTAAAGTTTAACTGTAATGGTTCCAGGGTAAAGTAACTGAGATAACCCGATTCATGAGACAACACAACATAATAGCGCACAATCAGCTTTGGCACTCGACGCTCGTGGACGATGAAAGAGGTGTGCTGTTAACAGAACAAATAAACGAATCCACCTTCTGCACATTGAATCACGATGCCCCCACACGGATTTTGCGGTAGTTCCCAGATATAACCTTAGCGAGTGCTGGTCAGATTAACTGTACAACCTGGCAAACTGTAGTATCTCTGGGATCAGACCACCTATCTACGCTGCTTTGATGATCGAGAGGAAGTTCCGCGAAACCATCAACGCAACATTGGCACGCTTTGTGCCATCTGGGAGAATATCCATAGCGCGTCTGCACTTCTCAGCAGGTTGGTATATGAGGACAAGCGGAATAAATGCAACTTGAATACTGGTGTGAACTGTGCTCGACCGACCTCTCTCTAATCCCAAGAAGAAGGATGATAGGGTTGCGATTAAGATTGCAGATATAACCATTTCCGACCCTAAAGAATGCTCGCGATCTTTTTGCCGAATTCATTGAGCATCCACCATTATTAACACCTCTTGAAGTTGCAGAGGTCATCAACGCGGCTAAACCATCTAAAGCAATTGGTCAATGCCAATGTTAAGAACTTTAGCGGGCGGGAGTTGAGTAATGACAATGGTTTTCAACTTGTCAATGCTGAGCCTGTTATACCGATGCCTGGAAAATGGGTAGAGTCATTCCAATTTTAAAACCTAGGACAATTTTACAGGCCGATTTTCCCTCTTGTCTCCTGTCACAAAGACTCTTGACTCTTACCCAGCTCTCATTACAGCATGGTTCGCATCACAGCACAACAACAGCATAACAGCCGTAACCACTCAAATCGCGCATGGTTTGAATCAACAGAAACCTTGTGAACGTACAATCATGGTGCTCTTGAGCTATCAAAAGCATTTGATACGGTAAGTCACACAGCATAGAAATTTCATTAGGGCCAATATTTAGCAGCTTGATGGCCTCTGCAACTTCACGTAGGGTGAATAGTTGTGGCGTGTCCATGATTGGAAGGTCGTTTCGCTTATCTTTTTTAAGAATGCTCAATAAACTGTCGGCAAAATGGTCCTTATTGCTTGGATATTGTAGTATTAATCAAATCCTATCATTCTTCTTTTTAAGATTAGAAAGAGATCGGACAGTCGACCACAATTTATTTATTCCAGTGCAGTTGTTAAGTTCATCTTCCGCTTGTCCTCATTGTGAAAGTGAGCAACTGCTGGTTTGATGATTTCGGGAATTTCTTCTCGGCGGTGTGTACATTTGGGGGAATTGGTAGATCACCAAAACGGCGGTTGCTAAATTCTCTGAAGCCGCGCCAGTCTGCTTACTTTGGTTCATATATTGCGGCGTTCAGAGGCGATAAAATCGTTAGGTCGTTTCAGTGAGACGATTCTGTGTTATTTTCTAATCCCAGAGATACTACTGCACGCCAGGTTGCATAGTTAAGCAGATCAACTCGCAAATGAGATATCTGGTGAACTAACGCAAGTACCCATAATCCGTGTAGGAAATCGTCGTTCAATGCAGAGAAGGCGGATTCGTCTACTGTTCCGCTAATAGCGCACCTCTTTGATCCTCCCCGAGTCTCGAGGGCCAAAGCTGATGGTGCGCGTTTTGTCCCAAAGACTAATCTTGTGTAACTATAAAGAATAGCCTTAATATCTGTTGATATGTAGACATTATAGAGCTCTAAGTCCAAATTATCCATATATGACTGCAATACCCTGAAGTTCAAGTTATTGATCTCTGGAGGTCAAATCAAGCGAGAGATACAGCTCTGTACTGCAAAGTTTGTAGATTATGAAGCGATCCCTCTGGTGCGGTCTTTTTGAGAATGTTGTATCCGTACAACTGTGCGTACTGGAATTTCTCGTCATTTAGTCTCTACGATTTTCTTTTGTCTCATAAATCGGTTATCGATATTGTTAAACTGCAAGTTGGATATCACTTCAGGTATCTGGATAGCAATCACTGTTAGCGCGATCTGTGAGATATGCTGAAGATGTTGTTGTTGCTTCGGTTGTTGTGATTACTGGGGGGAAGGTAGCGGTGTTGCGTAGATGATGTTGAAGACGCATATTATGTTGCTGTTGGCAGCAAGTGCACCACCCTGTGTCATAACTTAAACCGAACAATTTATCAAGTGTGATACCAGCACATACATGAGTTCCACCTTAATTGTGCAATCTTTTCTGGAATACTGTATAGAATGGTCCGGGTTTGATTCAATTCGGAAAATGTTGCTCCGAAATAAAAAACATATGTTGTTTTTTTTGCTGGGGTGACATACTTTGACCGATGAATTTCGGTCATTCCGGTGCGAAGAAAGGGTTGTCGTGGGAATGATTAAATTGATTTAATATGTTTGATTCTTTATACTTTGATTTCCATTTATTTAAGTATTTTTATTTATCAATGAACATAAATTGATTATTATTTTATTCAAACATTTGAAAATAAATATTTTAAAAATAATTTAAAAT